>CM071571.1:553317-617814 GCA_036426205.1 Ascaphus truei | reverse complement strand
ATGACGTCATCTTAAAGGCAATTGAAGCAAAGCCATTCTGATTGGCTGTGCTTTCATTACCTTTAAATGACGTCATCATTTTTTTTTTGCTCGGCCAAATCACATGTTTTTCACTGCCCAATCAGGACCGTGGGAAACATTTGACCAAAATGTGACGTCATAGGCCTATAAAAGCCTATGTCGCCTCATTTTGAAGCTAGTCACCGAGGAGGGAACATCTCCCCTCCAAAGAAGAGAAGAAGGGTGTGGCGTAAGAAGACGGAAGAAGACGGAAGAAGACCCCAGAAGACCCCAAAAGACCCCAAAGAAGAAAGAAGACACAGACGTAGGTTTGTTATGGTTTTTTTTTATGGCTTATCTGTGGATTGGTTCCTGTGCTTCTGGGTCGTTTGGATTTTGGTGAGTGGACATCTAATGGTGAGTAAACAAAAGAAAAGTTTATTATTTTTACTTTTACAGGTTTTTTTGATTTTTGATTCATGTCTTTTATTTTTTCAGTCCCATTTAATGGCCATTAATGTATCTATGTATATACGTACATTCACGGACACTGAATGGGTGTATTGTATGTGAATTTTGTATGTAAATGCTTTGTATTTTATGCTCTAATATTGCCCCTGTATGTTATGTTTATCTATCTGTAGGGGATAGACATACAGGGATAATAATTGATTGTTTGGCTCATGTTTAGGTTCTTTTCATGTATGGCTAATGTATTTAGCATCTTTATTTTGTAATTTTTGTGAATAATGTAATTGGTATTTAGGTAATGGCTTCTTTATGGTAGTTAGATTAGAATGATGGTGGTTACTTTAAATTAGAATTGTTTTGGCAATGGTTTGGCTTTAGCAATTCAATAGGGAATTGTATAATTGATTTGTATTGTATTTTAATTGTTTGAGGAAATGGATTAATTGATTGATGCTAATTGTATTGATGTTGGTTAGTTTCTAATTGATTTTCATGATGGCATTGGTGGTTAGGGGACATTGTTCATAGTGTATTTTATTGTTACATATATTTTGCATAGTGTTACATGATGCACAGATTAACTGCATCATGTACACACTCTATGCAATTGTGTGACATTTCATATACATTTGTGGAGCTGCTGATTTGTTGGCTTATATTTACAATAGATGCTGGATTTATTTTAACATGCAATGTGGTGATTTTAAGATTAAAAATTCATGTTTTGATTTATGCATGTTTTATGTGTTTCATAATGGCCAAATAATATATTATCCATATCTGGATAATAGTTATTTTGCCCATTATTGTACTGTATGTGTTGGGGGGGGGGGGGTATTGTACCCAAGGGTATGTGGGTAAGCCTCCTTTGTGTGTAGTGGGTGAGGGTGGTTAGGCCTCACGGGGTGGGGGGGTAGTGTGGGAGGGTATGTAGGCCTCCTGAGTGGTGGGTGAGGGTGGGTTAACCCCTTAATGACTGTAGCGGTTAATTACCGCTATGGTGATTAAGGGGTTAGCTGACATTACATTGGCTATTGTGATTCTTGTGCATGTTTTGCAGCACCGGAGGGGCATGGGCAGGATGAAGATGAGGATGAAGGCGGCCTTCATCGTGGGTGCCTGTAAAACGTAAGTGTTAAATGTTTCTATTGTATTTATTGTAATTTATATGTATTTAAAATGGGCAAATGCATTATTATCCATATGTGGATAATAGTAATTTTGCCCATTACAGTACTGTATGTGTTAGGGGGCGGGGGGAAAGTGTGTTGTTTATTGGGGGCAATTGTCCCCAATAAACATGCTAATGTGCCTTAACCCCTTCATTGCCTTAGCGGCTATCCGCTAAGGTAATGAAGCTGCATTAATGTATTTTTATTAATAGTGTGTGGGAGCAGGGGGTCTCCTGAGCTGAACCGCATTGATTTCTGCCTCAGAGACCCCCTGTTTTCCGAGTTACAGGCCCCGGTTTGGGGCATCGGTGCCAGTGCGGACGCCATCTTTATAGAGGCCACGTCGCGTGCAGGGGGTCTCCTGAGCTGAACCGCATTGGTTTCAGGTCCGAGGACCCCCCACTTCAGGAGATATAGGCCCCGTTATGGGGTGCCGGTACCCCCTGCAGAATGTAAATAACCCGGTCACGTGACGCGGGCGCTTTAAAGTGCAGGGGATACCGGCACCCCATAACGGGGCCTGTATCTCCTGAAGTAGGGGTTCCTCGGACGTGAAACCAATGCGGTTCAGCTCAGGAGACACCCTGCTCATGTACACTATTATTAAAATGTTTTTATTTAGTGTACGATCGCCTGTAACAGCCTTGCATGGGGATGGCAAATCTCCAAGCAAATGTTACAAGCGGCTTTTTTTTCTATCAGCTAGCGAACGGAAAGGTTAAGAACGCTAGCAGGGGGAAAAAAAGCATCACGTACGCTGTGGCTGTTCTGAGCTATTTTGAGCAGGTACGTTAAAAAATGGCCTCAAGGCCTTAGTGCATCGCGTCACCGGCTTCACTTTTTAACAAACCTGTTTTTTGGCCAAATCAGATCACAAAGCCATTGAGCTTAGTGCATAGCCCCCACTGTATCTAGACAACTATGTACAGAGGGGAACATCACAAATGGGATTGTTTAGCCATCAGTGTGATCAAGGGACCCTTTCTCACATTTAGATCAGTAAACGGTGATAATGATGAAAAATAGAGATACGCAGATTAAAGGAAAGCAGTATCTACAAATCCTTCGTTTAACCCTCTAGGTGAGAGTGTCCCCAAGTTATATATCCATCTGGATTCCTTCTTGAGGAGAGCCGTATCAAGATCCCCTTTACGAATCCCCAGTTTTATTAAATCAATACTTTGAAAGGTCAAATAGGAAATATCACCCCCATGTAAGGAGTTAACGTGTCTAGCTACTGGCACATCTTTCTTGGTGTTTTTTTTTTTTTTTTTATAACTTTCTTTATTGGTTTTTACAAAGAGGAGAGGAGGTAGACAGCCACAAATATATAGGAATCATTTTGTCAGCCTTAAGACATACAACATCGAGACAAACACTGGTATGGGGATACGTGTGAGTGGGAGTAGGTAGGTGGGGGGAGTAGTGAGAGGGAGTGGGTGAGTGGAGGGGGGGGTGGGAACCAGGTATCGTCTGGTGGTAAGTGAGATTCCTCCGGGCGTTTCCACTACGTCCGACTCTTCCTGCGTAATGCAAATGACGCCATTTAGTCCTCCCGCTAGGCCCAGAGACCAGGTGCAACGAAGGTCTCCTGCCTTTGTCCCATATGTCATACTGTATGTCCACCCTTAGTGGTCTGTTCCTGCCACCGAAGGAGAGCCCACCTATTACTATCACAGCCATGACGTGGCATTGCTCATCCCTGGATATCTGTCTGTGCCAGCCACAGTGACCAGATTTTTTGAAAATTTGGGCCAGTGTCGTTGACTAGACTTGTCAATTTTTCCATCTGGCAAGCGAACCAAATTCTGTTCCGATTTTATCTATTGATGGAATTGCATTCTGATTCCATAATGCTGCGGTTTCTCGCACTCATCGCCGTAGCAAATGTGCTATGAGTTTGTTTTCCTGATCTAGATACCTCGTCAGTGGGCCTGCCCAGTAAGAAAACCCACGGATCTAGTCGAATTTGAGGCCAAGAAGACCCTTTGAAGCAGCTCTAATTTGTGTCCAGACGGGTATGATTCGTGGACAAGACCCCCAGCATATGTACCAGATCTCCTGTTCCCCACACTGTCGGGGCATAGGGGGGAAGCTCCCGCGATAATTTGCTAATCTAACTGGGGTGAGGTACCACCTCAACAATACTTTATGAGTTCTCCTTCAGTGTCGTAAGATCGAGCTGCTGGCCGCAGTTTGAAGATCGCCGTCCACTCATCGTCTGTTACGGTCCAGTCAAGTCTGTTTCCCACTGAGTCATGAAACTGGGTCTATGTGAGTCATCCGTGTCCGCCCTGGGCCACCACCCCGTACAGGGCAGATATGAGTCCCCGTGTATCGGTTCCCCGATCACAGAGCTTTTCAAAATTAGTTAGCGTGGTCTGTTGTGGTGTTTGGTATGTTAAATGCCCGAACCTGGAGGTATCTCATAAAATCTGTGTTGGGTAAGCCCGTTTCTGACTGTAAAATCTCGAATGTTTGATTGTGTCGCGCCCCTCCAGGTCCTTAAAGCCTTCTTAAGCCCCCCTTTTTGCCAGGTGTGTAAAGTTCCTGCCGATAGCCCTGGAGCAAAGTCAGATTACCAATATAAGGGGCCATTAACGACTCTTTAGAGGTCAATGATGTGCCTATGTTTTGGTCGATTCCCAGACCGAGAGAGAACTCAACACAGAGGGTAGTGTGATTCTTTAGCTCTTTCAAGCCTAACCTTGGGATACCAATAATATCCTTGAGCTCCCACGGGGCACAACCTCCTCTCCAGAGCTAACCCTCGCCTCAGCTCCGGATCACCATCCACTGCGTTATTTGACCAGTTGGGCCGCTTTATAGTAAGCCATCAGTTCGCACGCCAGGCCTCCAGTTTCCTTAGGCCTTTGCATGATTGACATTTTTACCCGTGGTTTTTTATTTTTCCAAATGAATTTTGTAACTGCTTTCTGCAGTGCTATAATGTCTGATTCTTATCACGGGATCGGAAGAGTTTGTGCAGGTATAAGTATCCTGTGGGAGGAGGTTCATTTTCACACAGAGATTCTACCATCCAGGATATCCCATAGGCAGACCACTCTTTGAGTTCTTTTAGGGGCGTCTTAAGAGTCTCGGGTAGTTCTCTTGGTAGAGATTGCGTTATGTTTAGTGAGAAATATTCCCAGATTTTATGGCTTTGGACTGCCATTTAAATTGAAAGTTAAGCTCAATTGTTTCTCTGTCTCTTTTGGGATATTAGGTTCAGCGCCTCCGATTTCGATGGTTTAATCTTAAAACCGGAGATCCTGCTGAATTTATCCAGTAGCCCGAACAGATTGGGTAGTGAAGTAAGCGGTTTTGTCAGCGTTTAATATAATGTCATCTGCGTATAGAGCGATTTATGCTCCTGGTGAACATACTTGCACTCCTGTGATGTCCAGGTTGTGCGGCGTACTGTCGTGCCAGCGGTTCCACACATAGGGCGAACAACAGGGGCGATAGTGGGCAGCCCTGTCTGGTACCGCTTTTAATTTTAAACAGGTCAGATGGGAAGCCTGGTGTACTACCCTGCTGGACGGGGCCGGGTATAATGCTTTTATTGCCCTTATAGTTTTGTCTCCAAACCCAAATGCCTCAAGCGTGGACTCCATGTATGGCCAATCAATCCTGTCAAAGGCCTTCTCCCGCGTCTAGAACTTAAAACAACTCCTCGTATCTCGTTGGCGTTAATAAGTTAATTATTCTACTATTTTCCTAGTGTTGTCGGCCGCCTGTGTCTCTAATAAAGCCAACTGATCGGGTGGAGAGCCCTGGCAGGATCATACTCAACCTATTGGCCAATAATTTGGAATAAATTTTAACGTCCGAATTTATTAAAGATATGGCCGATAACTTTGGCAGTTTGTGTGGATCTTTGTCTTTTTATAAATTATGGATATTGACGCCTGAAGCATCTGAGCCGAGAAGGGTTCCCCCGCCAGAACTCCATTAAACAATTTAAGCATATGTGGGCTAGCACCCCTATAAATTTCTTTGTAGTAGAGGTTAGAAAACCCATCTGGCCTGGAGCCTTGGAGGGTTTGAGATGTTTGATTACCGCTGTCAATCCTCTAGCGTGAAATCAGATTGGATGCTTCGTGCTCCAGCTGCTCAGCTCTGGTAGGCGCTGCTTCCTCTAGGAAAGACTTTAAAAGTTTGGTTGTTTTTGGTGGTTGTGTGTCACTTTCTCCCCATTATATAGCTGTTCATAATAAAGCCTAAACTCTTCCACTATGGTTTGGGGTTGGAGGTCATCTCTCCCGATTTGGTTTTTATAGTTTGTATGTTATAACTCGGTTGCCTATTACGAATCCTGTTAGCTAACATAGTGTTTGGCTTGTTGGCTTTCTCAAAGAATTTCCTCTTTGTCAACTTATATCTCTCTCGGCATGGGAGTGTGAGGAGAAGATTACGTCAATTCTTATATCTTTCAACTTTTAGAATGTCATCTCCACCTGATCGGCTATGTAGTGCAGAGAGATTGCAACCTCTGATATAGCTGTGTCAATTTCGCTTTCTTTTGTCTTTTACGTCTTGCTGCCAGACCAATCAGAGTTCCTCGGATTGTGGCCTTGTGAGCCTCCCACAGCGTGCCATGGGATTCCACAGTGCCTGTGTTTGAATAAAAAATTGTCTGATTTCGCGTTTGACTGCCTGCTGCCCACTCGGGTATTTATAAGGGACTCATTCAGCTTCCAGTTTGCTCCCGGACTAACCTGTCTGATTTGAGTGCATCTTAGCTCAATAGATGCATGTTATCCGACCATGTAATGTCATGGATGAGAGTGTCGTAGGTGATTGCTATTGGGTACCATGCTCTGCCTGTACAAAGAGTGAGTCGAAGTCTGCTGTAAGCTGTCTGTATGTGTAGGTGGGGAGTAGAATGTGTATGAGCGCTCGCCTGGTGTGTGTTCTGCCATATGCCACCATACCTCCCCTTCGTAACCCTTCCAGCAGCTCTTTGGTTCCTGCTTGCCTCCCTTTCTCTTTTCCCGGAGATCTATCAATGCGAGGGTCGATCGACCTTGTTAAAGTCTCCCCGTATATAGTTGCCACTTGTGTAATTTTGTAATTTGAGAAAGAACTCTGTAAAAAACTGGGGATTATTTTCACAGGGGCATATACACAGGCCATCACGTTACCCCTCGTCTGCGTGTAGGTGCCTACGATAATAAGTGTATCTACCTTCTGGGTCGTCCGTTTGATCTTTTCTAACACATATGGGATTCTATTGTGAATCAGGATAGCTACACCCTTCGTTTTTTCTTTAGCTTGAGGCCAGATAGAATTTTCGTATTGTTTGCTATAAACTCGGATTCTTATTCGGCAAGTGCGTCTCTTGAAGGAAATAAAACATCGAGTTTTCTGGTTTAAATTCCCGGAACGCTTTGCTGCGTTTTTGAGGGGAGTTAAATCCCCTAACTTCTGGATGGATATGAATGTTAAAGACATTTGTGTGTGTGATGAGTCTACGCGTGTGCATAGCTGACTCCTACCTTAGGGTCTGGACGTCTTGGCCGGTGATCATAGTCGCCACAGGTTTGTGTTGCCCAGTTTGCCTTTCTGAGGATACCTGAGGGGAGGGGAGGGAAAACATAGGGGAGTGACAGGGAACATAAACCTTGTTTTATACAAAAGGGAAACCGCAGTGGTCTGTAAAGACCTGCGGTTTGCTGCCCGGGCGCAACGCTCCAGGTCCAGACGCTCCCACTTCCCTAGGCGGTAGGGCCGTGGGAGATCTCTAGACCCCAGCAGCCCAAGTGTCTTTGATTGAATGCGGCTTAAGGCCACATCTCAACCCAGAGGCACATGCCAACAGGCCTAATGAGGCAGACTTCCGCCCCTCCGCCGGCGGCAGCAAATCGCTCTCATATTTACCATGCAGCATATAAACATTGAATTAAACCTCAACTATGACTCTTTGAGTCTTACAAAACTCTAACTAGTTTCTACCGTCAACCCTCTATTAACTGCAACAGTTTTTTCCTGCAAAAAAAGCTCTTTTACTGATACCCTGCGTCTATATCACTAAGCAGCCTTTTTTCCCTTTTAGGGGAGTGCGCGGACCCCTCTGGAAAGCTTCCGACGTCAGCGCAAGCCGTCCGCTGCAACTGCTGTCTCTTAGGCATCGATTTCCGTCATCTTGAACGTCCTGAGACCAGAGCGCCTGGCCGTGAGTCGTCATCGGGCGCCTCCTTCTGGAGATTGTGTGCTCCTACGTGTCTGGGGTCGTGCGCGATCGGGCAGTTAGTAGCTGCTGAGTAGGCGGTGGTGCGGGGCGGAGTCTTCTGGACGTCTCGTGATTTTCGCGCTCAAACGTCCCCAGTTCCGCCAGTGTGTATTCAGCCTTCGTCTCGCTTCTCCCGCCCAGCTCCTCTTGGCGCCTCGTGGGTCCCCGTGAAGCCATCTTGGTAAGTGTTAGGAAAAACAGCATCTTTTGCGGTATTTTCTCTGCTGTAGTTCTGTCTGGTTCGCCATTAATGATCGATACTCGCAGGAGGAGGGATGTAGTTTAGCCCTCTATATTGGTGGATTATAGTTCGTAAGGGTAGATAGCTCCAAACTCGGCAACAAAAAACTGCTGAACAAAACTGTAAACTTCAGTGTATAGCTTTAATGTTCATGTTCACCCCGGTCTTGAAGAGGCCAGCTTTATTTGTTTGTTTTGACCAGATGGTTGTCGCACCTTCTCCCATTCGGTCCTTCTGGTTGTTGGCACCGACCGGCACTTCAGCCTGTGGTAGGGCGTTGGGGAAGCCCACTTGGTCAAGAACTCCTGCCCCTCTGCAATATGTTTAAGGACATGCGACCGGCCATTTTGCGTTACAATTAGGGCAAAGAGAAAGCCCAGCGATAGCGGACATTTTCTCCCTTAGAGTCTGGTGACAGGTTTGTAGAGCCTGTCGTCTTGCCAGGTGATGATTGGAGAAAGTCTCTGGATATTGACAACTCTATTCCTCAAATTTAATATGTTGTGGGGGTGGCTCTGGTGATTGTACTTATGTCCGCTTTGGTCTTAAAGTGGTGGCAGTCTCAGGATCACATCTCTGGGAGGGTTTGTTGGGAATGGCCTGGCCCGCATGCGCGTGAAAATCTGATACATTACCAGTTCTGATTCCGTTTTTCTGGCATTATAGATTGCATCCATTGGTTAAGCAGTAGCTCGGGGTTCAGAGATCTCCTCCGGTATCCCCCTACCCTCAGGTTGTTCCGCTGTCCCTGTTTTCGCTGTCTTCATTTCGTTCTTTCCAGTTCTGCTATTTTCTCCAGTATAGTGGCTCTGGAGTCTGTGGCAGTTGACAGCGGGCGGGATTCGTCCATCTTCTCCTAGATCATTAGTGCGGGGCCCCGATTGCGTTTGTATTATACTTCCTCAGCGTCTATCTCCACGCGAGAAAAAGAAAGTCTTAATCATAGAGAGGAGTTTAGCTATCTCTTTTTTCAGGGCACGCCGCTGTTTCTCGTCGTCGCTTCACCATTCCGGACCGGAAGTCCAGATTCAGACGCCGCCATGTGTCTGTCTCTGTTCCTTATGTGCCCCCACAAAGTAGAGTTGCGAATGCTTGTCTTCTTTTTGCTTTGATTTCCATTTGTGCGCCGTGAATCGCCTTATGCCTTACTTTCGTTTCCTTACTCCAGCTGTTTTTATGGTGTTATGTTGAGATTTATCATGCGTATTCAAATCTTTACTGCCGGCGGGACTCAGAGCGATCGAGTTAAGCTGCCATCTCTGCTCCTGCCGCGCATGCGCCCCCAAGTCCTATATTCTAATTCCACAACGAGATGTACCTTCAGGTTCAGTTCAGCAACCTCTTCCCTCTAAACTCATCTTTCTTGGTGTTAATAGTGCTTATATGCTCCAGGATTCTTCTACGTAGTTCCCGGGAAGTTTTCCCCACGTATTTCATTCCACATCTGCAAGTTGCCAAATATATCACTCCTTCAGATTTGCAGTTTATATAATTTCTCATATTATACTGCCTGGTCCCTAGGGCTCCATTAAATTGTTTAGAAGGTAAGATATATTTGCAGGCCTTACAGGTACCGCATCTATAAGTACCCACTACCTTGTTAGTATCAAGCCATGTAGAGATGTTAAGGCTCTGGTAGTGACTATGTACTAGTCGGTCTGCGAGATTCGATGGTCGTCTGTATGTTATTGACGCCTGGGGATGTAGGATTTTATTAAAATCCTCATCCTCTAGAAGGACATGCCAATGTTGATTTATTATGATAATCTGATTTGTCTCCACTGTTTGTTATAAGTTCCTATTATACGTATAGGTTGTATATCATCTTGTACTTTTTTCTTTGGATAAATCTCCCCAGGGAGATTGCACCACGTTGTCGTGCCAGAACCAATAGGACTGCAGGATTCCCCTGAAGAGATTGGTTACATTTGGCGCATTGGGAGCTTACAGGCAGTCGGTGCTGGGACACGAACAGGGTAGAATGTATGTGCAGGGGTCTGTGACCCTCTGCACTAGGCCAGATACCTCCCTAGGCCCCAACTATGGACCCGACTCATATAACAAGATTGTGGCTGCTACAGGGACAGGCCCTTAGGTAGGGACGCTGCCCCATTAGCTATTTTCTAGTTAGGGATACAGCTGCAAGCTGCACAGCCCTGACCATAGTGATCTGGGACAAGATTATTTGCTAGGACTAAAGACTGTCTTCATGTGGGACACTCCAGCGGGATACCACCGAACGCGGATGACTTCACTGGATTGGCGGATCCTCTGTCTCCAACTCTGTGCGCCCAGGTGCTGGAGCACCCGGCAGGTACCCATATCTGTTTAGTGCACCAACCAAGTACACACACCATAGTGGCAGCGCTGACCACATATAAGGGGTGGGGGCTGCATACTTGTGGACACCCGGGTGGTTGAGTGCCCAAGGGCCCCATCAGGTACTGTGGACACCGTGTGGGTTACATGGTGGTGGGATAAGGCCCTCCGTGGTGAAGGTATAGCAGTAACCAGTAGCATTACTATCGTCATTATCTGTTGCTTATTCATATATTCATCGTAATGGTTATCGTTATATGCTGGGTGTTATTATTGTGTGTTCCTGTGCGGGGCCATCCCATCTAGTTAGGATCCTGCGCAGGTGGAAGCGCTGTCACCTACTGAATTAGGTACACTCCAAGCTCCTTGCAGTGGAGGCTCAGGCCTCTTGTGAGCCACAGGTAGAGCACCATATACACCGTAGACGCCTTTTCTCCCAGAGGTTGGGTGAAAGAGGGCTACATTTGGAGGTGCTGCTGAGATCTCAGGCCTGGGGTGCCCAGTAGCTTTACAACAGAATCATGTTCACCCCCTTTAGCCATGAGGTTCATGCCTGGGCCTTCAATGTTAAGGAGCTGCCCAGTTATGTGGTAGCAGTAAGGAACGTTCCTGCCCTAGTGTCCGCAAGTTACATCCGGGACTCATTAGGGAGACTCAGAGTGAGAGGACGAGAGTATGACATCACTTTTAATTGGAGTACCATACTGTTGACCGCGGGTCAGGAAATAGGCCGGGAAACTGCATCTCGGACCTTACAAGCTCCAGAGGCCCCGCAGGAAGGATATCCCCTTATATATTCAGACTTACCCGAAATCAGTGAGATGTTTACCTCAGTGGCCTTTCCACCATCCGAACCGGTCCCTGACGGATCCTCCCCCAGTGACTGGCAGGCTTCTGCCCCTGTTTCAAGTATCCCTAACAGGGTAACCTCACTTCTACCCAGAGTGCTCTAGAAGGGGCTACCAGCTGGGCCGGCTGTCCCCCTCTACGCCTGCCCCATCGCTGGACATAGTCCCCAACCTATTAGTTACAGTCGCTAAACAAGTGGCGGCTCTGCTTTGGGGGTGACTCTACCCCAATTGGTGGAGGCCCTGACCATGTCATCCCAGTCACAAAGTTACCAGAAGCTCAAAGCCTTCTCCGGAGTTCTTCCCATGCCTCTTGGAGAAGAAAGGAAAACTCCTGGAAAGAACATACGTTGAAGGTGCTGGAAGAATGGCCATGCACTGACGCAGTAAAAAGACAGCACATCGTGGAATGCCTGAGGCCGCCTGCCTCTACTATAGTAAGCATCCGTAGGGAACAATACCCAGACCTGACGCCACGGATGTTAGTGGATTTCTTGATGGAAGCCTACAGGTTGGAATAGGACGAAGGAGAGATCTGGGCTAGATACTACACCCTCTACTAGAAAGAGGGAGAAGAGTTGTCGGCGTTCATTCATCACCTACAGTTGATCTCAGGTACTTTACTCCATCGCAAGTTGACTCCCGCCTCCGAGATGGACGAAGCTCGGCGTAAACAGTATTTGAGAGTATCAAGCCCGAATCACCCCATAGCCAATATGATTCGCTGCAGCCTCATTCAAGGGAGCCCTCCCACGTTTACAGGGTTATTGCGGCTAGTGAAAGTGCACGAAGCACATAATCTGTTACACTCCCACCAGAAGCCTAAGGGAACATCTACACCAAAAAGTAAGGGGTACTCTGATAAGGAGGACTCGGCCGCTAAGGCTGCGGTGGGCAAGCCTAAAACTTCTGGAAGAGTGTCTCCCATCTACAGCAACTGCCATGGCCCGGGGAACTTGTCTGTTACCAATGCAGATGAAAACACATATGGAGACAAAGAGTACTCCTGCAAGATCCCCAGTAACTGCACAACAAGGCTGATAGGTGTAATAAGGGTTCAAATACCCACTAGCATGTAGTAGAAATAAGCTGTAAGGGGTACAGGTAAGTAACCGCTCCCAGCACTGTGGGAGGGCAGTTACCAATAAAAGCCTAAAGTGGCCAAAACAATAAAGTTTTATTTGTAAACAAAATAACGACGCATAATTGGTGACGCATACTCAACTTGGCATAAAAACAATTAAAACACAAAGTACGGGTGGTACCAAAAAAGGGGGAATAGGATAGGGTAATCCAAAGTCATTAAATAAATATTCCTTTTAATGGGTAACTAGATCAGAGGCGGAAAAACAAGATGTATATCTCTATGTCAAAACAGGTAGATGTGTAATGTTAACACCCAACTAGTTTGACAGTCTCTTAATAGAGCCTCCTCTCACTGGGAAGGGTGCGGGTATAGAGTGAAGTGTGTGTATGAATGGTCTCAAAGTCCCAATGTGCGTAGTAGGCAAAATCGTATATTGCAATGGGGTACTACAGTCAGGCCTCCTAACTGCAATCTGCAAGCAATGGAAACATTCTTAAATGGAATAGGGCTCGAGAGTACCCACAGCAAACGCCGCAAAATCGTGTATTTCAAAGTAGTACATATGTATAACTGTTACCAATGCAGTCAGAAGGGTCATTTCGCCTTCAACTGCCCCGAGACGGGGAAAAAAGAAGAGAAACCTCCCACTAAGAACTTGGATCCTAACGTGATGATCTGCGGGGTTTACACTGCTGAAGCCGAAACGATGGAACCACCGGAGGACACAGGTTCTCCATCCCCAGACAAACCTTCTGAGCCAAGTCCTGATGGCGAGGACCATTCATTGGACACTTGTAGTAGGGTAGGACCGGCGGCCATTATACGTGTTGTCATAGACGGTGTATACTCATCGGCCTTGATGGACACGGGGTCTCAAGTGACCACCATATACAGGGGGTTCTATAATCAACACCTACAACAGCGTCCGTTGCAGTTGGCGGAACATATGAAGGTGAGAGGGCTGAGTAATGAAGACTATCCTATTGATGGGATTATCAAGGTACGCCTGGAAATCGTCCAGTTGAACACTGGAAAATCACACCCTATGGATGTGGAGGCCCTAGTGTGTTCTGAAACCCAAGAACAGCCTAAGTACCCGATTATCTTGGGAACTAATACGGATATAGTGCAGACCATCATTCGAGCTTACCTGCAAGAAGTTGGAGAACTGCCCTTGAGTAGCCTCAAACTACATCCCCTCTTACTAGAGGAATGCTTTAAAATCTCCCCCTTATATCATCACGGGAGTCTCTTTAATCGGTTTGCCGGACTGACCAAAACATGCATGGCCACCTGGTGTTGCTATCCTGGCCGAGACGAAGCAGATCACCTGTTCTCTTTGGAAAATAAAACATACAGGACACCTACAAGCTCATATTGAACCCCCAAAATAACCACAACATATATATAAGCATATAAGTGTCACAGAGGAGTGCTACTGAGCATGGCAATATATATTTAAAACCAGAGACAGAACATGAAACACAGACAGAGCTCAGTGCACATCCTGTTCTCTTTGGAAAGTACACCGGAGGAATATGCTCAGAGAGGGTACAAATTAATACCCGAAGTGCGAGAGTGGACATCCCGAATTCCTCTCCGAACTTATGTGTATGTTCAGAACATTTCGCCATTCATTATGGCTTTCGATGCAGGACAGAAATTGGACTGTTTATATCCTGTCAACCCTGTGGAGCCAACACCTCAGGTGAACACGACTATCGTGTCCAAACAACCAGCTGAGCTGAGCTTCAACTTCGGAAACTCAACGCTACCGGCAGAATGGAAAGACCGGCTGACAGCCAAATTGGAGGAGTGGCGGGCTGAGTTCTCCACGAGCGAGATGGATGTGGGTTGCAGTCGCAGCACCCAACATACCATCAGATTGAGTGACACTACTCCTTTCACATCGCCCCTAGGGATGTGGATGATGTAAGGAACGTACTACAAGAAATGGAAACGGCTGGGATCATGACCGAATCGCGAAGCCCTTACGCCTCACCCATAGTAGTGGTAAGGAAGAAGAACGGTTCGGTGAGACTGTGTGTCGACTACCGGACACTGAATACTCGTACCGGATCAGTATACTCTTCCCCGCATCGAGGAGATCCTTAATGCCCTAAATGTGAGCCAATGGTTCAGCGTTCTGGACTTGAGATCTGGGTACTACCAGGTGCCAATGAGTAAAGAGGATCAAGAAAAGACTACCTTTGTATGCCCTCTAGGCTTCTACCAGTTTACTCGCATGCCTCAAGGTACCTGTGGAGCTCCAGCGACCTTCCAATGCCTAATGGAGAAGACTATTGGGGACATGAATCCTCTGGAATGCTTGGTCTACCTGGACGATATCAACCTACAGTATTATTTATTAATACATTTTTTCCGTTTTCAATGTTGTGTTTTCACTTTTTTTTATTATTTCTGTACATTCATAGTATGATTGATATAGTGGCAGCCGACCCTTTCACTCGCAGAGTATCGCAGCTCATAGTATGATTGATACAGTGGCAGCCGACCCTTTCACTTGCAGAGGATCGCAGCGAAGCAGGTTGCCAGCAAAAGAGAGCAGGAACATTGCGCTATTGTAGGGCAAACACCGTAAGGAGGGGCGTTTGACATCATAGCGCTGGGGCGTGCTCCTCCCCCGTACCTCCGAAGCCCCTGTGCGTGCATACACGCCATCACGTGGCCGCCACCTGCATTATCTTGTTCGGCTGCCCGCGCGCAGCTTCTACGGCTGCCCGCCCGCGCACAGCTTTTTTGCCCTCCAGCGCACAGCGTCTGCTGGCTCGCGCACATCAGGTTTCGCCGCTTGCACCCCCCATGGGGCACCCATGGGGTGCGTCCACCAGTTTGCGCACCGCTGCATTCAATCACAACTCACACAGACACAGCACGCATACTCAATCACTGCACATGCACACTCTCGCGCACTGCTGCAGACACTCTCACACTCTCACGCACTGCTGCAGACACACACTCACGCACTTCTGCAGACACACACTCATGCACTGTTGCAGGCACTCACACACTCTAACGCACTGCTGCAGACACACACTCTCACGCACTGCTGCAGACACTCTCACACATTGCTGCACACACTCTCACACACTGCTGCAGACACACACACTGCTGCAGACACACACACTGCTTCAGAAACTCACACACACTTGCAGACACTCACACACTCTTGCAGGAACTCACACACTGCTGCAGACACTCACACACTGCTGCAGACACTCACACACACTGCTGCACACACTCACACACTACTGCGCACACTCTCACACACTACTACACACACTCACATACTGCTGCAGACACACACACACACACAGACACACACACACACACACCTTTACCTGGGGGGTAGTACTCCGCATGCTCCAGTTCCTGTGTGGGGGAAACAAACAGGAGGAGTAGGAGGGGCTGGCTGTGTGCAGGGAAGGCCCCGCAGAGAGCAGAGAAGCAGCAAGGCCCTGCCCCCACAGCAGAGAGAAGAGAAGCAGCAAGGCCCTGCCCCCACAGCAAGGCCCCGCAACAAGCAGGGAAGCAGCACAGAGCTTGTTCAACCACCCGCGCACAGCATCTGCCAGCCTGCGCCCCCCCTAAATAATCCTGCGCCCCCCAGTTTGTGCACCGCTGGTGTAGAGCACAGGTGAGATGCCACACAGTAATTGCGGCCTGTGGTCTGGGACCAGGCCACCTACATACAGAGACTCTTAAAGGTGAGACCCTCCTACCTGAGTTCACCCAATGCAGAGGCAGATGCCATTGCGGACAACGATGTCGCTGGATCAGTGGATCCCCTTTTTAGATCTGCAGTAGCCGGGTCCTGGAGCCCCGGGCAGGTACCTCAACAAGTGCACCAACATTCCACGGGATAGCGCTATCTCCTACACTTTTGGGTGGGCCCTGAGATTGGAGCAAATTGGAAACTAAACTAATAGTCCCTATTAAAGATCCCAGAGATACACCACATTGTGAATGAGGAAATTGGCTATTTTTTCAAAGCAAACGAAGATAGTGTCCCGGCGCAAACCATGCTTTGGGAGGCCCATAAGGCAACTCGCAGAGGATTTCTGATGGGAATTGCAGCGAGGCGAAACAGAGAGAGGGAATCTAAAATCCAGAAATTACAGACAAAGCTGAAAGAACTATCCTCGCTTCACATTTCTCATAAAAAGGTAAAGATATTAAAAGAGCTAACAGATACCAGAATTGAGCTAAATATGCTATTGACCTCCCGGGCTGACAAAGAATTGAGCTGGTCAAGACGGACGTTTTTTGAAAAAGCAAACAAGCCTGATACCCTACTAGCTAATAAACTTAAAAACAGACACTCAAATTATAATATAAAGGCCATTAGAAGGAAGTCAGGTACCCTGACCTCCAATACAAAAATGATAGTGGAAGAATTCAAACAGTATTATGAAAATGTATACGATGGGAAGAAGGTCGTGCGTAATGATAACACTAACAAATTGCTAAGAGAATTCCTGGAGGACTCGAAATTGCCCAGACTGGGCAGAGAGGAAAGTGAAGCGCTGCAGCAAAACTTCACGGGCGAGGAATTAGCGGAGGTAATCACAAATTTAAAACCATCCAAGGCCCCAGGACCTGATGGGTTTTCTAATTTATACTATTAAAAGTTTCACAAAATTTTAGCCCCGCATCTGCTTAGGTTGTTTAAATCAGTGCTGGCAGGTGCCCCGTTTCCGGAGCAGATGTTGCAAGCATCTATATCATTAATTTATAAACAAGGAAAAGACCCTGCGGATTGCAGAGTTACAGGCCAATAGCGCTGCTGTCTCCTGCAGGCTCCGTCACAGCTTGCCAGCAAACACGGTGTTCTTTTCAGGGGGCCGTCCTAATTGACTAACTGCCGCCTATAAATGCGTGCGGATGACGCTGTACGTGACCTCCTGACGAAGCACGTGGTGCGAAACGCGTAGAGGTCACGACAGGTCATCCTGCGCGTGTTTGCTGGCAAGCTGTGACGGAGCCTGCAGGAGACAGCAGCGGTGTTTTCCATCTTCGCGGTGCCGAGATCCGGATCCTTTGCAGTCACCGCGAGCCCGCTACCTGTCTCAGTGTGAGTGTCCGTCTCCCCTTGCCAGTTGTTTTATCCTATGGCGGTTTCATCACAAATCGTTAGATAGTGTGTTTTTTTTTCATGTTTGTTTCATGTTTTATTCCTTATGCATTTTTATTTTAAACTGTATGCTGTGCAGCTTAGGGTTTGGTTATAATTGGAGGTACTCTCTAATGGTACTGAGCCTTAGCTGCTTAGCCCTTCATCTGAGGTGGGGTTGGATCCCCTCAGTATCTGTGTACATTTTTAATAAATTACCTATTACTAATCCCTGGTGCGCATCTGTGCATTTTTTTCACCTTGTTTTGCAGGGTGTCCTCCCCCCGTTTCAGGGGGGATCACCTTGAAGTAGGAGCTTTCGGGGAGATGCTCTATGTGCATGCTGCAAAGGGACTATCCACATTTCTATACAGCACGAGCGCTGAATATCCTGCTTTTTCTACTTACAGGCCAATAGCCTTGAGAAATTCAGACATTAAAATTTATTTCAAAATGTTAGCTAACAGGTTAAGTCATATTATGCCTCGGTTAATTCACCCAAACCAGGTGGGCTTTATCAAAGGTAGAAAGGCAGCGGACAACACCAGGCGTATTATAGACCTAATTGAATTGGCAAAAAAAACGTCTCTGGTGCTAGACGCTGAAAAAGCCTTTGATAGGATTGATTGGCCTTTCCTACGAGAGACGCTTGGGAGGTTTGGCTTCAGAGGATGGTTTTTAAAAGCGGTACTGGAATTATATGAGGGACTGGCAGCAAGGGTTAGACATCAGGGGTTTCCGTCTGACCTGTTCCATATAAAAAGCGGGACGAGACAGGGATGTCCCCTGTCTCCTCTGCTGTTCGCCCTATGTATAGAAACTTTGGCCGCTCATATTAGGAATAATCCGGACATTACAAGGATACAAACTCAGAAGCAGTCACATAAGGTGGCGCTGTATGCAGATGACATTATTTTAACATTATCCAGGTCCCTTACCTCTCAGCCAAATCGCTTTCATTTGTTAGAGAAATTTAATGATCTCGGGGTTTAAAATTAATCAGGCTAAATCAGAAGCACTAAATATAAACCTCCCAAAACACATAAAGAAATTGATGATATCAACTTCAACTTCAAATGGAAACCCTCGGCAATAAATTATTTAGGAATATACATAACAAAGGATTATAACACTTTATATAAAACAAATTACCCTAAACTGTTGAGAATGCTAAAAGAGGATCTGAGGGTATGGGCCACATTTAATATCTCATGGATCGGAAGGATCCATTGCATAAAAATGAATCTCCTCCCTCGAATTTTATATCTATTTCAAACGCTTCCAATTCCCGTGGTCCTGAAAGATATCCTCTTGCTGCAATCGTATATGTCAAAGTTCATTTGAAAAAATAAAAAACCGAGGATAAAACAAAAAATCCTGAAAAGACGAACACTAGAAGGTGGGCTAGCGGTACCTTGCTTGTTATCATATTACAGAGTGGCCCAATTATGTCAAATTATCCAATGGCACACAGACTCCAGTCTTAGAAGATGGGTGGAGTTGGAGAGTGCATGTTGTGAGCCGGTAGACCTGCGCAATCTGATTTGGTAACCTAAAAGGATTATTAAATCCATAAGAGAACCGTTATCCGCTGTGACCAGCTCGCTAGCAGTATGGGAGGCCACCACATTTAGAAGCTCTTTGACCAAAAAACATTAATTGATGACCCCATTATTTGATAATCCGGACTTTGCTCCGGGTTTGGATAGTAAAAATTTTAAGATATGGATACAGAAAGGATATATCAGACTCAAGGACCTGGAGGGGAGAAAAAGTATAAAAACATTTGATCAAATTAAGTCCGAAAAGGATATTCCAAATTCTTAATTTTTTAGGTACCTTCAGGTCCATGCATTTTACTCCAAATTCCCAACGCGTCCGAAATGGACAAATTTTGAACAGCTCTGCTCCAGAGAAACGGACACTAGAGGACTCGCATCTAGGATGTATAGAGAAGTGGTCGGTTCTAGCAATGACAAGGACGAAAGACCAAGCAACATGAAATGGTGGGAGGATGACTTAGGGGAGACACTAGAAGATGAGGACAGGGACAAGATCCTATTAGCGGTCTCCAAGAGCTCCATCTGTATGAAATTAAGGGAGAACGCATAAAAAGTCCTCATGAGGTGGTATCTTACTCCATTGAAACTCTCCAAATTTCTCCCTGGCTACCCCTCATTGTGCCCTAAATGGTGTGGGGAACCTGCAGACTTGCTACATATGCTGTGGGCTTGCCCTCGGGTAGCCCCTTTATGGGAACAGATCAGAGATTGGCTACAGAGGATGTTGGACCTCACGATCCCCCTGGACCCGTGGCTGTTTCTTCTGAATAGACAGACCCCAGGACTAACAAAAGTAGAACATAAGTTAGTTGCACATTTTGCAACAGCAATGAGGTGTGAGATAGCAGCATTATGGAAGCAGACAGAAATTCCATCCATCCCCAAAACTAGAAATAGAATTTGGTTTGTATGCCAGATGGAAAAATTAACGAGTTTAGTTAATGACATTGGCCCTAAATTTCTAAAAGTCTGGACTCCGTGGTTAGAGCGGACAGATATCCCGGGAGTGAGTGAGACATCCGTTTTGCTTTGATTTAGCCAAGTGCATTCTCCCTTCACGAAGTCAAAGGAAGACACAACAGGACGGGTAGGATTAACAACCATAAAGAACAAGGTGATGTCTCGGAGTAAGAGGACACGTATAAGCAAAGAAGGGTCGACCAAAAGAACGAGTGAGGATATCTTGCATACCTTCACCTCTTCGCCTTCCCCCCCTCACCCCCTTGTGTTTTCCCCTTGTGTAGTCGGTCGATGTATTTGTCAATGTGTTCGTTGATCCGTGTTATGTTATACATGTTGTCTTTACGGGCTTTAGAAGGGTTTAATTTGATGTATACCAGAAAATGTGTTGTTGGAACATGTTAAGCATTCAAAAATGGAAAAAAAAACAATAAAATTTGAGTTATAAAAAAATATATATATATACACATTACAAATGCCAAGAAACCAAATGATTGACACAGTGGTACATCATGCCCATGTAATATTGGCATGATTAACCACTATGACAGTCAATGGTCAACCTAAAAACAAAACAATTACCAAAAGAAACACACCAAAAATAAACCACAATTAAAAAGCAAACACCCCAAAAATAAATGTAGCCCCTTTACCACCCCCACCCCCCACCCCTTTCCTAAGGGAGTTCATATACCAGTGTGTTTTAGTGCTGGTGCATAACTGTTGGTGTTACAGAAGGCCTTAGGGCTCCGCGATGTTGTGTGGAGACATCAGGTCAGGCTTTCAGCTGGTTGTTCTGTAGTCAGCGCACCACCTCCATCCCATGATGATCCTGTGGCAGCCAGGATGGTCCTCACAGGCAACTCTTTTCAAAAACCACACCAAGGATGGTATAACTGGAACTTTATTTTGTACAGCAAACATTATCAGTCTCTATTCCCCTGGAGGCAGTACCCAGGGCTTGAGGCCCCAAGCACCCCTTCTCAGCATACCATACCCCGTAACAGGGTAAGGCCTGGGCCCACTCCTATCCAGGAGAGGCTCTACTGGTGCTCCCTCCATGCAGGGAGGTGAACACAGCACTCCCTCCCAAAAACACTGGCTCTAACCTCTATAGGAAAACACTCTCCTTCCCAGGGAAGTGGCTTGTAAGACGCCTCGTACACAATAACACAACCAGGCCCTGCACGATTTACTCTCCACACTGTCCTCTCTTTACTGGGACTTATGGTGCTGGAGGGGCCAGACAATTAGTATCCATGGGGTACCTGGCCACATAAACAATAATTACAAAAACAATCAACAAAGAAATACAAGATTGATACAACGCAATAAACAAAAATACATTTAAAACAAATAAAAGCAAGCATTTGTCAAAAATGCATTGCTTGTCACTGTATTTATCTATAGTCATAAGGGGTCATAGATAAATACATTGGTAATCAATGGGGAAGCACAAAAATAAAAATAAAAAAATACTTGAAAAATAAAATGTACGTACATGTAATGTTTTTCTTACCTTTAGATGTCTTCACCCTCTGATTCCCGGGGTCTCAGAAAGCTCTTGACCAAAGACGCAATAATCCTCAGCTTCAGGTAAGTTGTTTCTTCTTTTCTTCCGTCTTCTCTTCTGTATTATAATCCATTCCAGGGGGCGGATGTGGTCCCGTCGGCTTCTTGAGGTAAAATGAGACGGAACAGGCCTTAAATAAGGCCTGTGAAATCACATTTTACTGTCAAATGACACACCTCCAATCCTATTGGACCATGTGACAGAACCTCTTTTTTTTTTGTAAAGGATGTGACACCATGTAAAGGGAGGGAAGCAGCCAATCAGGAAGGCTGTGCTTTTCCCCCTTTAAGATGATGTCACCAAAAACAAGATGGCTGCCATCACATGGTTTACTCCAACCAATCTGATTGTGAGATATCCCATGTGAGGCATCACATGGTACATCCCCAATCTGAATAGTTATAGTAAACCATGTGACAGAGTCCATGTTTAGAAAGGATGTGACAACATCAAAATTGTTCTTTTTTTTATCTCTTATATTATGGATGAATTGAAGTTATGAATCAAGAATTCCACTTCATCCAATGGAGTATTAACCTTTAACAACATTCAAAGTATTTATGTGAGTTCCTGTGTGTCTCATGTAGCTCTAAATTCACGGTATGCACTAGGGGTGATATATGTATATGTATTTGTGTATAATATATATATATATTAATTATTCCTCCCCCTGGGGTAGTATGGGGGCACTGTGTAATTACTCCTCCCCCTGGGGCAGTATGGGGGCACTGTGTAATTACTCCTCCCCCTGGGGTAGTATGGGGGCGCTGTGTAATTATTCCTCCCCCTGGGGTAGTATGGGGGCGCTGTGCATTGTGTGTGAGAAACCACTGCTGTTTGCTGTTTGATAATGTCGATCATCTCCAATTCATGGTGATTCCGCTAATAGCCGTTATCCAAACACACAGTGTTGCAATGAATGGATGTTGCAATTGGTTGCAATACTAATACTAATACTAACCCAATACTAATACTAACCCAATACTAATACTAATACTAATACTAACCCAATACTAATACTAATACTAACC
The DNA here is from genome assembly GCA_036426205.1 of Ascaphus truei. Classification (NCBI taxonomy): domain Eukaryota; kingdom Metazoa; phylum Chordata; class Amphibia; order Anura; family Ascaphidae; genus Ascaphus; species Ascaphus truei. The sequence goes on along the minus strand of CM071571.1, from coordinate 595,181 downwards.
CAATACTAATACTAACTAACCCAATACTAATACTAACCCAATACTAATACTAACCCACTACTAATACTAATACTAATACTAACCCAATACTAATACTAATACTAACCCAATACTAATACTAATACTAACCCAATACTAATACTAATACTAACCCAATACTAATACTAACCCAATACTAATACTACCCAATACTAATACTATACTCACTACTACCCCACATACTAATACAATAACCCAATACTAATACTATACTAACCCAATACTAATACTAATACTACCCAACTAAGATAAGACTAACCCATACTATACTAATACTAAACCCATACTATACTAACCCAATACTAATACTAATACTAACCCAATACTAATACTAATACTAACCCAATACTAATACTAATACTAACCCAATACTAATACTAATACTAACCCAATACTAATACTAATACTAACCCAATACTAATACTAATACTAACCCAATACTAATCCTAATACTACTAATCCCAATACTAATACTAATACTAACCCAATACTAATACTAATACTAACCCATACTAATACTAATACTAACCCAATACTAATACTAATACTAACCCAATACTATACTACCCCATATAAACTAACTAATACTAACTCCCAATCTAATACTGAATACTACCCCATAATAATACTACTAATAAACCAACTAATACTAGAACTACCATACTATACTAACTAACCCATACTATTCTAATACTAATCCCAATACTAATACTATACTAACCCATACTAATAATACTAACTAACTAATCATACTAACCTAACTACTAACCCAATACTAATACTAACCCAATACTAATACTAATACTAACCCAATACTAATACTAATACTAACCTACTATATCTAACCCACTAACCTACTACTACCCAATACTAATACTAATACTAACCCAATACTAATACTAATACTAACTCAATACTAATACTAATACTAACCCAATACTAATACTAACCCAATACTAATACTGTTTGATACTATACACTGTTTTTAATTTTCTTCACACATTGCACTTTGCATTGAATATTGAGGACCAGCACCAAGGAGGACGATTTCTAACAACAGAACTAGGAAGGATTTGGATAATACATGTGACCTCCAGGCTGTAATCAGAGTTCTGCACAGCCACTGCTTGTGAAATAATACTTCAATAGATTGGGGACAGGACAAGGACAAATGAGATAGTTAAGGGAAGTAAAGCCTACTCTAAACGTTTTTACAAACGTTTCATGGATAAACTTTCTGATATTGATTTGAATGCAAAAATAACCTAGTTTTAAACATTTTACCTTCATTTGTTTTACTGGTTCTATGCAAGACAATACCTTCAATATATTTGAAATATACTGTAGTGCAACAGCAATAGTGCCACTTGTTAAACAAATCTTAAACTGCAATGCAAGAGTATCCAATAAATGACCTAATAATGCAACAAAGACACAAATTGAAATACTCTGGGTACCAACGACCGCCTCATCGTATTATATTTACTGGGAATAAATAAAACAAAATTTACTTGGATTTTCAGGTGTGGAGAAAAAATGGAGCACAGCAATGGCAAAAAGGTGAAGGGGCTACAGGAGTAAAGCTAAAAGCATCTTTAATAAGTAGGTAACTCTTACGCGTTTCATGCTAAGACGCGTTTCACGCTGACAAAGCGCTAATCTTAGCGTGAAACGCGTAAGAATTTTTTGGACATGCTGCTACCTACTTATTAAAGATGCTTTTAGCTTTACTCCTGTAGCCCCTTCACCTTTTTGCCGTTGCTGTGCTCCGTTTTTTCTCCACACCTGCATTTCCTCAATCATCACGTGAGGCACGCCAAAGAGAAGAAGGATATCAACAGACTGTGAGTAACTTTATACTGTATATTTCTCACTCTCTGGTTGAGAATATGGGAGGACACCTTAACACACACTACAAGATTATCAACATGCTCCAGGGAGATAGTCCAGCATAGGAGGATCACTGGATGACGCTGTTTATATATACGCAGTAATCACCGGTCTTTTCTACCAGGACATTATATGTTCATATCTCCCTTTATGGTGAGCAACACTCCTGTGATTGGTTATTAACCCCCCACACACCACACTGTTATGAGGATTTCCTCTTCAAGCAACCTCATCTTCTCAGACTTTAATATCAGTGCTGACACTGATTTTTTACATGCAAAACATGCTCTAGAAGCACTGATTACGGAACCTTGTTCTGTTACCATATAGTTATTTACTTGGATTTTGTTTCCAATTCAAAATAGAATACAGATGAAAAATGTCTAACTTTGGTGAGAAGGGTATTATTTACACTTCCATTTCTTTCTTTTTTTAAATCAAATAGGACAAATAGGAACCAAAAGTGTTAGGCTCTGAATATCTTTGCTGTCTTGCAACATAATGACGAAGCCGTGAAGTCTGCGCTGCCATAGTCTCTACTATTTTGTGGGTCATTACCTTTTTCAACATGCTGTGTGCCCTCCCTTGTTTCCTTCTCAGTAAATATGCAAGCTCCCTGACCTTCCTGCTAGCTTTTACTTGGGAGGCCCAAGACTCCCTATTTTGCAAATCCTAAAAGTACCTTGATGGATGCTAATGTCTTTGCCTTTCAGATCACTTTACCAGTGAAACCTTTGATCTGTCAGCAGCCCTATATCAATGTAGTTGCATAATATAAAGTAGACTATGGCACAAACATCTAACTTGCAATGAATAAACCTTTTCGAGTATCCTTTTTAGTGAGCATCTATCGGTTAGATATGCTTTAATAGTAAAACAGGGAAGGAAGAATGAAAATGAGCCTGCTAAAAGGAACTTATAGAGCAAGAAATAACATGATGATTCACAACGGCAGGGGACAGCTGGAGGGAGGTGATTGGCTGGAGACCAATGAAACTTAGGCTTCCTGTGACCAGCTGCTGTGTTGAAGCATGAATGACAAGGGTAATAATTGATTACTTACTGGCAGCTCAATAGGAAGAAAGAATTAACAAGAATGATGAGATGCCTTACAGTTTGGTAACTATAAAACTGAAAGAACAATAACAATAAGTTTGCCAGTTATTACACCATGAGTACCATTAACAATTGTAAAAGTCTGCAATTGCAATAAGAAAAATACATGATAAAAATAGTCTAAATGTGAATGTATCTCTTCTTTCAACGCATATTTCAAGAATAATTGTTTGTTTACATGGAAATTATAGTAGATAAAGCAAAGCCCCCTTACCATGCTTTACATTTCAGAGGGCTTGCAAAATCAATTGGTACTATTTCACCATAGCAGCAATTTGTGTAGCATTTTAATTAGGTAAAGAAATATATATTCAAAGTTGATTAGCACAGGGTGGAAATATGTAGCAAATTACTTGGCTGATTTAGGTAATTCATGCCTTGAGGTCTAGCGACTAAAGTTTTATACAGGTGATCTAAGGTGTATGCTGAAATAGCATTACTAATTTATTCTAGGACATACCCTTTTATTTAATTGAAATAAGCAGTGGTACCGTACTTTTGTAGGCAAAAAGGTGTCAGGACCCTAAGCAAAATAATGTATATCTAAACTACAATAAATTATCTTTAAATACACATTTGGTACACAGAGAAATTTAACAACCCCTAGTTAGCATCCCAGCTCCATTCCTAATTAATATATTACGTTTCTTCAGAAAAAGGTGCTGGAGTTCCCCACTAAAATCTCTGCAAAAGTAATTTTGGTAAATTATAGCGCTGTCTCTCCTAGAAAACACATTTATGATAAGTTTTTAAACTTTTAATCCTAGGCCAAAAAGAAGTGCTATTTAAAAAAATTAAATCTTACCTGAACCTGTGGTCTTATCGATTGTTCCCACGAAGTCCAGGGCCTCTGATTCAGGGGTCGCCAGCCCATGGTGAACTAGGAGTCTACCAAAAAAAAATGTAGGGAGCTAAATTGACGCCAAGGTCAGGGCTTGCTTCTGTCTGAAGAGCGTGACATCAGACTAGGCTGTAAATATTAAGGGGGAAGCTTCTGGAACTCAAATCCCAGCAGGAGTTGAAGAAGAGGGATCTCACCATGTATATGTAAATAGGTTCCTATGTTTAAGATAGGGTAAGGATTCACTTTTATTGTTTTCTACTTAGAGTACCTTTGTAGATCGTGCCCCACAGAAATGATCCTGTACTACTACCGAGGTACACAGAGAGACAGCCTATGCCCAGAGGGGGCTCCCCAAGCCACAGCCCCTAGGCATAGTTGTACCATAGCTGGCTTTCATCTAGAAGGCAAAAAAGGAAGATTACTGCTGCACACCATATAATAATGAAACATACATATTTACCGGTGCACTTGTATTGAAAGAAGTCCTGCTGGAAATCCAAATCATATGGTAATACAAGAATAACACAAGGCACTGTGGATTTTCTTAATGCTAATTAATGTCTTTTTTTAATTTTTCTTAATGCTATTTAATGAGCCAAAAACTTAGTGATGTTTCGACCAGAGTGGTCTTTTTCAAGTGTGAATGGCTTAAACTAAAGTGTCCCATAGAGTCTTATATACCTATACAAATCCCTGGCTCATTAAATAGCATTAAGAAAATCCGCAGTGCCTTGTTTTATTCTTGTATTACCATTTCATCTAGAAGGCCACATGGTGGCAGGCTGCCCCAAGACGGGGAGGCTGATAATAGAGGGGGTAGTATTATGTCCGCCTGGGACCCAGTGGACATGTAGCACTACCAGCATTATGGAACAGAGGGACTCAATATGGAACATAAGAACCATTAAGCCTCAGCACCTTCCTAGCGGGCCTAAGGCAAACAGTATGAACCAAAAGGACACTCAATTGTGTATGCAAGATACAACAAATGTAAGAAAATTTCTAAAGGATAATAAATCTGCTATTTGAATGAATAAAGTTCCTGGCGCCCATCATTGCTTATTCCCAAACGGCTTATTCATTTAAAAGTAGTCTTGACTGGTGGCCCCCATGGCTATACTGTGTCCTTCTGTTCACTGTGTCAATTGCTGTACTATGGCCAAAAATCTTGTCCACGAACCATCTGTAATATCCTCAGAACCCCAGGAAGAACTGCAACTCAGCTGCGTAGGCTTCGGTCAAGAGTCAATGACCTCTTATTTAGATAGATAGGTAGCAACTCCTCTTTTCGATATGATGTGTCCTACATAAAAGTGACAGACGTCTGACAGAACTGACACTTGTCCACTGACAATTTTAGTCCACTTTCACTTAATCAATCTAATACTTTTATCAATTGGGCCTCGTGTTCCTCCAATGCTTTCCAAAATACTATTATATCATCCAGATAGACTAATACTTCTAGTAGATTCATGTCTTCTACTACATGTTCCATTAGCCTTTGAAATGTAGTTGGGACCCCAACACTTCTAGAAACTGCATATAAAGCTAGTCTTTTATTTATCATGCTTGCTCATTGGGATCTGGTAATATCCACTACAAAGATTCAAGACTGAAAACAATTTGCTCCCAGAGAGGCAATTCAAGGCATCTTCTATGTGTGACCTGGTGTACTTCTCTGGGATGGTCCTTTTTTTCAGTGTGTGTTAGTCAATACACATTCCTATCTGTGGTAGATTCTCTCTCTTCCTGCACTGACTGGCAGAGTTTTGGGATCAAATTTTCTCCATCTGGGGTTTTTCTTCTTATGGGGTGACCACCGTGCTTCTCCCACCGTCCTTTACAATTACTCGCGCTAGCCACTTCTCTCATCCACCAGGGTGTTCAATTCCGTCACCTCTTTTGTGGGCTCCCAAGCTTGGCCAATGCTCAGCCCTACTTCACTTGCCCTATCTGTGGTCTGCTGATCCCCACTGGCTAGCTTCTGCTACACTTTAGTAGGCCACCTTCCATCCAGGCGGAGCGTCATTTGCTTTTACTCCTCCCTTATCTCTCACAATAGTACTAGGAATTTTGGCGGGGACTCTCTTCATTCTCTGAGCCGCAAACAGAGGACCATCGCATCCCCAGTGGATGCCCCCTGATCAGCTGCTCTATCCGTGTGTGATCCACATACTCATGGGGATACCCTTATTCTTCACCATCTTTACTGGTATTACTTCTTGTCTGCACAAGTACTCATAGTTATTTGCTTTCCTGCTGGTGTTGTTTCACCCTGAAGATTGCATAGATTTCTCCATTAATTGCCTCATAGTGCTCATCAGGGTCTGGGAGGTTTTGGAGCCTTCCCCCTTAGAGGACGTGGGTACTTCAGGGCACACCTCGTTACGTAACTCTTCTAGAATGCCCCCTCTCTATAGCTAGGAACTCTCAGGACTTATCCACGATTGTGGGATTCACAATATTGCTAGGGCCAGCGGTAGATTTACATCCCATAGTGATATCCCACATATCATGATCCCTCATTGCTATACTGTTTGGCACTTTAGCAGGATTAATATCATTATCACACATACATAATACATATACAGTCAGTAGTGTAACCCATCATTTCCCCTTGTATTTGAATTTGTTCCCACAGGGGTTTCCCCCCTTACCACACCATTATTACATAATGCATGTGATCAAAGTGCTTAAGATCGTCTATCTTGGATGTGAGCCATATGGCTGTGTGTCACATCTTAAGTGTCACATTTAAAGTGTAGGTAGAGTTTATTTTGGAGTTTAAATTGGAGGTGAAGATTAGAGGAAGATCTGGACTCTGCAACACTACACAGCTTTGCAACTGTGAGCACTTGACCTTCTATATTCTGTGATTATTTGTACATATCCTCCAATACTTGGGAAGTCTCTCATCCTGCATCTCACTATGCCCTCCCTCTTGCTTTTTCTGTTGACTATATCCTCACTCCTTTGTTAACGTCTCTGTTCTCTCCAACTTTCCCTCTCCCCACTGCACAGTCATTTTTACATCTCTCTCCCAGCAACTTCTTTACCCCTCAATAAAAAGCACCCCCACAAATCCTATATTCACATTCTCTATCTACTCCTTACTGCTGCTGGGGATCTCCCATAAGCCTGAACACCCACAGTCACTCCTACCAACCATTGTGGCCATGCACTGCAATCTACAACACTTATTCCCTCACCTGAAGTCTCCCATTATACCACTTAGATTGTAAGCTCTTCGGGGCAGGGATTTCCTTTCCTATTGTCTGATTTTGCTGTGCTTATTGTATTATTATAATTCCCCATACTGTATTCTTTGTGAAACGCTGAGTACACTTTTGGTGCTATATAAATAAAGACATACAATACAATACATCATCAATTGTGTCTGGAACTGTTAGGAGTAAGGCCTTATTACTAATCAGGCCTTCTTGCGTGCACCACTGACTTAAAATGGCCACATCCACCATCGCGGGCATAGGGAAGGGTCATTAGTGGCCTTGGTAAAAGTACCCTTGAATCTCGGGCTAATGGGAACTTATTGTGTGTGCAACTCTGAATTAAATTAGATTTCAGCAGTGCCTCAAATGCTACCCCTCTTTATTTATACAGACTTAGCATCTTCTATCTATGAGAAGCCGCAGAACATGTGCTGGTGAACCGTGGACCAAGAGTCGAGCGTTCACGGCACAGTTCTTGGCAGGGGGGAATGGCCGATTAAAATGAACACAGCAGGCATCCCTGCTTCTGAATGGGACTCCCGCTGTGAATCCTACCGGGCTGCATCAGTCTGTGGGGCCTATTCAGGTAACTTCGATAAAATCACTGCCTTATCGAACGGTCTGATATTTGTGTTATCCCGGTAATCAGAACGAGACATTTCAAGTCCGTTAACGTAAATAAATTCCATACCACTGGAGTTAGCAATGTCTTCAGCTGTGTCTTTTTCTAAGTTCTGTCCGTGCTGCCTGCCTGCAGTCTGTAAGAGCTGCACAGAGAGAGCTGCATCTCCCTGCACAGAGAGAGCTGCATCTCCCTGCACAGAGAGAGCTGCATCTCCCTGCACAGCTCTTACAGGCGATCTCCCTGCACAGAGAGAGCTGCATCTCCCTGCACAGAGAGAGCTGCATCTCCCTGCACAGAGAGAGCTGCATCTCCCTGCACAGAGAGAGCTGCATCTCCCTGCACAGAGAGAGCTGCATCTCCCTGCACAGCTCTTACAGGTGATCTCCCTGCACAGAGAGAGCTGCATCTCCCTGCACAGCTCTTACAGGTGATCGCACTGTTTTCATTTTATTTTAATAGCCCGAGGACCCCCTGCTTCCCGAGTAACAGACCCCAGTATGGGGTGCTACTATCTCCGCAAAGTTTAAATGCACGGTCAAGTGAAACAGGAGATTTAAACAATGCAGGGAGATACCGATACCCCATACCAGGGCTTGTAACTCGGTAAGCAGAGGGTTCCCGGTGGTGAAATTAGTGCTGTTCAGCTCTGGAGAAACTCCTGCTTCATTACGAGAGTTATAAAAATAAAAACAGCTTAATTACCTTAGCGGGTAGCCGCATATCATCTGAGATCTGACTCCATAAGACTGTTCATGGTCTCAAGGTTCAGCAAAGTATCCGGCCGCTCCCCCTTCTCTTACCATGCACCCCACAACAGGAACAATCTACCGGAGACTCTCACAGCCATAGCTGTCTCACATTTTAATCTGTTCTGTAACTGTTACATATGCCTATAATATGTAGCGCGCATTCCCCCACCCCCTGGGAGATATGGCGACTACTGTGTGTGTGGTGCGATACCTGTGGCTCACAGGAGGCCTGAACCTCCGCTGCTGGGAGCCTGGGGTTTACCTGATCCATCTGGTGACAGCACCTCCACCTGTGCGGGACTCTAACAGTGTTGGATAACCCCGTGCAGGACACTATGTAAGTAATACACACTGGTATGGTATAACAAGTTTACTGTACACATAAGAAGAGTTATAACAGAACTAGTCAGGCCTCCCAGCACAGTACCCCCACACCGTGCTCACACCCCGGCGAGGTTTATCCTTATGTACTGAGGTGCTCCTGAGCACCCAACCACCCTGGTGTCCAAAGAGTCAACCCACCCAAAGTGTGTGTGACAGTGCTGCCCACACCCGCGTGTTACTGTTGGTGCACTTGTAGATGGGGATACCTGCCAGATGCTCCGGCACCTGGTATCACCAACAGAAGAGAACTGTCCATCCCACCGCATCGTTGGCAGCGAAGGCGTCCGCTTCCACATGGGGTGGTATCCGGTAGGAGTGTCCCACAGTGAAGGTAGTCTCTGTGTCTTGCGGTGGCGGTCTGGTCCCAGACCACAGGCCGCAACTACAGCGCAGTGTTCTGCTGTTTCCCTGACACTAATGATGCTAAGCGGGCAATATCCCTGTCTAAGGGCCTGTCCCTATTGTAGCCACAAGCTATGTGGGAGTCGGGGCTTAGCTGGTACCTAACAGGGGTTTCTGGCCTGGTGCAGGGGCCTACTGACACCCTGCACCTACACCCTTACCCTCTGATGTCCCAACTCCGACTGGCGTGCTCCAAGCGCGTGTAAGGCTTGTTTTATAGTAGCCAAGTTTGTGCATGCGAGCGCGAGTGCTACAGCTCATGCACGTGAAACACACGTTTTGTGTGTATAAAGTTCAGTGCTGTGAGCGACAGATGGGTGTGGCTATGACGCACATGGGTAGACATGGCCATGACGTCACACCCTGATTCACACACATAGCCAAAACAGCCCTGCATGCACAATGGCTGAGAAAGTGCGCGCACAATATTACGTGCCTAATGTATCTATTCTCTGCTGCAGGGAATCTCAGTGTCCAATTGGCTGGATTCGCGCCATGTGACTGCAGCCCCTTAGGCTGCTGGGAACTGAAGTTTCCCTGCGGGGCTCCTTGGCAATGGCGACTGCACTGCACATGCACAGCGATATCTGTCATGGCTGCGCCCTGCTATAAATATATAATATCTTTAACTATGCATGCAATGTCTTCTATATAATGTATACCCTGTTCACTTATGTAACCATGTACTTGTAACCATGTATTATTTGGTTTCTCACGATCCAGGAGGAGCATGGGGGATAAAAATACACAAAAAGAAATACTAAGTGCAGATGTAGAAAATTAATGGGTATAATCCCTAGTGAATCTTGGCTCTTATGTGCAGCCTACTCACAGAAAAAAAGAGGGTTTCAAGCAGTAATGACAGTTGGTGGACTGTGGATTATGGAATTGCAGAATTACTCCTTCACTTGAAGATGACCTCAGCAAGAAAAAAGAGTATGCTCACAGCACAGATCAGATGATACAAAACATTTGATAAAAATCCTTAAAAATGCACACTTATAGTGTTGCTAAATAAAAACAGCATATAAGCTATAAAAAGCTTTGTGTAACCACTGGGAGATAAGCTCTACGCCGCCTCTCACCGCACCACCTCCGTCGGAAGCTCCGGCTGGACCTCACGTGATCTCGTGACCTCACGTGACACCGCTCCGTCGCTGCTCCCCGAGTAGAGACGTCACTTCCGGCTCGGTTGCCGCGGTGAATGGAGGAGTGCCTTCCTCCACAGTCACGTCACAATCTGGGCGGTACCATTCTACGCGTTTCGCAAATTGGTGATTCGGCTTCCTCGGGAGTGTACCTCCCCCTTCACAATTCAATGTTTATATGCAACTCGCATCATTACAATTAATTATACAATAAAATATAAAATACCTAATCTGCTCTATAACTACTGTACGATATATATGCAAATGCAATAAATATAGATGTACACCTGGGTGCATAGGAGGCTAAGTCCCAGGCCAGAGGATCACAATTTAATAATATATATTAATAGCAGAACAAGAAACATAATCAGCCATTTATACCTGATCAATTATACATATAAAGAGTACATACTAAACACCTAGAGCTAATAATCTGATTGTATATATACTAATCTGACATATATAACTTTCTGAATTACATATATCTTCTTGGATAAACAGTAAAGGTACATAAGAACAAGGCAATATCAAAATATGTGGAGACAGGCTTAAGCTAATCTAAAGAGAATATTAACCCTCAATAAAAAACAACAATGGGGAGAGAGGAAAAAAAGAAGGATGTTAATCATTAATTCCGATGATAAAAGGAACAAAGGGCAGCAAGGATTAGAATAACAAGAACTCATTATTTGAGCCAAAACACCACGTTCGACCGGACTGGGCTTTATCAAGTGACCATAGTGGCATGGGTTTGGATATTCTAAATCCGTTGTCCCTTTGTTCCTTTATCATCTATCCAGGACTGATCACAGACTTTCGGTAGCAAACATTGGAGCACCGATACCTGTATCAACTTTTGTTTACAATTTAAGAGTGCAGCATTCCCTATCTGTCTGAATCAGCATAGGAATAAAAAACTATTACAGAAAGGAGCAAAAATATCATTCTAAATGGAGAGACCTTTGAGGGGAGCACTTGGGTGGGGAAGCCGTGTAGGGGAGAAAAAAAGATTTAACTACTCCAAAGCTGTAAACTACGATCATTTTACTTCTAGCTGGGATTCTGGTTTGAATGATTTTATCTATCGTCTTACCTCCTTCTTCTACGCGTACCCGCTGCGTACCATGACGCTATTCCCCCCCCGTAGTGTGCGCACTAATCGGCCCCCAGAGCGCAGACCTGCTGACCACACTGCATCTGCCAGTGGCCGCGGATGAGGGCGGGTGAGTACTCCGATGAGTCATCCGCCTTGCGCTCTCCGCGTATCTTTATCTTTCGGGCGCTCCCTGATGTTTCCTTCAACTAGCATGTACGCTTCGCGAAACGTCTTCACATGTCATCCGTCATTTTCGACGCTTTCACCGACGAACCGCTACCCCAACACTCGGCCTGTTAGACAGTCTCCTGGCGAGCATGAACGTATCCCCTTCTCCTATCAATCTACCGGATCACTATCATGTATGTCAATGGCACGCCTGGAGAGCGTCCACTTTGGACTTCAATCCTTCATTTCTTCGCTCTCAAGTAACGGTGGCTGGCTCGCGCAGAAGTTGTTGCAGTGTGGGCCTTACATCAAATTCGGCCCGTCGCTGTATGTATAGCGGAATATATTAGGGGATCCGATTGAGTGCTCTCATGCGGCGGTGGGACACTTCGAGCGGTGGGGGTGAGGGGAGTGGGATCGGTGGCGGGAGTGAGAAGAGAATGCGGATAGAACTCAAAAGTGGAAAGGCCGCATTGGACCAGACGTTCCGCTCACGTGCCATCTACACTCCTTCGTGCCATAGTTTGCAACAGATCCCAGTGCTATGATTCGTCGTTACTTCGTGGATTGCTCTATTCCGCTTAACCCCAACCCCCTCGCCACCGTCATCCATCTCTTTTCATCGTCGCTTTCGCCAACCTTGTACCGTTTCCTCCTTTTCTTCCCTCTTTGCGCTTCGCGTTGGTTTTCCGTTCCCGCGGCATCCTTCCCCTCTTACCCTTTTTTGTTTGCCTATCTTGGAGGCGTTCCCCTCCCGGACTTGCTCAGCTTCCGATTCGTTGTTAATCCGGAGTCCGCCGTCCTAGAAGCCCCTGTGTCCATAGCCACACTCCGTTCCCCCTGGCCACTTCCACACGCTTATCTGAGCGCATACGTGTTTCGGCTCCGTGTTAGGAGAGCTTCGCTACTTATAGCACACAAGGTCCCGTAACGTCCGATCGATGGTCTTTGGGGTAGGGCATATTCCGTCTCCGTGGTATATGTTGACCGGGTCCGGGCTCGGTAGAGCGCGAGGCAGGCGGGGTGTGTGGACGGTGTAAGGCGGACCTAGTTCGAAAGTGCATGGGGTGGCGAGGTCGGCATACTAGACGGATGGTCGTACACCGGAGGAGGTTGGGAGGCGGTGGAGTATGTGTGGGTAGATGTCAGGAATTGATGGTTGGGATGGTGATTGCCTTCTGCGTGGCGTTTGCTAGTCCCCCTGCCCCCTCGCGCTCGCTACCCTCCTGTTAGGTGGTAGGCTGATATCCGTGTTCCTACCTTTGTGTTGCTCGATTCTTGCTATTCCACCTGGACCGTTTTTTGTCGTTCCCGTCTCTCTTGCTTTGGGTCGACTGGGCACCCTTACTTTCTGCTTTTACATTATTCTCGTATTCCCTTGGACTACTCTCTACCTTTTGGACTCTTGTTTGTGTCCTGACGTCTCGCCCTCCCCACTTCTTCCTTCCTGCTGCCCCCAACACTCTGCTTTCTTTTCTTCTCTGCGCTGATTACATTCCTGCCTGCTCTTCTCCCTACGCTCCCCACGCTCTGCTTCATTCTACTCATTTCGATCGCCGATCTATCTCTGTTACTGAAGAAGAAGGGCGCGTAGCGGGTTGGGGTGAACGAGGGCCGGTGAGTTGGAGGTGTTTGGCAGCTCTGTTGGTTTTCTTTGTTTTTTTTTCTTTCCTTCTTCTTTATCCTCTCTTTTCCTCAGTTCTAGATTTCTATCTCCCCCTCGCCAATGGTGCTGAACGTGTTCAATTCCAATAAAGGTCAAACCGGCAGTATCCCCCTGATGACATTTTGCAAAGTGGTTTGACACACTATGTGTTTCCAATTTTCTTTTTATGCTGCTCAAATGCTCCAGGATTCTTGTTCGAATTGGTCTCTCAGTTTTTCCCACATATTGCATCTTCCAGGGACACTCCAAGAGATACACTATGTGGTCCATTCTGCACGTCACTCTCCAGTTGTAATCCAGGGGGAGCATGAAGGGAAAAGAACATAAAACAAGAAAAACAATCTAAGTGCAGACAATAAAATTCAAGTGATATAAATTCTGCGTTTTCTTGGCTCATATGTGATGTCTACTTACAAGATGTAAGGCAAAATCAAGCGGTTTTGACACTAAATGGTCTCTGCTGTGCAGGTATTCCCACACAGGTGATAGGGTCTCCAGCTCTCAGCTCCGCAGCAAAGTGTATGTAAAAGAATAACAACCATAGTGCAGACCAGTATAATGTAAAAAAAACTAGACTTTATGGGGTTTAAAAAAATGAACACCTTACAATAAAAACAAGTATTTCAGGCATGTACCACAATCATTGTGATCAAAGAGAGAAGATTATTGGTTTACACTTCAGGCTCACCCGCCTCCCTCGGTGTGACTTGGTGTGGACCACCACTCTCAGGGACTTTGTACTCCAGCGGTGGGCGCATTGATCAGGTCTCTCTCCCCTCGTGGGTTCCCTCTTTGTGGGTGATCACCTTCCCATAACAGCTGCCCGCAGGGCACTGTGGAGTTTTCACTGGGATACAGCCTCTCTGAGGATGTTCAAGCTTCACTCGCACACCGATGCGTCACTTCCGCTCCGTCCCGATACGTCACTTCCGGTCGCGGTTCTGTGAGTATCTGTCAGTAAATTTCTCCTCTCTCTCTCTCCTCTCGGGCGGCGTACCACTCTACGCGTTTCGCCAAAAAAGGGTGTGTGGCTTCCTGTGAGCCACACACCCTTTTTTGGCGAAAGCGTAGAGTGGTAGCCGCCCAGAGAGGAGAGAGAAGAAGAGGAGAAATTTACTGACAGATAATCACAGAACCGCGACCGGATGTGACGTACGGGACGGAGCGGAAGGTGACGCATCGGTGTGCGAGTGAAGCTGAAACATCCATCAGAGAGGCTGTATCCCAGTGAAAACTCCACAGTGCCTGCAGGCAGCTGTTATGGGAAGGTGATCGAACCCAGAAGAGGGAACACCACGAGGGGAGAGAGACCGGATCAATGGCCCACCGCTGGAGGTACAAAGTCCCTGAGAGTGGTGGTCCACACCAAGTCACACCGGAGGAGGGCGGGTGAGCTGAAGTGTAAACCAAATAATCTTTCTCTTTGATCACAATGATTGTGGTACATGCCTGAAATACTGTTTTTATTGTAAGTGTTCATTTTTATAACCCCATAAAGTTAGTTTTTTTACATTATATGGTCTGCACTATGGTTTGTATCTTTTACATACACTTTGCTGCGGAGCTGAGAGTGGAGACCCTATCACCTGGTGGGAATACCTGCACAGCAGAGACATTAGTGTCAAACCGCTTGATTTTGCATTACATCTTGTAAGTAGACATCACATATGAGCCAAGAAAGAACGCAGAATTTATATCACTTGAATTTTATTGTCTGCACTTAGATTGTTTTTCTTTGTTTATGTTCTTTTCCCTTCATGCTCCCCTGGATTACAACTGGAGAGTGACGATTTGTGGGACTAGCGAAACCAGTCCCCACCAGCTGGGTTTGAGCAGGGGGTTTGAACCTTTCAATAATAATATCACGTTATTTGAACACAATATCACTGTTTAACAATTAATTGATTTGGTTAAAATATTCACTGTATATTATTAGTGTACACTAATAGAGTTAGCGCCGTTTTCTTTCACCTTCACGTAGCACCATTCTGCACGTCATACATGAGTCTACCTGGAATTTTCTCCTGTTACATTCGAGCAAAATTCTACATTGCCGGCAGACCTGAACTGACAAACCCTACACGTTCTGCATCCACAGAAACCCTTACCTTGCTGTAACCAACCATTACCACTTGTTTTTTTTAGTTCTAAGTGCACTCAGTGCTAGTTTGTTTTTTTAAGATTGGTGCATTTCTAAAAATTATACTAGGTTTCTCCGGAATACTAGATCCCAAAATGGGGTGGTTTTTTAAAATGTCCCAATGCTTACTTATGATAGACTTTATGTCCCCTGCTTCCCTATTGTAACTGGTAAGAAAAGCGAAGTCGAATCTGGTTTCAGTTTTCATTTTAGGTTTTAAAAGATCCGCTCTATCTTTTCTCTCTACCAGTTGCATAGCTTTATCTAAAGTACCCTTCTTGTACTTTTTATCTACAAATCTCTGCTTGACCATATTTGCCTGTGATACAAAAGATTAATTCTCAGTTCAGTTTCTCTTGATACGAGAAAACTGACCAGCTGGCACATTGTCCATCCATTTTGACAAGTGACAGCTTGATCTCAATATATAATTATTTTTATCAGTGTTTTAAAGTACATTTTCGTCTTGATCTTATTATCTTCTATATACTGTCAAGTCCAGAAAGTTGATAAGATCTTGGCTTACTACACTTGTAAATTTTAAGTTACTATCATTCGTGTTAAGCATGTCCAAAAACCCTTTTAATGATTCTCCTCCCCCTTTCCAGACCAAGAACACGTTGTCAATGAAACGGTGCCAGAGGACCAGGTTCGCCCCCAGTCCCTCATCTGACCAGATCTTTTGGTCTTCCCAAACTGACTAAGAATGAATCTAATGCCATCCACAATAAATTTCGCCTGAATGTCAGGGAGATCCTTGTCTCTCTGTAATATCTGTTGAATGGCCTCACACCCCTTGGTGTGTTGAATGGATGTGTAAAGCGAGGTTACATCGCAAGTTGCCATTAAAAAATGTTGTTCCCAATTGATCTTATCCAACGTATTCAGAATGTCAGTAGCGTCGCGCAAATACGCCTTTTGTTGTACTACATATTTTTTGTAAAAATCTGTCAATATATAATGAAAGGTTTGCCATAAGTGAGTCAATCCCCGAGACAATGGGTCTGCCTGGGGGATTGACTACACTTTTATGCACCTTGGGTAGATGGTAAAACACTGGCAGCCTCGACTTGTCATTATACAGGAATTTGTATTCATCTTCATTTAATATTCCTAATTCTTTGCCTTCATCAAGCAAACATTTTAGTTCTTCAGTAAACGGTTTTAATGGGTTCGAGCCAAGTTTTAGATAGGTATCCTGATCGTTCAATAACCTATAGGAATCCGGATCATATTTGGTTTTGTCCATGAGGACTACCCCCCCCTCCCTTATCAGCTTGTTTAATGACAAGGTTTTCATTCGCCATGAGCCTTTAAAGCTAAATTCTCTTCTTTTGTTACAGCCACGGCCCCATTAATTCTCCAACGTCTCCGAATTTTTTCGGGGATTTTTTCCGAATGCCACGCACTTCACCGCACTTTACCATGTTCATGCCGCATTCATACCGCATTCATGTTGCATTCACACCCGCGTTTGATGTGTTTATTGATAATGGTTCAGATTTAATTGGTTGCAATTCTTCGCGTATCCGCCAGGTGGCAGATATTCATGAATTGTAATGCGCATGCGCTTCAGTAATGTGTCGACTTGCAGGTGTTTAAAAGAATACCACAGTGGTCCACTGTAAATTGGCCTTGGGCCTGAAGAAGTTACAATAATGTATCAATTTAAGCTTTTCATATTAAAAATACATGCACAATGTCAGGTGTTTAATTGTCCTGAGAGTCCCGACATGAGAGCACCACCGCAGTCCGTGTTCCAAAAACCCGACAGAACGTACGCTTATTTAATATGGGCCGCGATTAATGCAACAGATGATAAGATGGCAACAGTTGGTCAAATTTATCAGTATTTTATCGAAAACTATGACTTTTACAAATTTTCACCAGATGCTCATGTGTGGAAGCGTGCAATAAGGAAAAAGTTATGTATCGATCCATGTTTTTTTCCTATTGATCCTGGTGTTATTGGAGGGTATTGGTGTGTATCACCGGATTTTTCACATATCTATGATCATGCAGACTTCAAAAGGCAAAAGGTGATGTTAAAACCAACTAAGAAACCTCGATCACAGGCAAGCAATGCGCCAGCACCAGCACTGGCTTCCAATAATGGTCCGACCGTCAGTGAAAACCTGGTGACCGACAACCCAGACAACCCGGATACCTGCAGCGTGAGCCGGATTTCGCATACAGTTTCCAGCAAGCTTGCATGTACCTAAGTGATTTCTAGCCTCATCAGCTGACTACAGGTGTAGTCCCGCTGTCACCTGTCAACTACGTGTATAATCAAGAATACGGGACTGGCAGTGGCTCGGCGCCAGCTGATTGGCAAAGTCTATGGTGAGTAATGTTGCCGTATTTTATTCTGTTTTTGGAATATCAATATCAATGCACAGTCAAGCGATTCTCCTGTAAGCAATATCATTGGCTGAGCAGCTTCTACAGTAGATACTGAACAATTATTGGAAAGCTAGGCACAAGCGCATTGGAACCTTCTTGAAACGCATATGCGTGTAATCACATCGACAGTAGGTGCATGCGCATGTGAACAGGAGACACCCCCCGAGAAAATTATTGGTGGGACTGACTGTGGGAACTTCTTTAGGGGACTGACTGACCATTACAGTAAAACTTGTACTTTTGTTTTTCCTCAGAAAAGAAAACTTGGTCATCTCATGCGGAAAACGGCTAATGGAGGGATTTCGATTGATAATATCGCTTTGTGTTACAATGCCTGCACATTGCTGAATCGGATTTTAAAAACCACATACCGGAGTCTACAGTTTAGTGGCCGTTGTTATTGATTAGGATAGAATACTGTAACTGAAAGCTTCATAGAAAACCTCAAACAGTATGCTGTTGTTTTCAGACCATATACAATACTTTTTTTTATATATATACTGTATAATAAACCCGAAAAATAAAGTGTGCATTTATTCTACATGTATTCCAGTACATATGTGTATTCTATACCCGTACAGCATGTATTGTTTTAATACTCTTGTGATGTACAGTACTGAGCATGTCTACAGTATACAGTACAGCATGCCTGGACAGTACTGTACAGTATGTTCTAGAAACACTGTATTTTGTTACAGTATAAAAGGAGACAATGGAACAATTTAAAACAAATCAACATTTTCTTTTATTGGTGGAGTAAGTACAAAAACATTTATTTACAAATACAATTTAAAAACATTTAAAGTGTACAGCAATTCAAAACATTAACAGGTGTATGGTTTACTGCTAGTGAAAACATTTATGTACAGAAAATAAATTTTTTTTCAGTAGGATGGTGTACAGTATAGTCAGTCAGGCTCGAGGGCCCGCAAACAGGCCCGGTTTTAAGGATACCTTGAAACCGGGCCTGTTTGCGGCCCTCGAGGGCTGGATTGTGCAGGTCTGGTACAGTAAGTAAAAACATTTCTTTATTAATACAAGTTAAAACACGCAACATCTCCTTTATTAAAGTACAGAAAGTCAAAACATGTACAGCACAACAGTATGGTGTTAGTAAAAAAAAATCTTTATTCATAAAATTTAAAACACGCAACATCTCCTTTATTAAAGTAAAGAAAGTCAAAACATTTACAGTAGGATGGTGTACAGAACAGTCAGTCCTGCACAACTCCAGTCCTCGAGGGCCACAAACAGGCCCGGTTTTATCCTGAAAACCGGGCCTGTTTGCGACCCTTGAGGACTGGAATTGTGCAGGTCTTGTGTAAGTAAAAACATTTCTTTATTAATACAAGTTAAACCAAGCAACAAGTCAAAAAATAAACAACAGTTGAACCGTCACGCAAATTCGATCCCCACCAGATTGTCCTTCCAGGGCCGATGCCTTGTATGGCGCAAAATGCCATTAATGGAGTCTCGAACAATTTTCATTAAAGGATCTGAAATTGAAAAATAGCGCCGCAATTCCTCCACAATAGTCCTTCTTAAATTTTCAGGAAGCGTCCTTTTTTCGCAATTTCCTATGTAGTTTACATTTTTGGCCCACCCGCAGTACACCAAGTAGGACACGTGGTGCTTAAAAAGTAACATGCCATACTTCTGGGGTAAACCAGCACTCATCACCCTATACTTCTCCCTGAGTGCCGGTGGCAGCTCGTGCAGGATGATGTCGGGCACCGTATCGATGCAAGCGTATGTATGTTGGGTTCTGGGAGTGGTGTGCTTCTTGGAGCGGGTGTGCTTGTGGCGGCGGGCGAGGGTAGGTTGTCTGGGAGGAAGCTTTCCTCCTGTCTTGGTCGCCGTGTTGTCTCCTGGTGTGGTCTTGACGGGGTTGTCATGTTATCCTCCTCCTCAACGGCATACACAAATTCTTCTGGTGGAGGGGGTGCACTTGGTGTTGGAAGGCGGTCGAAGGTCCCATTCATCACATCCATGCCACCCTCCTGCTCCGGTGTCGGGGATACAGGGGCATGAACACCGAGCAAATTATGTATCCCCGCTATGTCAGTCTCTATCTTCTCCATCCGTCGATCCATCTTCTCCATCCATTGATTCATCTTCTCCATCCGTTGATCCATATTTAGCATGGTCTCTAAAAGCAGACCTATCTTTACCAGCATAGTATAGTTCCCGGGGTTATCCACACTTAACCCATTCAGCATGCGGTCTAATGAGCTTGTTCTTGTGCATGGCGTGCTTTGGACATCTGGGTGGATGGGTGCTACGGAGGATGAGATGGGGGTTCCCTGAAGAGAAGTGGCAGCGTCGTCGAAGAAGGATGGAGGAGGTGACCTGTGGATTTCCGGGAGAGAAGCGGCAGCGTCGTCTAAGCGTAATGGAGAAAGTGACCCGTGGATTTCAGGGACACCAGCGGCAGCGTTGTCGAAGAGCAGTGGAGAAGATGGGCTGTAGATTTCCGGGAGAGCAGTGGCAGAGACATCGAAGCATAATCGAGGAAGTGGCCTGCGGGTTCGATTGGTTGGCGGCCATTTGTTTTGCCTTGAGTGTACATCACCGAATTTCTTATTGACATAATAAGGCTTACGTGTATTAAAACCCTTAGCCTTTTGGGTCAGCAGAAGGTTTTCTTTATTAGCCTTAGCCTGTCGCTTTGGCCTTGGCTTGGAAACGGCTGCCGCCTTTCGCTTTTTCTGTGTGATAGGCACAGCAGAGGCGAGTGGCTTCCTGCATCCGTAGGATGGAAGCAGATGGCACAATGGAGTATCTGGACAAGGGCAAGTTCAGATACAGATCATCGAGTGGTGGGCTATGCAAAGTGTGTAACCTTTTATGCATGGCAACGAGGTACAGGTGTTAAAAGTGGGCATACTCTAATGTGAGTCATTAACGTATAAATACACCATCCATTTTGTGGATTCACTGCACATTGAATACACATCGACTAAACATCGAATATACATCCTTGTGCTTGTATTTCTTTCTACTCGCAGCTATGCCTGTTAAAAAGATTTCAAAGGATCTCAGCATGAGAATTAAGGAGATGTACACGAGCGGACAACGAATTGCAGATATCCAACGCTGGTTAGCTGCTTCTGGCCTCGTTGTGCCATCAACCACTGTGTGCTATCATGCACACGGAAAAACCAAACAACGCACGAGGACACCAACGGTAACTAACGCGTAAGGTAATTTATTTTGGTATATTTATATAACTACAGTATATAATACAGTATATCTATTGTTTATATTGCTGCATATTAATA
The DNA here is from genome assembly GCA_036426205.1 of Ascaphus truei. Classification (NCBI taxonomy): domain Eukaryota; kingdom Metazoa; phylum Chordata; class Amphibia; order Anura; family Ascaphidae; genus Ascaphus; species Ascaphus truei. Next base: position 574,000 of record CM071571.1, on the reverse strand, counting down.
GAACTATATAGAATAGATCTATCTAATTTTATAGTTATTTCGGTATATTTATATAACTACAGTATATAATACAGTACATCTATTATTGTTTATATTGCTGCATATTAATAGAACTATATAGTATAGATATATCTAATTTTATAGTTATTTCGGTATATATATATATCTTCAGTATATAATACAGTATATCTATTATTGTTTATATTACTGCATATTTGAAGAACTATACAGTATAGATCTATCTAATTTTATACTATTTTTACTGTAAATGATGTGCTGTACTTGTGGCCTACCGGACTGTTACTTACCGGATTGTTGTTTTTCTGTACACTGTTGGGAGACAACTCTTCTGGTCGACAAAATAAGTGAAGAGAATGATGAGAAGAGTGCCGTAAGGGTCAAATACACTCTGCAGCAAAATCACAATCTCACTGTATCCGAGACCAGCATAAAGAAGATGAGATGCAGAATTGGATGGTCCAGGAGAGTGGTCCAGGCCCAGGCATGGATCGACAGTGGAGAAACTTTCCAGGATTGCATCTTCACTGACGAGTATATTGTATCGCTGGAGAGATTTGCCACCTTTGCAATCCACAAAAAAGGTCGCATATCTATGAAGCCGCATCCAAAACACCCAGTGAAGATGCATGTGTGGGGTGCCATCTCTAGGCGTGGACCAGGATGCATCATTGTATTGTATTGTATGTCTTTATTTATATAGCGCCATTAATGTACATAGCGCTTCACAGCAGTAATACATGTGGTAATCCAATAAATAACAGATAATATAAATAACAGATCATGGGAATAAGTGCTTTAGACATTAAGGAAGAGGAGTCCCTGCTCCGAGGAGCTTACAGTCTAATTGGTAGGTAGGGAGAACATACAGAGACAGTAGGAGGGAGTTCTGGTAAGTGCATCTGCAGGGGGCCAAGCTTTATCATCTTTGAAGGTAAAATAAGTCACACGCTTTTGCCTTATGCACTGTACTGTACTAGTGTGCAGTTTTTTGAGCACTTTTCATTTCTTGTTATAGGAATCATGAATAAAGCTTTTTTCCAAGAGCAAATTGTGCCTGAGATTGTGGAATACATCACACATGAGTTCCCAGATGGTCACTGTTTCTACCAGGACAATGATCCGAAGCACACCGCGTCAACAGCGCATATTCTTGAGCGCGTTATCAACTGGGTGAAGACGCCAGCGGAGTAAGTGCGGTAACCGTGTCTCATTTTTTCCCACTGTTTTTACTGTGTACTGTATCTCTTTAACTAATTGTCCTTTTTTTCCCCCTCCAATGATAGATCGCCAGACTTCAATCCTTTCGAAATGGTCTGGCATCAGCTGAAGGACCATATCCGAAAAGTCATGAAACCCTCCAAAAAGGATGAGTTGGCGCAAGGCATAATGAGTTTTTGGAACGATGTGCTCATCGTGGAACGATGAAATAAATATATTAACCATATTGCGACTGTGTTGCCCATTGTGATCGCGCGTAATGGGCAAGCATCAGGAAGGTAGTATGGTATAGTAATGTACTGTAGTATGGTAAGTACAGGCACACCAAGTACAGTACTGTGTGATACAGGTAAGTATGGCACAGATTTTTTCTTTCCTGAGAGAGCAGCACTAGCCATCTGGTTACAAAGTATTTAACAGTAGTCACAGTATACAGTAGTTCCAGTATAGACTAGTTTGACAGTACTAACTGCATACTGTAGTCCAATATGGAGTAGCTATACAGTACACAATGTCATAATATGCACCTAACTGCACAATTTTTTTCTTTCCTGAGAGAGCAGCACTAGCCATCTGGTTACAAAGTATTTAACAGTAGTCACAGTATAGACTAGTTTGACAGTACTAACTGCATACTGTAGTCCAATATGGAGTAGCTATACAGTACACAATGCCATAATATGCACCTAATTGCACTATTTTTTTCTTTCCTGAGAGAGCAGCACTTGCCATCTGGATGCAAAGTATTTAACAGAAGTTACAGTATACAGTAGTTCCAGTATAGACTAGTTTGACAGTACTAACTGCATACTGTAGTCCAATATGGAGTAGCTATACAATACACAATGCCATAATATGCACCTAACTGCACAATTTTTTTCTTTCCTGAGAGAGCAACACTTGCCATCTGGATGCAAAGTATTTAACAGAAGTTACAGTATGCAGTAGTTCCAGTATAGACTAGTTTGACAGTACTATACAGCACACAATGCCATAAAACAGTATGCACATAACTACACTAATTTTTTGTTTTCTTGTCTTTTCAGAGAAAAAAGGATGGACTGGGGGAGAGGGGGGTATCATGTGTAAAGTTTGTGAACGGTTTGTACAGTTAAGTGTATCTAAACGGCAGTCATGATTTACACAAAACCTCCCCTCTCTCAATGAACTACACAGAATGAGGAAGAAGATAAAGACGGGAAAATGTATATTATTATATATATATTATATATTATTGATTAATATTATTATTATCAATGTGCATTATTCATGCTTATCCACCGGCCCTAAATTTTCAACTGACAGAAGAACTGAATAAAGACTGCATTTTGTATTATTCATGATTATTTGTATATTTGTATTTTTTGTTCCTGATAAAATAAAATAAATATTTCTTTACAGTCATGCTAATCATAATCATTTAATAATTTGATCCCCACACCCCCAAATACAGAAAAAGCACACAAATCAACCATGTGCAGTCAAACGCACAGTGTCACAGTCCAAAGCTACAGCACACATTGAATATCGTAATATCAAGATGGTTTAGGCAGGTTTGTGGAGAAAATAAAAATAAAAAATGACGAGAATTTTTTTTTTTTTTTTTTTTTGGTCGCTCACTCTTGAACTTCTTAAGCAAGCAGTGGTGAAGTTATAGACACATGCACAGTAATCATCAGCTATGTAGCTCCCATCCCAAAGAGGATTACACACAGGCACAGAGAGGTGATGCTCGGCTAGGGACGGACGATTAAAAGCACAATGACAAGCTTTAGAAACGGAATGGTTCTGGAGAGGTGTCGATAAGAGGTCCAAATCCTTGAGTGAGCCTTGTGTGTGTGCATAGGGGAGGGGGGTACAGGGTACAGCTGCATGAAGGATTAGCTGTACTGTAGTTGAAAGACGACATATTTTCAACAGACAGGTCATCATAATAATTTGATCCCCACACCCCCAAATACAGAAAAAGCACACAAATCAACCATGTGCAGTCAAACGCACAGTGTCGCAGTCCAAAGCTACAGCACAGATTTTTTTTTTTTTGGTCACTCACTCTTGAACTTCGCAAGCAAGCAGTGGTGAAGTTATAGATGCATGCGCAGTAATCATCAGCTATCAAGCAGGAATGTGATTGAAACCAGAAAGACACACATTCAAAGGAATGGTGTGGGAGAGGTGTACTGTATTGTAGATAAGATAAGAAGTTGAAATACTGCAGTGCAGTAAATTAGCCTGTGTGTGTGCGTGGGCGAGCGAGGGGAGAGCGCTGTATATGCCGAAATGTGATACTTTTACAGTACACACCTAGGCGTTTCAACAATGTTCAAATGAGACCTACAGCACTGCACATGCATGTCTAAATATGCAAATTTACAATTACTGCGCGCACACACGCAGACTGTGTACTGACGTACTGTAGGTTGAACTGCTAAAGTATTAGACTTTGAAGACAACAGCTCGTGAACGACCCCCTGAGTTTTTAGACGGTATTGCAGTATTGCAGACAGCGTTAATAATATGCTAATATTACGAGCGCTAAAATACCGGAACATATTCCGGAGAAAAAAAAAACATACTGCATCTGCCCGGGGTTATCAGAGTTGCGCCGCTACGGCCGCACTAGGATAAAGGCGGCCGCCACTGTATATTATGTTAGACTTTAGATTTGTTTAATAACAAATCTTCAAAGTCTTTGTTAATGTTGATGAATACTTCCAGATGATTACCCTTGGCGAAATGGGGGTTAAAGGTGGACCTTGGTTTGAGGCCCGAATGGACAAACTCTAATTCTTGTTGGACTACTGGTGGAATACCAGTATCCACTCTCGGCTCCAGGTGTTTCCCCCCAAAATAGCGTTTAACTGTGAGTTTACGGAGATATCTGTTAGCGTCTATAAACAAGTCGAAATTGCTATGTGTTCTCATAGGCGCAAAAGACAAACCCTTTGAAATCACGCTCTGTTCTGGTTCTGTAAGGATGATGGTGCTTAGGTTATAAATGCTGTTATCTACTCTATTGTACTTCTTTTTGGTTCCCGATCGCTTTCTTCGCCCCCTCTTTCCTCTGAATTTCTGCCCCTTTTTGTAGTTGACCGTAATTCTCTCTCCTTGAGTGGGAAAAATCTGTTGTCCATGTGCCATAGGTGTGAAGGCCCCTCTGATCCTAAAAAAGACTCCTGTCTATCCTCCCCTTTTTCCATCTCTGGGCTAGTATCTTTTTCTTTTCTCTCCATTTGTTTCCTTCTCTCTGGTGAATATTTAGATTTAAGGAGCCTTTCTTTCTCTCTCTTTTCTCTCTTTTCGTAATCTATAGGGGTATAGTTGGCTCTATCCTCACCCTTGGGTTCTGATCTTGGTTTTTGGACAACTGATTCTGAATAAGATGGTTTATTAGCTTGGTTCGCTTTATTAGAATCCTGTTTAGGTCTTGAATCTTGCAACTTGCGATGTAACCTCGCTTTATACATCCATTCAACACACCAAGGGGTGTGAGGCCATTCAACAGATATTACAGAGAGACAAGGATCGCCCTGACATTCAGGCAAAATTTATTGTGGATGGCATTAGATTCATTCTTAGTCATAACTTTTTTTGGTACGGGGATGATTATTATCTTCAGAAGTGTGGAACGGCGATGGGGACCAGCTTCGCCCGCAGTTACGCAAACTTGTTTATGGCAGTTTGGGAAGACCAAAAGATCTGGTCAGATGAGGGACTGGGGGCGAACCTGGGCCTTTGGCGCCGTTTCATTGATGACGTGTTCTTAGTCTGGAAAGGGGGAGGAGAATCATTAAAAGTGTTTTTGGACACGCTTAACACGAATGATAGTAACTTAAAATTTACAAGTGTAGTAATCCAAGATCATATCAACTTTCTGGACTTGACAGTATATATAGAAGATAATAAGATCAAGACGAAAACATACTTTAAAGATACTGATAAAAATAATTATATATTGAGATGAAGCTGTCACTTGTCAAAATGGATGGACAATGTGCCAGCTGGTCAGTTTTCTCGTATCAAGAGAAACTGTACTGAGAATGAATCTTTTGTATCACAGGCAAATATGGTCAAGCAGAGATTTGTAGATAAAAAGTACAAGAAGGGTACTTTAGATAAAGCTATGCAACTGGTAGAGAGAAAAGATAGAGCGGATCTTTTAAAACCTAAAATGAAAACTGAAACCAGAGATGGTAAATTCGACTTCACTTTTCTTGCCAGTTACAATAGGGAAGCAGGGGACATAAAGTCTATCATAAGTAAGCATTGGGACATTTTAAAAAACGACCCCATTTTGGGATCTAGTATTCCGGAGAAACCTAGTATAATTTTTAGAAAGGCACCAAACTTAAATAACAAACTAGCACTGAGTGCACTTAGAACTAAAAAACAAGTGGTAACGGTTGGTTACAGCAAGGTAAGGGTTTCTGTGGATGCAGAACGTGTAGGGTTTGTCACTTCAGGTCTGCCGGCAATGTAGAGTTTTCCTCGAATGTAACAGGAGAAAAATTCCAGGTAGACTCATGTATGACGTGCAGAACGGACCACATAGTGTATCTCTTGGAGTGTCCCTGTAAGATGCAATATGTGGGAAAAACTGAGAGACCAATTCACACAAGAATCCTGGAGCATTTGATTCTAGCACTTATGCTATCACTATCACCAAGCCAATTGTTATTTTGGATGTAAGATTTATATAGGTTTGAATAATTAAATCATATTTATTTTTATTTTTGAATTATCAACAATATTATTCCTACACCTGTAAATTACACATAAAACATTTGAGATCTGGTTATGATTTAACTTGACCTGCATTGACCATTAAGGGCAGGTTATTATATTTGAGTAAACAATTCTACATAACCACCATTACAATTTAAGATCTAAAATAACTTACAGCCAAAGAAATCAACACACACAATTGATATTTATTTTATTTGAATTTAATATTCTGCATATTTGTATATATATGAACCGTGCCTAATACTTAACTTTTGATATAGCTCAATATCCTGTTCTTTAAGCTACTGGTCGCACACACATAGGATTTATCAATGTGATAGTTCTTACAGGGTTAACTGTAGATACGGACGCATTACAGTTCACTCTACCTCCTGGTTTAGTGTGAACCAATTGGCTCAGACTCCACCTATTGTAGGTCGTGAGCTGAACCAGATACTCCCCTGAGAGCATATAATGATCACCGATGAGACCACATACCTATCCCTCCTCCCCCTGATGAAGCGTGGTGAACATGTGAAACGTGCGTCGGGAATGTAGGGCGTCACAGCAGTGGCGTCACTCGAAGTGGCGACATCCTCCTACTACTTGGTTCGCGAGCAGGCTTGTATTTTGTGGCAGCTTGCACTTTTTGATTTCTGCCAATAAGCATTCCTTTTCGGAGAGACATAGTTACAGTAATTGTTATTTGAACATGTTACATTCATCTACTATGCTTTGCGAGTGCTGTTTAGCCTTATACCAGATGGTATTTAGGTGGTGAATACAGGGACTAGTTCCTACATTACCCTATGCAAAGAGATACTATATTGGTAATCCCATATGCTAACACCTCCTCCACACCAGCAGACTTGCAATTTGTAACAGCTGACACATTCAAAATCAGCTAATGCGCATTCTCCAGATAGAGATTAAGTTGCAGCATTTGTTATTTCCACACGTTACATTCAACTACTATGTTTTGCGAGCTTTGTGTAGCCTCATACTGGATGGTTTTAGATGGTGAATCCTATATATGATATGTAGAGAGACCCCCTTTAGGCTATACCACATGCCACTGTAACCTCCATAGTTCATTGTATATATGCAGTTGTGACATACAATATACCTTATAGCATGACAATGCTCCTTTAAGATATACACTGATGGATAATTATCAGGTATACACATATATATTCAAATGTGCTATCACCACACAAGTCTGAACTCTAATGGTACAAATTAATTACCAAAACATACTTACTATCTTGATTGGGACAATTAGAGAATAGTAGCCAGATAGCATTAATAGAATATTAATGGATGTCAAGATATGAGTATATAGAGATATGAGTCAATTTGACTTAACTTTTTTGCGATCATACTCCTATCTGCCACATTAGTATGGGGATTTTTAATAATCTAAGTAGAAGTAATAAAGTTTTATTATTTTTGATTTCCTCAGTGATTCTGGGAAACTTACCAGATTTGCAGTATTTCATTGCAGGACCATTTGTGTCCAATATTAGACCACGTATATGATTGAGTGCTGAATAGAGGGGGAAACCATTCTGATCATCCTTTTGATCAAACACTGTTAATACCATAACAATATCCTCCTGAGCACCTATCATTTATCTCATTGTGTATATATATATATATATATATATATGGTGATTGCGGTCTCACTCACTTATTTACTATTGCTCCCTTTCTGTAATAGTTATTAGTCCTATGCTGTTAGGACATTATGATTAACATCTGTCTTTTTGTCCTCTCTCCCCATTGTTGTTTTATTGAGGGGTAATATGTCTCTTTAGATTAGCTTATAGCCTGTCTCCACATATTTTGATATTGCCTTGTTTCTTATGTAATTTACTGTTTATCCAAGAAGATATATGTAATTCAGAAAGTTATATATGTTAGATTAGTATATATACAATCAGATTATTAGCTCTAGGTGTTTAGTATGTACTCTTTATATGTATAATTGACCAGGTATAAATGGCTGATTATGTTTCTTGTTCTGCTATTAATATATATTATTAAATTGTGATCCTCTGGCCTGGGACTTAGCCTCCTATGCACCCAGGTGTACATCTATATTTATTGCATTTGCATATATATCGTACAGTAGTTATAGAGCAGATTAGGTATTTTATATTTTATTGTATAATTGATTGTAATGACGCGAGTTGCATATAAACATTGAATTGGGAAGGGGGAGGTACACTCCCGAGGAAGCCGAATCACCGATTGGCGAAACGCGTAGAGTGGTACCGCCCAGATTGTGACGCGACTGTGGAGGAAGGCACTCCTGCATTCACCGCGGCAAACGAGCCGGAAGTGACGTCTCTACGCGGGGGGAGCAGCGACGGAGCGGTGTCACGTGAGGTCACGAGATCACGTGAGGTCCAGCCGGAGCTTCCGACAGAGGTGGTGCGGTGAGAGGCGGCGTAGAGCTTATCTCCCAGTGGTTACACAAAGCTTTTTATAGCTTATATGTGCATTTTTAAGGATTTTTATCAAATGTTTTCTATCATCTGATCTGTGCTGTGAGCATACTCTTTTTTCTTGCTGAGGTCATCTTCAAGTGAAGGAGTAATTCTGCAATTCCATAATCCACAGTCCACCAACTGTCATTACTGCTTGAAACGCTCTTTTTTTCTGTGAGTAGGCTGCACATAAGAGCCAAGATTCACTGGGGATTATACCCATTAATTTTCTACATCTGCACTTAGTATTTCTTTTTGTGTATTTTTATCCCCCATGCTCCCCCTGGATCGTGAGAAACCAGTTCTGCATTTTGGGGAAGAGTGAAGACAACCCCACCAGAGGGTAGAAGCAGGGGGTTGACACTTTAATATTGTTTTTTTGCACTTACATATTATTTTGCACTTATATTATCACCATAAATCACTGAATTACTGTTTGATTAGGAAGCACTTTTAGGGTGTTAGCGCCATTAATATACACCTACTTTGGCACATCACCATGTATTATTTGTCATCATTACTGACTGCCCAGGACATATGTGAAAACGAGTGTAACCCTTTTATCCCATCCCCCCATAAGTGAGATGGGGGTGCTCTCCTTCTGGGTTACTACAAGCGGTCTGGGTGCTGCAACCTGCTGGCAACAGGGGGGCTGAGGGCTCCGCGGTGGTGTGGGGAGAGCCAGGACAGGAACAGGGGGGACAGATTACCTTGATCTCTGATGTCTTCTTATGGTGCAGTGCTTCCAGCCAGTGAGGATCCTCTGGGGTCTTCAGGGGATGGACCCCCTACTGACACTCCTTCATTCCCAGAGACAGGAATCCACACAGCAATGTATTTTCAGTATTTATTGGTGGCAGCTCTAACACAGAGAATCAGTGGTAGCATATATCTCATTCCTCCTATGCGTGCACAGCATGATATTCTCCCCCCCCCCCCCTTCCCCTCAGCATGGGGGAAGGGAGAGACAGGTTTCTTCATATGTTGTCTCCTCTCTGACTCTTTCTCCACTCACACTAACTGATCCCTAACTGATAATTTAGGAGGCATGTCCCAATTTGAACATCTTAGGGGAGTATCTCTAACTCTGACTCATTACAAGCCAGAGCCAGATACAGATTGGCCCACACGCAGCAGGGGGCGTTCCAACCAATATCCAGCCCTTAGATTGACAACCTCAGAGTTGCAAGGCCCGCCCTCGAATATTGGTACAACATTCAAGGCTGAAATACATATACAGGCCTAAAACTGGATTTAACCTTTCCACTGCCTGCACTAACAGGACTGACAGAAGAAAGGCCCAGAAACAGAAGTAACTGCCGGGAGGCCATGTTACATGGGAGGTAACTCTCAATGTATAACTTCCTGGTAAAACATTTTATAAATAAATAAACACACTAATTTTCCTGAGCCCCAGGCACCAAAACTATATTATAAGATGAACAAGGCAGCAACTCATTGTACTTGTATAATTATGTGCTTTACTGCATACAATGAAAAGCTACACGAGAAAATAAATGATTCATGTTACTGTTATTTCAAAGCAGTATGTAAAAAAAAAAAAAAGGCTTGAAATACGGTTTCCCCCAAACACTACTGTAGGACTTACACAAGAAATCCTATTTATGAGAGAATGTTTTGCTAGATATACATAGCTCAGAAATGTGCTTGACTAATCTAAACCTTGTGCTACTTTTTATACCGTTGCTGCAATTATTATGACAAAATAATGCGGGGAAAAATGAAACATCACCCAATATGGAAATTCTTTTTTCATGTTTGACATTTTTACATTTATAGTGACAAGAAAAAACCTGTGATTTAATCGCTTTCTCTTTCCAAAATTGCTTAAAACGGACTCCTCCATATATCGCAGATTCAAAGGCAATACAAATCTGGTTAGCTTCCTACCTTTTAGGACAACCACCTACCTCTGTAACGTATTCCATCTGCTAGATACAGATATGCAGCTGATCAGGTGACAGAGCTACTGTACTCAACTTATAAAACTACCGGCTGTACTGAGCATGTAAACATAATATGAACTAATATAGCATCACATGAATAATCTATGAATATGAGGACTGATTACAAACATTTCACACATTGATTAGTAGACATTTTTAGAGTCCTATATATGAAGCACATGGGTTGTAACTTGTACGTAGTATTACTAAACTTTGTGAATAATTGTCCTGTCCTGTTTTGCTATTACTGTATATATAAGGTGTGCACAATCACTGATTCAAAATCTGAACTTCGTGGATCGACATTCTATTTGAATTCCAAGCTAAGCATAAGTGACCACTCGGTCTCATAATACACATTCTAAGGCCAGTAATATAGTTTGTAAGGAATCCGCTCCTGGGTTTGGCTGAAACTCATCCTTACAGAGCTATAGGGCCTTATTCAGAGAACATTGATAAAAAAATTCGCCAGGGATTTTAAAATGAATGTTTTTTGGGCGTTGCTATCACGGTATTCAGAAAGGCTCGAATACCTGTGATAGCAGAATGCCCAAACCTGGCGAGTTGCTGCCAGCGAGAGCATCGAGCCTCTGAGAGAGCTGCTCTGAGAGAGCCGCCTCTCCCAGCGGAAATGTCGGACGAAATGTATTTATTTAAATATATATTCCTTTAATAGTGTAGCGGTGCAGGGGGTCTCCGGAGTTGAACCATGTTGGTTTTGTGTCCGGTTCCCTTTGGACTATTGCGGCGCCGGTCTGTATTGTTTATTTTTTGTTTTAAACACTGACAAGACTGTTACAATGGTATTTGGGACCAAGACTAAATTCTTAAAGCTTCCAGCGACTGAGCTCCATATTAGAACCAACACTAACACCACCCTAACCCCTGTCACTAGTTTTAAATACCTGGGCATATGGTTTGACTCCCACTTAACATTCGGGATGCACATTGATACCCTGAAAACCAAGACCTATGCCAAAATAGGGGTACTTTACAGGAACAAATCCTCCCTAAGTCTCCTGGTCAGAAAGCGTATCGCACAGCAGATGCTAATGCCAATTATTGACTATGGAGACATAGTATATGGCTCGGCACCTCAAACCCACCTTAGCAAACTTGACACCCTCTACAATTCAATTTGTCGTTTTGTTCTCCAATGCAACTACAACACACATCACTGCGAAATGCTCAAAGAACTAGATTGGTCATCACTAGAGTCTAGGCGCAAAGTTCACCTTTCCTGTCTTGCCTTTAAATTATTTATGGGCAAGCTACCCAGCTACCTGAACAAGCTAGTCACCCCTACAGCACCTATCACCTGAGATCTGACTCCAAAAGACTGTTCATGGTCCCAAGGCTCAACAAAGTATCCGGCCGTTCCTCCTTCTCTTACCGTGCACCCCAAAACTGGAACAACCTACCAGAGACTCTCACATCCACCACCAGTTTAAGTTCTTTCAAATCTAAGGCTGTCTCACATTTTAATATTGTCTGTAACTGTTACATACGCCTATAATATATGTTATCTTTAACTGTGCATGCAATGTCTTGTATATAATGTATACCCTGTTCATTTATGTAACTGTATTTGTAACCATGTATTATTTGTCTTAACTCTGTGCCCAGGACATACTTGAAAATGAGAGGTAACTCTCAATGTATTACTTCCTGGTAAAATATTTTATAAATAAATAAATAAACGGGTATACTGCTGTCCTAGCATAGATAAAATAACTAAGTAGCAAAACAGAATTAGGTAAGATCAGACCTATCCCTAAAATGGAATGCTTCAGTAACAATATAACTTTCAATACCTTTATGGAGTATGCTGCAAGGAAAGGAAAATGGCCATACAGTACATTTATGGAAAACAAATACACAAACCATGTGCTCTTCACAAATTGGGTGGCAATTTGATCCAAAGTCTGATAACAAGGGAGTCATTTACTTGTATCTTTTAAATCCAAAATTGATTGAAGCCTGTAACTTCGTCAAGATAAACTCGATTGTTGCAGGTACCTACACTAAATGCATCATATTTCTTATTGTCTTTTGGACTAAAATGTGAAATATGTCAAAGTGCGTAAAGGGTTAAATAAATGAATACAGGATAGAAAACAGGCTCCAGGGCACTCCAAAACGATCCGATTCTCTTCTGAGTGTAATGAAAAAACTGTGGTCCCAGAGATGAGTAAAGATGAAAAAATATTTATTGCAACATACAGGGGTGAACAATAAAATACATCCCATGCGTTTCAACCAACAACTGGTCTTTCTCAAGGAGTAACAAACTGAGGCAAACAAGCACTTTATATAGGTGCTAGACAATTAAAAAAATCAATCAGGTAGAATCAATTGTGTAATCAAACAATAGAATTAAGTATTGATTAAAAATAATAACCTGATAATAAGAGGAAACATACAGAGATAGAGATCATAAACATATAGACCATGATACATATGAGTTTGGGCAATACACAAAAATATGGATACATGTAATAAATGATGCATCACACAATATGATTGAAATGACTGACTCAAATAATCATGTTATTCAATTGCTCCAAAACAAAAGCCCATAACCTCAGGCACTAACAATAATCAATGATTGAGGTTTGCAATACAGCTCTCAATTCTATATTTCTGATCTCATGGTCTGAATAAATCTATATATGTAAACAACAATAACCAAATGAAAACATACTAAACTGCTGAAAGGAGAAATGAATTGTAAAGTGAATGTCAGGTAAATAATAATTTATACCCCAAGGGAAAAGACATTCAAAATATATACACAATGTTAATGAATAGTCCACATACAGTATAAGGTCTCTGGTTAAAGAAGAAAATGACAACAGCAATGGGACCCATAGGAACATACTCTAGAGTCCCTGCTGAGTTATAATAGAAATGTATAATTCATGAAAATTATAGCTCTTCATGTCCATAACCACAATATAGAGTAACATAGAACTGTATGTGAAGAAAAAAAAGCAAAAATAGACTGTAAATTTGGAACTGAAATAAGCTAGAATGACACAGTGAATCGGGTTGGATGAGGAATACATAGAAAAGCGCACAGCATCAAATAAGCATCCATAAGGACTCCACATCAAAGGAAGCAGTTGAGATCCCACTCTGAGTTCAACCCTGCCGGTTGGAGTGTCCCCAGAGTGAAAATCCAAAAGACCTCTCTCTGATGCAGAGTCCTTGATCTATCACCACCCCTTTTAGGAACGGGAATGTGTTTGAGAGCTGTGCATTTTAAAAATCCCAGGGAGCCTGCTTGACATGACAGAAAGTACTTAGATACTGAATGATTATCATCAGTGGTTGACAAATCACCAAAACATCTACTCGCCACACAAAAAAATCAACTCGCCACCTAGTACCAAACGTGTGTTGCTTGGGCCAATATTTACTCGCCCGGGGGTTAAATCCACTCGCCCGGGGCGAGCAAATGTATAGGTTTGTCGAACACTGATTATCATCCTTCTTGGCTATCAGTCTAACATGTTCCTGTACACGAGTCTTCAACATTCGTGTGGTAAGTCCAACAAATTGTTTCAAAAAACCACATGTCAAAAGATATATAACATAATCTGCTTGACATGTGATGAAGCTTTGTATGGTGAATGTTTGAGTTCTCTCCATATTTTCAAATGTGAGTGTCCACTGCATGTAAGAACAAATGTTGCAACGACCACACTTATAGGAACCCTTCAACTGTGGAAAGAATCCTCGACCATAATTCTTGGAAGACTGTGTATTGAACACTTTGAAAAAACTATCCTTGGGCTCTGGGAAACTAAATACTTGATCTGGGGATCCAAAGCAAGCATAGACCAATGCTTCTTAATAATGGCTGAAATTGTTGTAGCCTGACCACTGTATGAAGCAATGAAGTACGGTGGTTGTTCAACATTACTGTCCAGCTAAAAATGGGACCTAGTATCTGATTTAGCATTGGTCATACTAATGAGTTCCTTCCTGTCCCTGGATAAAGCATATTCAAGGCATCATTGAGATCATGTGCGGCATAGCCTCTATCCAGAATACGCTCTTTCAAATCAGAAGACCTCAACATATAATACGCGTAACCGCAGGAATTGTCCCCGTGGTATACCTTTGAAGAGGGATCTGTTGTGGCAGCTGTCTGGATGAAGCAGTACATGGCGCGAATGTTCCTTGCGATAAACATCGCTTTGAATGGTACCATCCATATCTATGAATAGATAAAGGTCCAATAACTGAATGTGATGTCCATGGATGCAGTGAGTGAAAGAAATGTTAAGAGTGTTGTTATTGAGATAATCAATGAAAGAAAATAAATCTGTAAGTGAACCGTGCCAAATGATAAGCAGGTCATCAATGTAACGCTTATAAAGCATCACATTGTGGCGAAATGGATTCCTATCTCCAAACACGTGGGACTGCTCCCACCAACCCATGAAAAGGTTGGCGTAAGATGGAGCAAAACAACTGCCCATGGCAGTCCCATGTGTTTGGAGATAAAAATGACCATCAAAATGAAAATAATTGTGATGTAAGAGATATGTGATACTATCAAGTAAAAATGTGATATGTGCTGGTGATAAAGTGGAAGTGTGCTCTAAATAATGTCTAATGGCAAGGATACCATGTGAATGTGTGATGAAGGTGTATAATGATGCCACATCCAGTGTGACCCGGAGGTAATCAGTGCGCCAAGTGAAATCTTGTAAAAGTGAGAGTACATGTTTGGAATCCAGTAAAAAAGACGGTAATGTGCGAACAAACGGTTGTAAAAAGTGATCAACATAAATAGAAAGGTGCTCACCTAAGGACCCAATGCTAGAAACTGCAGGTCTACCAGGGGGTGCCAAAAGTGCTTTGTGTATCTGGGTAAGTGATGAAATATAGGTGTAACCGGATGTTGAATATAAAGATATTCACATTCAGCCTTGGACAAAATGCACAACATGATACCCTCCCCAATCAAGTCTGAGAGTTAAAATTGAAACTTAAGAGTGGGGTCAGCCTGGAGTCTGGAATATGAGGCTACATCGCTCAATTGCCCAAGAGCCTAATTTGTATAGTACAAACTGTCAAGAACCACCACTGCACCCCCTTTATCTGCATTTTTGAGTACAATAGAGTCATTGTCAGATTACGAGCGAATGGACTCCCTCTGCACCACAGTCAAATTATCTGATTGATTGGAACATTTCTTAATGCCTGGTACCTGAATACCCCGTGACAGTAAATGCAGATCTCTCTCAATTGATTTTTGAAACATGATGATTGCTTGGCCATTCATAAAAGTGGGATTAAATGTGGACTTATTTTTAAGTCCAAGTGCACTGAAACCTGACTGACTGTGAAGGAGGATGGAAGCTCAATATGGAGCCTATGTGAAGCAGCAAGAGGTGATTTCCCTGCTGTTCAGCCCATGAGTGAGAAACCTTTCTGTCAGGACTGCTGCATTTCATTCCTGTGAAGGAGGAGGACATTAGAGGGTATATCCAGTCGGGTAAGAGGTTACTCATTGCCTTACATTTTCCCCTACCCCACCTCCTCTCCCTGGACACTGCTGTTATTTGTTTACACTTCCCCCTCCTCCTCCCCTCTCGATCTTCAAGGATTCTACAGAGTGTTTCTATGCACCTGCCTTTGAGCACATGGCAGCATCTTTTTTGTTAAATAAATTAAGCATGCTATCTGCGATTCAGTGCAATGCAAACGGGCAACAAGCAGAAATCTATCTCTATCTCTATATCCATCGCTATATATATATAACCAATGTTGCAGCCGGCACTCCAAAGGTAAGCATCAGCATGTAGGTGCGTGTTCCATAGGTAAGCATAAGCATGTAGGTGCGTGTTCCACAGGTAAGCATCAGCATGTAGGTGCGTGTTCCATAGGTAAGCATCAGCATGTAGGTGCGTGTTCCATAGGTAAGCATCAGCATGTAGGTGCGTGTTCCATAGGTAAGCATCAGCATGTCGGTGCGTGTTCCATAGGTAAGCATCAGCATGTAGGTGCGTGTTCCACAGGTAAATGAATAAAAGATAGATTACCGTTTGCACGAGATCACGAGGCAGCACTCAAGTTGTGGAGGTATAAAGATTGTATTGTAAGGCAAAACAAGATACAGTACAATATATCGATGTTTCGGTCCACAGAACGGAACCTTTCTCAGGGTGGTGCAGTGAAGGAATGAACCAGCGAGACATATATACCCCTAAACCCAGCTGAACGTTATTTAATCAAACAATCAGTGATTGCATAACACAGACAATAAAACAATCTTCATCACTTCTGCAACAGATATTGCAGGCTCAGGCAGAGGATCCTAGCTCAACGTTCACATGTTCGTCTAAATTATTTGTGCCCCTCCCCAATTCCGAAGTGAGGTGTTACAATGGGGTCATAACTCCAAGACGGCTGGTCACCCGGGGGTTAGGAAGACTTGTGATTTCCTCGAACAAATCTTGTGGTGGCCAGAGCTCCACAAAGACGTAAATGAGTTTTTGGCAGCATGCGTTGTCACGGGAGACCAGGTTACATATATAAGAATTTTAATCAGTTAGTGTTAGGAACTGCTAATGGTCACGCCTTGATGTGGCTCGTTGGCGTATAACGCTTCAGCCAAAGAGTTTAACTAAATTACCCTTTTTTAAGAGATATATATAGGTATTTCACTGTGTATTTTTGTATTGGATGTAGCTTTGGGCTTCTTTGTTTTTTCTTGTATACATTTAGCCACACCCACTAGCACTCCAATTGACACTTATATACATATTTATATATTATGTGGTCATTTTTGGGGTTCCTTAGAGCTTGCTGGGTATCTGTATGTTTATTAACTTTTTCCAACTGGTCTCGGCTGTTTTGGAGGTCAGTGGCCCCTCCCTTCCATGGTTTAAGCTCACCCCTCCCCACTTTCCAAGTGATCAGGTCTTGCTTTCATCTGGTTGGGACAGATCCAATGCGATCATTCTTCCTCTAATGTAACAGTGTTTCCCCCACCCGGTGGATGATTTGGCCATTACTGAACATGTGGTACATAATACCTGCTGGTAACAGGAGGGCTGAGTCATCCGCCGATGGTAGTGGGGACACAGGACGAAACTTCTGGGGTTCATACCCACATATCTCTTTAGCATTGCAGCGCCTCCATCTGCTGTATGCTCCAGGAGCTGATGGTGATCTCCCAAGGTATAACTTATTACCTCTCCCCCCAGTAAGGTCACGCACCAGGCAGGAGGTATAACAACAGGAATGGGTTTTTTACTCTTCTGTACAGTTACAGGAACAAGGCAGGTTCTGCCCGATGCGGTACTCTCAGCTATTCACTCAAGGATGGTCCCTGGACCATCACTACAGGCCAATGGCTCCCGCTGCCATCCTAGCTCTTCCCTACCTCATAATAGGGTAGGGAACAGCCCTTCAAACCTCATGCTTTTGAGAACACAACGTTAGTGGTTATTGATCAAATAAATTGACCACAGCCACCTGTCTTATCAGAATTCCTGTGTAGAAGACTTCTTACAAATGCAAATGAACCTATATCGCTCATACAGTATTGGATCAGCACTAATCGTGTGTAGTGGGCTCCTATTATTTAAAACATAGAGATAAGGTTTACAGTGAAACACTAAGGTGGCTATGCACTAACCTGTGATAAGTGGTTTTAAGAGCGCAAAGTGGCTTTTAAGGCCGATACAGCCTGCTGCGCGATTCACTAAGCAGTGAGAACAGCGCTTTATTGGCCTAAAAAAGGCATTTTTTCAGCCCTGTGAAAAAAATCTGTCCGATCAGGCAAAAAACGACAAACGTGCCATTTTTTGCTAGTTAGCGGGTTCACTAAACAGCGCTGTCAATCGTGCTTTAAAGGTCTTCCGGGAAGAACTTCCAGTATGGCGCCAGAGGGTGATGTCACATCCCCCTGAGCTCCTGCAGCCCCACTGCTCCTACACAGATCAGCAACTTAAACAACCAGGACAAAAGATTTTAGGCAGTAGATAAAAACTCACTGAATGATACTGTGAACAGCAAAAAGCAGACAGAATTTGCATGCTCCTGCGAGGGAGAAATACACGTGCAGGCAGTCTCTGCAGAGACATCAGGCTGAATGTAACCCCTCACAGTTTCAATCCAGCTGAACAGAGGAGGAAAAGCAGGAAAAGATCCACAGCAAGACAGCAACTTGAAAAGTAAGGAGAAGCATTCATATGGAGAAATTTCACCTCCAGGCAGACACAGCTGTCCCCCAAATATCAGCAAAAGCAGGTGAGAGCTGGGAGAAAGTCAGAGCACACCAAGATGGCTTCCAAGCACATGGAGGAGCTGCATGCAGACCCAGAGGAATCAGAGGTGTTTCAGCAGGCAGAAACTCCCAGGGATTATGGTGAGTTAGCCAGGGCAAAAGTATTGATGCCTGCTTTAAATGAACATTATGAAAAATTGCAAAAATCCCTAGATGATAATAAAAGGGAACTAACCCTGCAAAACACCAGGATGGGGAAAGTTGAATCTAGAGTGGGAGTCCTAGAGGATGTATCCTCAGAAATGCAGCAGGACATTCAAACTCTTCAAAAAGACATAAAACTCTAGAAGACAAGGTGGAGGACCTGGAAAACAGGTAATGCAGAAATAATATAAGATTAATAGGAGTACCTGAACAGGTGAAACCCTCTCAATTGCAGGATTTCTGCACAAAATGGCTGCCTGAATCTCTGGGACTACCACATGATCACACTAACATCAAAGTGGAAAGGGCTCACAGACTTGGTCCGGTTAGGCAGAACCAGGAAGTTAGGCCACGAGCAGTAATCGCAAAGTTTCTGGACTTTAATGAAAAATCACCAATATTAAGAGCCTTAATTATGAGGGACAGAAGATCCTAATCTTTCAAGACTATTCTGCTGCAGTATCAAATAAAAGACGGGAGTTCAGTAAAGTTTGCAGTATACTATATAAGCAAAATAAAACATTTTCCCTGGGATATCCTGCCACCTTTAGAGTCTTCATAAATGGAGGGGCCAAAATATTTTCAGAAGCAGCAGCAACAGCAGAGCGCTTTATCCACTAGCATGCTGCAGAACTGGAGGACAGAACCTCAGAAAGGAGACAGAGATACAGCACAGAGGAAAATAGCGCAGCCAAGAAAAAGGTTCCCCAGCAAGATCCCCGCACCGCTGAGATGGGCCAGGCTGCAAGGAAATAAGTATTGCACTCATAAAGGGACTAATGTGATCTGGTTACAGAGAGATGCAACATGCATAAAATCAAATGAATGTTGGGAGAAAAAGGTGTTTATACAAGAATTGTTGCATTTAGCGATATTAAGTTGATTAATTTCAAAAGCAATTGCAGGTTTATATTGCTAGGAGAACAGTATATGTCTTAAAAAAAAATATCTCAAAAAAAATAATTGTTGTCGAATTGGTTACATGTTACAAAAAAAAAGTTAAGAAAACCTGTTTTGAAAAATATAAATGAGAGTGGTGGGGTAAAAGGAGGAGGAAGCAGCGGTGAGTGGGGATGAGGCTAAAATGTCACTTCTGGAAAAAAGGAATTTTTTTATTTATAAAATATTTTACCAGGAAGTAATACATTGAGAGTTACCTCTCGTTTTCAAGTATGTCCTGGGCACAGAGTAAAACAAAATAATACATGGTTACAAATACAGTTACATAAATGAACAAGGTATACATTACATACAAGACATTGCATGCACAGTTAAAGAAAATATATATTATGAGCGTATGAAACAGTTACAGACCAGATTAAAGTGTGAGACAGCCTTAGATGTGAAAGAACTTAAGCTGGTGGTGGATATGAGAGTCTCTGGTAGGTTGTTCCAGTTTTGGGGTGCACGGAAGGAGAAGGAGGAACGTCCGGATACTTTGTTGAGTCTTGGGACCATGAATAGTCTTTTGGAGTCTGATCTCAGGTGATAGGTACTGCATGAGGTAGGGGTGAGGAGCTTGTTCAGGTAGCTGGGTAGCTTGCCCAGAAAGTATTTGAGGGTGAGACAGGAAAGGTGAACTTTGCGCCTAGACTCTAGTGATGACCAATCTAGTTCTTTGAGCATTTCGCAGTGATGTGTGTTGTAGTTGCATTGGAGAACAAAACGACAAATTGAATTGTAGAGGGTGTCAAGTTTGCTAAGGTGGGTTTGAGGAGCCGAGCCATATACTATGTCTCCATAGTCAATAATTGGCATTAGCATCTGCTGTGCAATACGCTTTCTGACCAGGAGACTTAGGGAGG
>CM071571.1:469865-552938 GCA_036426205.1 Ascaphus truei | reverse complement strand
TTAATGAACACTGAGAAGAGTAGGGGCCCCAGAACAGAGCCTTGCGGTACACCACAGGTGATATCCAGGGGGTTGGAGTTAGAGCCTGAGATGGACACATGTTGGGATCTTCCTGATAGGTAGGACTGAAACCAGTTTAAAGCATGTTTCCCTATTCCAGAGCTCTGGAGTTTGTTAAGCAGGATAACATGATCAACTGTGTCAAAAGCCTTTGCAAAATCTAGGAATACTGCACCAGTGAGTTGTCCCCGTTCCATTCCACACTGGATTTCATTGCAAACTTTTAGCATGTAGTTACGGTGGAGTGTTTGGGACGAAACCCAGACTGGAATTGGCTAGGGAAATTTGTCTTGGTGTAGAAATCGCTTAATTGGGAGTGGACACATTTTTCCATAACTTTGGATAGAATTGGGAGAAGTGAGATTGGCCTGTAGTTTGAGACAGTGTTTTTGTCCCCACTTTTGAAGATTGGGACAACTCTGGCAGTTTTCCAGGTCTTAGGGATATGGCCTGCAGACAGGATAGAGTTGACTATGGACGCAATTGGTTTGGCAATGGCTGGGGCACCAAGTCGTAGGAACCTAGATTGTAGTAAGTCGGGTCCACATTGGCTGCTTAGTTTTAGTTTGAGGAGCGCTTGTGTAATCTCCTTTTCAGATACTGGGCTAAATTGAAAATTGTGGGCAGTGTTGGGAGGGGGTGGGACTGTAGGGATACTCCCAGGATGAGATTCATGTTTGGGGTTTGTGCTGCGTTTCGCTAATAAGTTAGTGGCACACCCCACAAAGTAATCATTGAATGCATTTGCAATGTCAGTGAGGTTTGTCAGAGTAATATCCCCCTTAGTGATATTACTTGGTTGTTGATGGTTAGGAGCCTGGAGTATATTGTTGATAACCTTCCAGAAGTTACCTGGGTTTGATGTATTTTGGTGGAGATTGTCAGAGTTATATTGTGCTTTTGCATGCCTTGTTTGCCTTGTGCACATGTTCCGCATGCATCTGTAGTGATTGAGATCCTTGGTAGTGCCAGTTACTTTGTAGCTTTTCCACAAGGCATCCCTGAACTGGTAGAGTGCTATAAAGTCAGGTGTAACCCATGGAAGGTGGGCACCCCGTACCCTTATTCTGCGTAGTGGAGCATGGGTATCGCAGAGTTTTAAGAACTCGGATTGGAAATAGTCGAGCGCAGAATCAGGGTCGGGAATTAAATCGATTCTGTGCCATGGGCAGTTGGTAAGGTCATCCAGAAACTGTTGTGGGTTAAAGTTTTTAAATGTTCTAGTGAGAACTTTAGGGCTTGAATGGGGCGGTTTAATTTTCCTTACACAGTACACTATTGCATGGTCACTGAAAATATCAGGAAGGATGCCAGAGGATTGGATTCTGCTGGGGTTTGAGGAGAGAATCCAGTCTAGCAAGGAATGGTTATGCGACTTCAGGTTTATTCGTGTGGGTTGGGAAATGAGTTGCGATAGGTTAAGTGACTTGAGTTGTATCTGGATTTTGTGGTTTTTAGGGTCAAGCCAATTGAAGTTGAAATCCCCTAGAACTAGCAGCTCACTCTTCTCATTCAGAGAGGAAATGGAGGCAAGAAATTGGGTGATATCAGTCAAGGATTGTAGAGGGGCTTTAGGGGGGTGGTAGATGCCAGCAAGCAAGATGGGCTTAGAAAAGGGGAGGCAGATTTTGCCAACTAGAGTTTCAAAAGAGGGTGGACTTGGTGGGCAATGTAACAGTGTAAATTGTAAGGTGTCTGCAATATAAAATAACACGCCTCCTCCTCTCTTTGACCTATCTCTCCTAAAAATGGAGTATCCCTGAATGGCGATATTTGCATCAAGGGTTTTAGAGGATAGCCATGTTTCTGTAATTAATCTATATGTGTTTTTGGTTTATTTTTTATATCCTGAGTTATATATGTATTATTTGAAATGTTTTTCACTGGTCGGATATATTGTGATAGAGAAAAAAGAAACAACAGGCAATCACGGTAAAGTAAGGTTCTTTAAGTCATTATATACATTATGTAAAGGCGTGCTAGACAATATCAGTTTAACAACTCACCAATGACGAGACTGGTTTCATGCAATGTTAAGGATATTAACTCCCCAATTAAAAGGAACAAAATATTAAAGCATCTAAAGCGCTTAATAGCAAATATAGCACTTATTCAGGAAACACATCAAAACAGGGAGGAGAGTAAGAAACTCCAGACTAACTGGGTAGGTGAAGTGTATTCTCCCCAGCAGTGGGAAAGAAAGGGGGGTAGCGATTCTGATAAGCAAAACACTACCATATGAGCTTATATTAACTTGGAGTGACACAGAGGGAAGGGTGTTACAGTACAGTGTGTTCTCAAGATCAACAATATGGATATACGTGTATGTATATATAGTATTTATGGTCCGAATGAGCAGAGCCATCGTTTCTTCCACAGTGTAACTGATAAATTGTTGAAAGAAAGAGGAGGTAACCTTATTGTGGGCGGTGATTTTAACGCTGTCAGTGATCCATTTTTAGACCAATCTTATCTTAATCAGAAAAAAGGAAAATCAAGACCTGCACAGAGAAGCATAGGGCTGTTACAGGAAACATTGGGTTTGAGACTGCTGGAGGCTAGTTAACCCCACTGAGAGAGAATGTACTAGACTATATTCTAACAAGCGACCATATGATGGACAAGGTGTCTGCAGTGGTGATTGAAGATATAATCATATCAGACCACAAACTAGTATGGTTAGAGATAAATGTAGGATTTAGGGAGCACAAAAAAAAAACATTTGATGACGTAATTGAAAGAAAATGATGCCAGCCAATCAGAATGGCTGTGCTTCATTTGCCTTTAAGATGATGTCATCAAAAGCAAGATGGCCACGTCACATGGTATGGGAGCCAATCAGAGCGTGGGAACGAAATCCCCAATCTGGTTGGCTGAAGTACCATGTGACAGACTTTGGATGACGTCACATCCGTTCTCCCCCAAGCCTCTGTCACATCGTATACTTCAGCCAATCAGAGTTGGGATTTAGTTCCCACGCTCTGATTGGCTCCCATAATATGTGAGGGTGGCCATCTTGCTTTTGATGACGTCATTTTACAGGCAAATCTAGCACAGCCATTCTGATTGGCTGACGTCATTTCCTTTCAATGACGTCATCAAAATCGTTTTTTTTTGTTGCAAAATCACATGGTTTTCACAGCCCAATCAGGGCCGTGGGAACCATATGACGCAAATGTGACGTCATAGGCCTATAAAAGCGTATGTCGTCTCATTTTTAAGCCAGTCAACGTGGAGGGAGGACTTCCCCTCCGAAGAAGAGGACCCGGGCTTAACGGAAGATGGTAAGAAGACCCCGGAAGACCCCAGAGAAGGTAAAGAAGACCCCAAAGACCCCAAGACTGACGGTATGGATTACAAATAGAAGAAAGAAGACACACACTTGAATTGTAATGTTTTTTTATTTTATGGTTACCTGTGGATTGTTGTTGGATTGTTGGTTCGAGAGCACGCGGGTCCCCGGGAGTCGGTGAGTGGGCCATCTAATGGTAAGTAAACAAAAGAAATGTATTTTATTTTACTTTTACAGGTTTTTGAATTTTTTTTTAATGTGATTTTTTTAATGTCCCTTTATTGGCCCTGGATTTATGCATGTCCCTATGGATATACATACATACATACAGGGACACTGAATGGTTGTATTGTATTGTAATTTTTTATGTCCTGCAATTGTTTTTTATGCTCATTTATTGCCCCTGTATGTAATGTATATCTATATGGCTAGACATACAGGGATAATAAATTATTGTATTGCAAATGTTTATTTATGTTCTTTTGATGTTTTTAAAATGTATTTTGCAGCTTTCTTTAGAAATTGGCGTGTGTAATGTAATTGTTATTTAGTTACATATACTTTTTAATGGTCTTTACAATAGTTTATTTCAGGGGCTTGCTTTTTAATATTGGCTTATTTTTGGTAGTTAGATTTTGTATGATGGTGGTTACGTGGAAGTTGAATTTTTTTCACAATGGTTTGGTTTTAGAAATTGAATAGTGAATTGTGTAATTGATTTTGATTTTATTATAATTGTTGCTTAGTTTTTATTTGATTATTTGGATGGCATTGTATCTTATTGGTAATTGTTTATTTTATTTTGAAAATTGATTTGTCATAGTGTTACATGATGCATTGCATCATGTACAAATTAAAATGCAATTGTTTGATTGCCATTTGGTATATATTTATTTGTCTAGGTGCTTTTTTGTTGAGATATGAGATATAATATATTTTTCAATGTGCTGCTGGTTTAATTTTCTGATGCAATGTGCTGTTTTTGAAATTGAGATTTCATGTTTTTATTTCTGCATGTTTGTGTAATCCATAACCCATTTATTTGTAATTGGTGTTAATATATATATATATATGATATATATATATATATATATATATATTATATAATTATATATATATCTATATATATATAGATATATATGAACCAGCTTGTACAAATGAACAAATGAATGGGTGAAGGGTTGGTATTGGGGGAGGGCGGGTTACCCCCTTAATTACTTTTGCGGTTATTAACCACTAAGGTGATTAAGGGGTTAACTGGCATTTGAAAGTATTTGCTATGTATTTTTTTTGCCAACAGAGGCCGTTTGATGACCAGACGCCCATCACATTGCCAGGGGGTAAGTAGAACTCTATTTATTTACTTTATTGATGCTGTTTTATTTGTTTAATAATGGGCAAATAATCTATTATCCATATCTAGATAATAGTTATTTTGCACATTACTGTACGTGTTTGGGGGGAGGGGGGGTATTTATTTATTTAAATGTATATGACAGGTTTATTTTTTTTACATACAGGGTTGGTTCCTTAGGTCTGCGGGGACCTCTGGAGACCACCTGAGGACCCCCCAGACACCCACGGGTACAAGGCTGCGGACCCACGGGGGACACCTGTGGGGAAGAACCGGGGGACCTACAGCTGTGAGGGCCCGCAAACCCGTAGGGACCACCCGAGAGCCCCAGATCCCCGTGGGAACCACCCAAGGACCCCCAGACACCTGTGGGGCTGACCCGGGGATCCCCAGACAACCGCAGGCCCACCTGTGGAAACCCCATTTGGGGCCTACGGTGACCAGAGGGGACCACCTGGAGTCCCATGGCACCTGGCGGGGGCCACCCGTATTCCTCCGGAACCTGGAGTTCTGGTACACTGTGGAGCCTGCGGACACCCGCCAGGACCACTGGGGACTCCCGTGGGCCTGTGATTTTAACCCTCTATGTAAAAGAATAAATCATGTAATTATGGGGGGGGGAGGCACAGGGGGTGGGTGGGTTATGTATTGTTTATTAAATATAGTGATGTTTATTGTGGGTAGCGGGGGTGGGGGAAGGGGCTATTGTCCCCAAGCCAGGGTGTGTAGGCCTCCCGAGTGGGCAGTGGGTGAGGGTGGTAAGGCCTCATGGGTGGGTAGTGGGGGAGGGTGTTTAGGCCTCCCGATGAGTGGTGGGTGAGAGTGGGTTAACCCCTTAATTACTATAGCGGTTAATAACCACTAAGGTGATTAAGGGGTTAGGGGACATTACATTGGCCCTTTTTATTCTTGTGTATGTTTTGCAGCATCGGAGGGGGACATGGACGGTGATGAAGATGAGGATGGCCTTCATCGTGGCAGGGTGAGTGCAAGATGTATTTATTTTATTTATTGTGATGAATGTATTTTAAATGGGCAAATGCACTATTATCCATATGTGGATAATATTAATTTTGCCCATTACTATACTATATATGTTGGGGACGGAGGGGGTGTATTTATTTATGAATATTTATGTTTTTTTAAATTATTTTTTGGGAGCACAGAATTGCTACTGCAGGCAAGCGGGGACCCCCAGGCACCTGCGGGGAACACCTGCGGGCCACCTCCGGCCTCTAGTATCATTGCTGTGCATCCCCAAAATTACATATATGTACTGTGTGTTAGGGGGTAGGGGTTGTGTGTTGTATATTGCAATGTTTATTGGGGGCAATTGTCCCCAATAAACATGCTATTATGCCTTAACCCCTTCAAACCTTAGCGGATAGCCGCTAAGGTAATGAAGCAGCATTAATGTATTTTTAATAATATTGTGAGGGAACAGCGGGTCTCCTGAGCTGAAAGGCATTGAGTTCTGGCTCAGGGACCCCCTGCTTCCCGAGTTACAGGCCCCGGTTTGGGGCATTGGGTGCCAGTGTCGCCGCCATCTTAATAGCGGCCATGTCACCCCCTGCTCCCGTACACTATTATTAAAAATACATTAATGCTGCTTCATTTTCATAGCTGATAGCCGCTATGGTAATGAATTATTCTTTATTGTTATATGTGTTTTACTCATAGTGTAGATGTGCAGGGGGTCTCCGGAGCTGAACCGCTTTGGTTTTAGGTCGGGGGACCCCCTGCTTCCTGAGATACAGGCCCCGTTATGTGGTGCCGGTATCCCTCTGCTTTGTTTACATCCCGTGGTCACGTGATCGGACATTTAAATGCAGAGGGATACCGGCACCCCATAACGGGGCCTGTATCTTGGGAAGCAGGGGGTCCCCGGACCTGAAACCAATGTGGTTCAGCTCCGGAGACCCCCTGCACATCTACACTATAAATAAAACATTTTTTTTAAGAAATATGTATTTTTGGCCAATGTTTGCGCAGAGAGAGGCGAATCTCTCTCTCTGCTGCAGACAGATCTCGGCAGGGGAGCATTATCGGCAGGTTATCTGCAGGCAGACTGTATCGCCACCGGCAAATCGCCATGTTTTCAAATGTTGCTCTCGCAGGGATTCAGGAGGGATTTGGGAGGGATTCGGCCCTTCCTGCAAACTGCGAGGGCAACACGAAAAAACCTGCCGAGTTCAAACCCCTGCCGAGAGTGCTTTTTCGGCGCTTACTGCATGGAGCCCTTAGTTCTTTGGGGCAGGGTCTCCCTTAACCTTATGCTGTCACTTACCTGTTGCACTTATCCCCATTGTCTGCAATTTATTTAACTTGTATTGCAATTTTGTAAAGCGCAGCGTACATTGTTGACGGTATATAAATAAAAGGATATACTGTATACATAAACAGTGACGTATATTGTAATATTTAACTATTTAACCTAACATCATTTATTGAACTTATGTAAACTTAAATTACTCATGTAAAGATCTTAAAAATGTTACCATGTTGGCCCTTTTTCAGGACAGTGTTGTATGTATGACAGGTACTGTTAGCTGGATTTAGCGTGTAAGCAGTGAGACCACTGGCAATGGGGAAATAAGCCTGACAGATTTTTATTTTTTTCATGAATGGAGAGAGCTGCTTAACTCTGACTGGCTTATTGTCCTTTCTTCTTATTCATTAACTCAAGTCCCACCTTCATGCCTTACAAGGCAGACTGTTTCCTGGCAGCCACACGAGTATCTGTTTGATGTTAGAACTCTTTTATTTGTTAAAAAGCATCTTTTTTCCCCATCCTGTTTGCTGCAAATGACCTCCACATCCAAAGGTAGTTAATCTCTGCACCCAGACTTGCAATTCTCTGCTTTTAGCATTTTAACAATATTATTTAATCAAGAAACACATAAACACTGATATGTGCCAGTTGTCGTTTACAAGTGTTTGCTGTTACTATAGAACAAGTATAAAAATGTGAGCTCCATTTGTTTAAATAGTTTTTTGGTAGAATCTACAGTATAAAGGCACTGGAGAATATATTAAAGAAAAGCACGTTAATTACATAATGCAAACCTGCATGGTCTCCTAAGCCTCCTCCCCACACTTCCTCATCCTGATAGCCAATAGAAAGTCACAATGTCATCAGAAGATATAATTGAGGCATTCTTTATAGTGATATCAGGACCATTTAGGATTTTCCAGAATCTACCGTAAGAAATAAAAAATATTCTCTCTGCAACTTGGGTCCCAGAAGCTCGTTTTGCATGGATCAGCTCTGGCCCCCAGGTTGAATACGTTTTAAAATGAAAAATAGAAATACATTGAGTAACACTGATTGCTGCTTAAACTCAATTTGGGGATATGTAAAAATAATAGTTTTTTTATATGAATTGAAAGAATTACGTCAAAATCTTTCTCACTTAAATTCTTTAGTGGCGCCCAGATGTTGCCGGACTTATTCTTCCTGGAGCTGTGGCGTAAATTCGCTTCTCACGAGGCCAATAAAACCTGTGGTTGCAAGGGACCCTCCCACAGAGACATTTCCAGCTGCCAGGGAACGCCGTGGTCAGGATTCCACGACTTCCCACAGCTTCGCAAAATATTAAGTCAGTCTACGGTTGTATGCTGGTATGTATTCTTTCTATGGTGTGTCATACTCACACATATGAAAGCTTTCACAATTGTTTGCATATACTTGCATTTGTCTTTTTTTTAGCAAGAAAACCGAATGACGCATTTATGGCACACAAAAGGCCTATGTCTGCCACCGACATCTACATTCCATTTAACTCCGCCGCTTGCGTTTTTCGTTGCGAAAAAAAGAATTTTATACATTGTTGCACAAAGATGTATGAATTTACTACTTTTCTTTGCTTCAGTTTTACGCTAAAATGACTTTTAGTTACTGTCCTGGAACAGGATTCTTTATTTCTGTTCTCCCTGTTTCCCCCCCCCCCCCTTTTTTTGCAGCTCTGCCTGCGAGCCCTTTATTTGGATGTAAGCTTTCCCTGCAGCTATTACTCCTAGTGCAGTTGGGAATGGATACATTTATATACTTCCTTATTCTCCAGCCTGCTAGAAGTTGGTTGCCGTGACAACCCCTTTAATTCCCCTGGCTAAATGGACTTTTCCATACTCCCCTGTCTGTATTCACAGGTAGCTTAGCCCTGTCCCTATTCCTGTGTGACAAACATTACACACTTCCTTTTCCTTCCTGAACTGGCTGAGTGAGTGCTCCTATGCTACACACCTCTTGGCAAGGCCATTCCATTTTTACCTGCTTCTGATTACAAAGCACCCACACAGAGAAGCACTCTCTCACCACACCATACCATCCACAGGTGCCTGTATATGACTGATGCTTTCCCAATAAAGTGAAGAAAATATAGCATGACTTGGTGTGCTTTGGAAAAGGGGCTGAGTTAAGCTATCTGGCCTCTTTCACATCTTACACGTGACCCTGGTTCCAGAATAGTGAGACTTTATACATAAGCCCCAACATTTTTAGAATTGCTTTGACTTTTAACTCTCATAAGAATTACTACTTTTCTAAATAAGGAGCGCAAGTCTACAACTCACACACTGCTAAGGAATATGAGTAATGTGTGTCCTAAAAAGTAGAACTAGTAACAGGTGTGTCCTGGGGCTCCTAGTTGTACACTTGATGCAGGAGGAATGGCACTTCCAACAGTGCTGACTCCTCAGCAGTAGAGGTAAAGTGTACACAGCATTGGGAAGATACTGTAAGTTGTTATGGAATCCCCAATCTCCTGAAACCTCTCATTTATACACACTTCAACCATCCCCAGACATTTGAATGGCCTATTTCCTTGTGGCTTCCTCACACATCCTGGAACTGACTGAGGTTCACATTAGTATTTACTGCATATTCTGAAAATCAATCAAATGTCTCTAAGTTTTGATGCTGCTTCCAGTTGTGGAGTATATAGACATACTATTGGAGGATAGGGCTGAATGCGAGTGAACGAAATACACATTTTCTCAGAGTTCCCCTAATCTGACATCTAAAAAGTTGAGGATTGGGATAGTTTTCTTGTTTGAGGCATGCAGTAACTTGGAACATTGTCTGAGGAAATTGAGGGTACTGGAGTTAGTGCAGTCTTTAAAATGTCTTTTATTAAACAAATTATGGGTCAGGTACCAAATTTAAGGTATCTGCTTCTAAGATCAGTTCCATCCTAACTAAAAGATGCTGACAATATACAGGTATACAGGGGCACTCAAATGGCCTATTCAATTTTTAATCAAAGTTAATCCTGGTGCAAACTAGTTTATCCAAGCCCCTTTATTCTAATTCTAGGAAAATTATATTGTGCAGCTACAGAAAAGAAGGAGACACACAGGTATAGTTGCAAAAATGTGCTGAAGTTTACTCAAGCAGACAAAAATATAACGTTTTGGGGATGCATCCCTGTGACGGTGAGGGGGTAACCAGGGTCACAATTAAGGGTAAACCAACTTGGTTACCCCTGATCCATGTATTGGGTATCGGGAGTGTCAGCTCTTGAGCCCAGTGTTTGTAAATGCACTGTGGAAAATTATGCGACAATAAATAATTTTCTGTGTTTTACCTTCCCAGGTGTGCCAGCAAGCAGAGATTGCTGGGCTATGAGTTTCAGGGTGGGTTTTGCAGAGAAAGTCTTATCAGATTGTGCCTTGGTAGTCGGGGTCCAGAGTTGCTGGATACCCCAAAAATGTATCCGAGAATCAGGTCGGAATCCTGGATACATATAGCCACAATGCTCCGGTCAAAATCCTGCCCCGAAAACACTTGCACGACTCACCGCTAGTACTCCATGCTTCAGCACAGATCAGAAAGGTAAATGGGACATAGGGGTGCAAGATATCACTGAAACAGTAAAGGAGTCCCTTGTATAAGGGGGCATGCCCAGTTAATGGGCCCTTATTTCAGGTTCTCACCCAGAACCTGGTATAGGGGTTCTGGGGGTGCTCCAGCTATACATAAGGCTGTGAGGATTTTAAAAGTCTGTCAGGTTGCAGTGTGTGGGGAATATGGCTAGTGGGAATAAAAGTAAAGATTCTCATTCTATCCCTCATAACCAAAAGACTTAGCCAGTATAAAAGTGTAAAGCATATTTTATTAAACAGGTATGTTTAAAGCGTTTAATGCTTGCGCAAAGTATATGAGCTGGGGACTTCCAGGTCCACGGTTCAGAGAGACCATGTGGCTACCAAGCTTGGTGCCATCAAGTCTACTCGGGTCCCAGACATGAAAGCCTCAGAGGGTGCCAAGGTGTGAAAGCCATTTGGGTACCGGAGTTTGGCTCAAGTACTCACGTCCTGGGATAAATGGAAGTCACTGGACCACCATTTGCCCCAGACTATGAGGAGCCTAACGCAGCGGGTGGCTTGTGACTGACAAGTGGCAGAGGTGCCAGGTTGGTGCATGCCCTTGTCAGAATCTGAATACACGCTTGCCCAGCTTAGATAGACTGGCAACACTCTGATAGGCTGGTAGGATTCTTCCCACGCTCGGATTGGTTGCCGTATTTCATGAATGAACTCTGAAATACTATAAGGATGCCTCAGCCAATCAGGGCGAGAGATTCATCTAGATTCTAAGCGTGAGATCAGCAGTGGTAAATTTGAAACGACCAAAAGATGCTCTCGAAGAAAAAGCTGCGAGCCGGCTTCAGACATTTCAAGGGGCCTTTTCGGGGCCAAGTTCTGAGAATAGAACATAGTGGTTACGGCTGGGATTTCAAGCCGAAAACAGTTCCATGACGTTTGGTACTATCTCCCGGTCAAAGGATTTCGGCATCTCCAAATGAAAGAGAGCAGTGGCGTCAGGAACTTTATGCCGATTTGAATTCCAGGACATCTCAGGCCAAGTCCCGGTCAACCTAAAGACTTGGTTTTCTGTTCTATTTTACCTAGGAAAGTCTAGTTTTTTAGCCCAGACCTCCAGTAAGTTTGTTTTCTTCTGTATTTTGTAATCCAATGTGTTTACGTCTGTTTCTATGGAATAAATGACAATTTGTTTTACTATCTTGTTTTGCTCAGTGAATGATCCCGGTAAAAAGGTGTAAATACCTGGTCTCCCATGACAATTTCCTTCCTCAGACAATGCCACCCATGTGGCTGTAACTAAAGATGCTGCAGGGTAAACTTTCCATGACTTGAGAATGCCCTACCTTTCTCCCCCCCTTTTCTAACACATAAAAAACGCCACACTGTTTATGGGGTATAATGGCCACAGCTTTAATTAATTCTAACTTATAACACTTGTGTAACCCTCCTGAACTGGGCTGTGCCTGACTGCCCATGGCTGTGTCTTGAGCCCATGCATACACATGGCTCATGAACCCCCCCTGATGTCTAGATAACCGGCTGAGTAACCATGGTAATATATAAAATATAAAACAGGTCTTACGCCATCTGTCCTAAACAACCCAGGGCATTAGACCACCAGCTGCCCTAGGCCCCAGTCTGGCACCCACCAAAACCCCCGGCCAGCTGCCCTAGGACCCAGTCTGGAAACACTGAAACCCCCGGCCAGCTGCCTTAGGACCCAGTCTGGCACCCACCAAAACCCTAATCCAGCTGCCCTAGGACCCAGTCTGGAACCCACCGAAACCCCCACCAGCTGCCCTAGGACCCAGTCTGGCACCCACCGAAAGCCCCGGCAGTGGTGACAAATAAACATTAAAAAACCAGAAGTCACTTACTTCACTGGTTGTTTCATTTTATTTGGAATTTTTTTATTTTCCTTTGTTTTTTTAAATATAAAGAGAGGTACATTGCAAATATACAGAGATACACCAAGCATATAACCCGCTCCCAACACATATTTACAACCCGTAATGACACCCCAATGGGACACTAATGTGCCAACCAAAAACATGGAGGGTGGGGGGTGGGAATCACTTTCAAGTACTGTGGCAGGAGAGCGGAAGTACAGCCCCCAGGTACTATACCCCAGGTGCTGTCCCTCCCTCCTGACATAGCCCAAAACCCAATCAGTAAGGGGTGCGGAAAGAGGAGCATCACTGGTCAGCGGCTGCCCATTCCCAAGGACTCATGGCTAACAAACAAAATATTCAAATAAATTGTTTTCGAAGATAGAAGTCAGTTTATCATAATTAATGCATTTGATGGTGGAAAAGCTCACAGAAAAATGTTTAACAGGTGTATTGCTATATTAAAACTATGAAATACTACTTTCATATGAGGTTTTACATATTTCTTGTTGTACTACAAATGATCATGGGTTGCAGTGCATTCAAAAGGATTTAAGTCACATTTCTTACATTCCTTACCAAACATTAGAAAACAGCTGATAGTCACATGAAGACCATCTCATATTGCTGTATGTTGGCATAGAAATACTTAAGTTTTTTTATGCATAGACTTCCGTTAGACAGTGACATCAGATTTAGCAGACTTCACTAGTTGTTAAACAGTGCATCCTCATTTCATACAAACATGTTAGTCCTGAATTTGGCTGTGTGGCTATTATGTTGATCAGGGTGGTTTCTATAAGCTAATAGATACAGTAGGACTAGAAAGGTATTTTAATCCACTATGCAGTCTTTCTTGCAAGCGTTACTCTGGCCTTTCTTTGATCATATTAAGCTCGTTTCCCCAGAGGCACATCCTGATTACATTTTCTCTCTCATGCATCTAAGCCTCATCCACGAACTACCAACAAACACAATAGGGCTCGTATACTGGTGTCCTTTGCTCTTTACATCCCAGGGTCCGCGGCGACCACATTTATATACCCACTGAACACATGAGCCTGTTGGAATTAGACCTATAAATGCATTATTCATTCAGTGCCTCATCGGCTCAGGCAGGCTAAAGTGACACTAAGCATTAATGGCCATCCACATGGTGTTATTGATAGACAGTTCCCTACCATGCCTCAGAGCCGACAGCTAATTATATATTAAGTATACCTATCAAGAAACTTATGCATAATGGTAGTCAACACACCGGAACATATACTATATGCATGACATCCTCTGTCTAGTTCTGATACAAGTCTTTTCTTATGTATTGTATACTGCACATGGAAATATTGTCCTATGACAGTGTGTCCTGAGTAAGAGGCATACCTATAGGATACTAATTCGTTCTCTTGACCCTATAAGGACTGTTTGAATATCATATGTAGCCATTCGATGCCTAGCATATGGCCACGCTATGTACAGCAAAGGTACCTTAACCACTTAGTGCAACTATGAAAGTATCTACTCTGCGAGCCGATCTTTGATTATTTCTTATTGGATGAATGACTAAGGTACTGGGATCCTCTTTACGAATTAGGGCGATTCATCACATTATTCCCGTATACTAGCCAGTCAAACGCACCGCTATGGGGATTTTAACTATCACTGTAAATATATTATCACTTTGTTGTTTCTATTTAGATGTAATAACATTTTATTATTTTGCTTCAATGTCATTGCACTACCTCTTGAGACTATGGGGCCCATTCTATAAGCCTCGATAACCCACTTACCAAGGCCTTTTCGGCCAAAATGCCTACTGCTATTCAGTAAGCCTCAATAAGTGGCGATAAAGGCACGAATCTCCAATTTTTGCAGCCGTGCAAAACACATCGTCGGGCGAGCGGCGATAAGCCACTTATCGGTAGGTTCTGAAACTTGTGCAATTCTAGTAGCCGCGATTAGGTTATCAAGGACCATCGAGGCTAATCGCGGCTCTAGAACAGCGAGTTTCTCCCAAAATCCTCACGCCAGGAAAAGTTGGCATGAGGCTGGGGAGAAGCTGCTGAGAAGGCGGCGAGAGAGGACTTAGAAAAGAAAAGGCTTTTTTCCTGCATCAGATTGATGCCGGGGACTCCAGAGCTGATACCCATTAATATCAGCACCGGAGGCCTCCGGCATCAATCCCATGCAATAAAAATGCATTTACAAGCAACTTCATTACCTTAGCGGCTAACCGCTAAGGTAATGAAGGGGTTAACTACCAGTGCCATGTTTATAGTGGGTATTGGGGGTAAGTTAAGGTGGTATTTGGTCCTTGGTGGGTGTTTAGGCTTTGCGGGGGGGTTGCAGGTGGAGTTAACCCCTTCATTACATTTACGGTTTATACTGCTAAGGTAATGAAGGAGTTAACCCCTCCCGCTACCCACCCGGTATGTATAAACACCTACCACAGGCCAAATACCTACTTCACCTATCCTTGCTACCCACAATAAACATTCAAAAACAACACAACCCTACTGCCCACCTCATCTACCCCGAACAACTCCCCCTCTCCAACACATATAGTACATTAATGAACAAAATAACTGTTATCCAGATATAGATAATAGCTCATTAGCCCATTATAAAATCAAACATTAGCCAGCTAGCATAAAGAAGTATATAAACTTTCTTCTTACCCCTGCTAGCATCCTCGTCAGCATACTGCAGGTCCATGTCCTCCATTGCCATCAAGAGTACATGAAAAAATACAATCTAATGGCCCCTAAACCCTTAATCACCTTAGTGATTTTTAACCGATACAGTAATTAAGGGTTAACCCACCCTCCCCTGCTACCCACCCGGGAGGCCTAACCACCAACCCCGGGCCCCTTATACCCACCCTCTACCCATTGATTGGAAAAGTGGTACATCATGCCAATATAATATGGGCATGATAAGCCGCTATAGCAGTCAATGGTCAACCTAATACTAATCATTAAGGCCAAAAATACACAAGAATAAAAAAAAATACACAAGCACCTAAACAGCTCAACAATAAAAGAACGAAAAAGCCTAATAGTACACATTAATAAAAATTATCTATCGCCAAAACAGCAAAAGAATAAAAATGATGTTATTCTAAAACATAAGAATTAAAATAAATAAACACCTACAGTATCCAACCAATTCAAGAAATATAAACACTAGCCAACAACTCAATTAAATAAATGAAACCACTAGCCAACAAAACAATTAATTTAAAATGCTAACCAATCCTAAAATGTACTAAAAACAAGCCATCCAAATTCCAAACAATTTTTCATCCAAATAAACAGAAATAGAAAAAATAACAATCAATTGAAAACAAGCATTTTCCAAAATATGCATTGACTATCATTGTATTTATCTGTACCCTGGGCATAGATTAATACATTATCAGTCAATGGGCAAGCAAAAACATAAAAAGAAATAAATACAATCAAAAAACCTGAAAAAAGACAATTACATACATTCAATATTTATCTTACCTTTAGAAGTCTTCACCCTCTGAATCCCGGCGTATCTGCAAGCTCTCGACCCGCGACATCATCCACTGCAATCCGACACCATCCTCCTTGAAGATCTGCATCTGGTAAAAACATTCTTCTTTCTTTGATCGTGAAATGTAGTTGGTAGAGTAGTACTCTTTGATAAAGTTCCTGAACGGAACGAAACGCGTCAGAGGTGTTCTCCGTGATGTGCAGCACTATAGTGCAATAAAGCTGTTTTTATTCATTCATGTATCCGGCTGAGTTCCTGTTGCTGTGACCACCCACCAACTACATTTCACGTTACTGCGACTACCGGTGTGGAGCACGCAAGCTACTATGCAGAGCTGGGAGCTGACCTTCAAGATTCCCCTCCTGATGAGCACACTGAAATTATCCCCTACGTCTGCCTAAGGAGATACAAGACCGCTGAGACGCAGAGCTTTCTCCACAATCATCCGCAGCATAGCTGTCGGCCCTCGGGGATGACGTCATACGCCAGCGCGACGCCCGAGGAGATGGGACCAGCCAGGCACAGGCATTGAAGAGACCGGGTCGGGTAAGGGCAGCAGGCGTTTCCAGCGTGAGTACACGAGAGGGGTAGCCTTCGGTTGCCTCTTTTCTTGTCTCGGATTTCCCCTGTGCACTAGCCCCCCACCCAGGTTGTATTTCATACCGTTACCTGTCAGAGCTTGGCTGTTGCTCCCCTCTACACAGGATCTTCAGGCCTGCCTAGTAGCCGTCCATTTCTTCATACATGCATCAGAGACTGTCTACACACCATAAAAACCAGTCCTATTGTGGACATTTGGAGCACCGGACACTTGGGGTTCATTCTCCCACATACCACAAACTTCTTTCTTTGATCTTCTGTCATTATTTTCTTCTTTAATCTCCTTTCTTTCAATCCAAAACCCCATGTTAAATCCACAACGGATATTTTCCCGTCGTCTTCTTGAGCTACAATGAGACGTACCAAACCTTATATAGGGCCTGTGACATCACATTTTAGGGTCAGATGGTACAGCTCCCATCCCATTGGATGCTGTATCACAGGGAGGTACGTCACAGCCTTAAAACCCATTGGTTCGTGTTCCATGTGATATGTCACATTAGTTAAAAAGGATGTAACATCACTTTAAGGGATGATGTCACAACCTTTAAACTAATGTAACATATCGCATTGATTTGGCCTAATATTTGTGAAAGACTGTACATATTACCGCGCTCCTCCCTATAGAAGTTTGCTGCTGGTAAAAAAATAGGCTCTACATATAGAAAAACAAAAAGAACAATTCCTGCGCTCCTACCAATTAGGCTAAAATGAAATAGTGATCTCATGAATAAGCTTTATTTTGTTAAACCCTTTGGCCAAAGTGTTATAAGCCTGCAGCCAACGTCAAGGCTTACGTCAGTCACTTCTTCTAACCTGTCTGCTAGGTTCTAACACCAAGTAACTAACTTTGAGGGAACTTGGCTGAGCTCCCCTCCTGCTACTCCCACACAGCGAACACGCTTATGTAAAGATATTAAAATATATGTATACATTTTTTCCCTATTTTTTCTATTACTATTAATTAGAATCAACCACAATCCTCTTGTATCTTGGGTGGTCCCGGAAGGTGAAAGTCAGAGGGGGAGATGTGGGTGTATTTCGGGGCAGGAGGGATGTTTTTTTTGGGGGGGGGCCTGGCTGGGGGTCGGGGGAGTGGCGAGGTTGGGGAGAGGGAGGAGAGGGGGGGGTTAAGAAAAGGGATGAGAGAAGGTGAGAGAATAGGGAAGGGGGAGGGAAAAAAAGAGGAGGAGTGGGAAGGAGGGAAGAAGGAAGGGGAGAGGAGAGAGGGAATTGGGGAGAGAGAAGGAGGAGGGGAGGATAGAGGGGAGAGAGAGAGGGGGATAGGGTGGTCATTTATAGACTGATGTGCAATCTGTACAATCTCAGTTATCTAGGAATGGTGATGTTATCTCCTCTTATAACATTTGATATCATATTTACTTTCTTGACATAGTAGTATATCATAAAGCTCTAAACATTATATCAGTGTAATAATACTGAGATGTGGGAATAGAATCGCAGACCATATATTCCACACCCTACTTGGCTTTGTGCATAATACCCACAAGACTTTGAGTTGCAATAGCTGCCTTATCATTTCTGAACTGTAAAACCTGACTATTATACTCAACCCAAACTTATAAACTAAAAAGCTGATGTACCGAGCTGTCCTTTCCCATTTTGAGCTGTGCTTTCATGTAATGTAGTCCCCCAACTTATTCTGTGGTGTGCAGTATTGCCCTGTGTCATTTTGCACCTTGTTGTGAAACGTTTTTAGCTTTAACCATTACACTATGCGCCAAGCTCAATGCCCAGGACATACTTGAAAACGAGAGGTAACTCTCAATGTATTACTTCCTGGTAAAGTATTTTATAAATAAATAAATAAATAAATATGCGATGGAGCCAGAAGGACTATTATTGGGGAATTTGAAATCA
Source organism: Ascaphus truei (assembly GCA_036426205.1). Taxonomy (NCBI): domain Eukaryota; kingdom Metazoa; phylum Chordata; class Amphibia; order Anura; family Ascaphidae; genus Ascaphus; species Ascaphus truei. The sequence continues at coordinate 534,517 of CM071571.1, read as the reverse complement.
TAGGTGAGAAACAAAAAGTGGAGTTCCACAATTGATAACTATGATAACTACCATTGGCAAAAAGTGTATTTTAAGAGATTGGTTAAAAAAAAAAAAAAGTACCAAAAATATCAGGCATACAAAGAAAACAATTTACGTCAAGGTATTTTGATAAAAGACACACATATTTAGATATAGAAAAGGGATCAAAAAAACACACAAAAAAAATAATACACATTTTCAAAGGTACAGAATGGGTCATTTAGAAGAGTTTAAGAAAATAACAGAAAAATAAAGCAAACTGATAATGTAATGAGAAAAATACCGTATGTTGAGGGCAGAATTCTAATTAGTAAGACTCAAAACTCAAGCTCAAAAGAAAGGATAATGTTTGCACCAAGAAATATTGCTATGAATTTACGCGTCTCTAACATTTGTTTTGTCTTGTAATGTAAGGTCATGTATGTATGATATCTTAATGTAAGATCTATTAAGATTGTCTATGTATAGTTTTTTTTATGTATTGTAAAAGTGTAATGCCTGACATCTCTTGAGAAATAAAAAAAAACAGTTATGGAAAAAAAGCTATGTGCCCATGGTGTACAGTGGCGGCCGGGCTGACTCTCATGCGGGGGCAGTTTAAAAATAGCGCGGGCGGTGCGTGGGCTGTTTTCGGCCGAAACCAGCCGGTTTTCCTGCGCCTCGGGCGCTTTCAATAGTAAGCTTTCAGCTGCATGAGACCTATCGGGACTTGTCTCTGTAATACATCCCTTGTATTTGGGTCTAATCAATGTCCATATAAATTACAGTCTAGCACTCCTCTTTCCCAGACCTCTCGCTCGGTTTGGGGTAGGTTTCACAAATGTACATGGGTTAAATCTGCAAACGGGATGTTAATCATCCTCAGCTCTCTCTGAGGCTGAAATGTGATTTGCTTCTTGTCTTCTTGACCTCCTGTCGACCAGGTTCTACTTCTGTCTATGTGATGTGCCCTCTTGGTCTGCTGCTTTGAGCATCCTGCTGCAGTCGAAAGATTGTTATCTCTGACACCGAATCTGTCCCATCTCTCTTGCCCTGTCCATTACCTCAATCGATTTGTTAAATAGTGCATTTTCACGGAATGATATTACATGGTGGATCTGCCTCACTGGGTTTCGGTCTGAGTGCTCAGTGAGCTCTGTCAATTTCCAGTGATTTGTCTGGTGTGTTTTGAAGACTTGGGGGAGGAGTGTCTGTATATATACAGATGCAGTGGCCGTTTATCGAACACTTTACGCGTTGTATACCTCGGAATACCCATGTCATGGCGCAGGATTTCTTCCAACCGTACCACCTTAAGACGCGAGTGTAGAAAATGTCATTTTAGTGTTCTGGTTTTTAAACACCTGAAATTGACACAGTAGCACATTAGCACAGTACTGGTTTTGAAGCAAAAAGTGACACTGGGTGCTCATTTGCATGTCATTTCCCAGAATTCCTTGCTGCAGTGGAAGTGCAGTGTGCTGGGTGATAATGGTGAAAGGCGGGGCTGCAGACCTGTCTAAGACATGCCGATGAGCATACAGTAATATTTCCATTTGCTATATGCTTTGCTGTGGAGGGTTTTTGGCACTTTTTTTTTACCCACCATAACTTTTATTGTATTGCATGTCTTTATTTATGTAGCGCCATTAATGTACATAGCTCTTCACAGTGGTAATACATGTGGTAATCAAATAAATAACAGATAGTCATGGGAATAAGTGCTACAGGCATACAAGTAACATTAAGGAAGAAGAGTCAATATATATACAAGAACATGCTATTATTATTATTTGTTCATTCCTTACTTACCAGAATTCCCTCTTACTGTCTCTGTACGTTCTCCCTACCTACCAATTAGACTGTAAGCTCCTCGGAGCAGGGACTCTTCTTCCTTAATGTTACTTGTATGCCTATATATATATGACACACAAGAATGTTCAGGGCACTCAATAGGGTAACATTTAAGGAAAGCAACTTATCTGGTCAGTTGTGGTGCAAGCAGTGCAACCAGGATCACCATCCAGCAACAAAATCCCGATGTACAAAATCCGCAGCACTCACCAATTCAAATGCGAAAACAATTTAATGTAGAAACACAAGAATCAGGGGTAACAGCAGGGGAAAAGAACCGACGTTTCGGACCTCCCTGTCCTTTCTCAAGCTCGAAAAGCTTGAGAGCTTCCTGCTGTTACCCCTGATGGTTGTGTTTCTACATTAAATTGTTTTTGCATTTGAATTGGTGAGTGCTGCGGACTTTGTACATCAGGATTTTATAGATATATATTATATATACTTATTATATATATAAAAACACACAACAAGAGTAGCGCTAAATAGTTTAGTGATAAAGTGATACATTTGAAAAATAGTGTGAATAAATGTTAATAAATATGATTTTAAATAACTTATTAACTGTGTGATATTACTAATTAATCTAAATAAATAAACATATATCTATAGTGCCAAATCCTAAATTGCAATAGATATAATATAAAACATAGGTGTGTATTGTATATATATATATATATATATATACTATAATTAATATAGCATATATATATATCTATATATTTATATATAATATAATATATAAATGTATAGTGTGAGTCCAATGATCAAACTTGTAATAAATAGATTAAATAACTTCTTAAAGTGATGATATACTAATTAATCTAAATAACATAAAACATATATTCTATAGTGACCAATCCTAATTGCATAGCTATGTAATATACAAACATACTGGGATTATAAGTATAGACGATATATATTATAGTATATTATATTATATATATTATATAATATATATATAACATACTATATATTCTAATATAATATATATACACACATAGGTGTTTAGTATATATCATCGCAATAAGGATTTGGCACTATAGAAATACTATGTTTATTTATTAGATTCATATAGTATAAGCACCACAGTAAGAACGTGATGAATGACAGATATTAACGATGATCAAGGGGGATGACGATATACTGAGATTACAAGTTATATATATAGATATATAGATATAGATAGATATAGAATATATAGATAGATGTAATTATTATACAGTGATATATATATATATATATATACACACATATGTTGTTATATTAAGATCTATCAATATTAGGATTTGGCACTATAGAATATATGTTTATTTATTTAGATTAATTAGTAATATCATATATATATATATATGTATATGTGAAGTCCAATTGATCAAACTTGATACAATTCCAGAGAAGGAAACCCAGCAATGAGATCCTAGGAGTATAATGCCGCTTCAAAACAAGTGGTGTAGCCTCCCACTGATGAACCTATAGATAAAAAACAAAAAGAAGCGCAAACTCCATAGCGCGACTGTATAATTTTTTTTTTAATATTTGGGCAATCATTATCTTATCTGATTTATATTTTTAAAGTTAGTACCACTTGCATTGTATTAGTTTATATTAAGTTATTTGTTATATTAGCATTGTTATTATTTTAGTTTTTAACTTTCATCCATGTATGCATGGCATAGAAACAGTTAATTCTTTAGTTTTATGGTTAACATGTATCATTCAGGTTATTAATAATACGTTAGATCTTATGTGCTATTTTTGCTAAATATTTTTTGTTTGATATCTATTTGGAACACATTAATAGTTTTTCATTTGTTATTTGAGAATATATGAAAGCTGTTTTTGTGTTGTATCAGCATTCAGCTGATTCCAGAAACAAAAGATACTTTTACCTGGACACTTTAGTATTTAAATAATCTCTGATGTTTATAACTAGTTAGATCTTACTGTATGTGTTATTATTGCTAAATATTTCTGTTTGATATCTATTTGGAACACATTAATAGTTTTTCATTTGTTACCCTATTTCCTCAATTCTAAGACGCACCTATTTTTCGATTTTCACATGTCTGAAATCGGGGTGCGAACCTGGGGCAACATTATAAACACTACACTAAATCGATATAACTCACTTACTCGGTTCAAAATCGCCTCCAACCTTCGATATGAGGCTCCCACCATAGAGGGGAGTTGATTTCATCGCTGGAGCAAGACAATAATACCATACAAACAAAACATATAATAATAATAAACTAGTGACTTTACTGCTGTAACGGACATAGACAACATATACACGCAATAATACATAATACACACCCTAGTGATCACCTCTAATAAAGAGGAGACACATAAATACAATCGCGCAGGTCACCTAAACAAGTATGCACACGAGTATGGGCGGCCCACACTTGTTAAGGCTCCATGCGGCGTACTCAACAAACCATTATGCCTCACGACTGCGGGAACTGCAATACCAATTAATTCGCTCACGGCGGACGCTAACCACCTCCGTGCAGAGTGAAATCCCCACACCCGTGTCAGTAACCCAACCGACAATAGTCAATTGCACTCCCAATTGGCAATCAACACAACAATGTGTGTGTTGGTAGACACTGCCCAAGGCCAACTATTGTCGAGCATTGAAGGAAACATGGTTTTGGCCCATGAGGTATGGTTTACACTGACACAAGATCAACCAAAAAATCCAGTCATCGGAAACACAAAAAAAACCTGAACAACGTACTTCACAAAGGTGTCACGGCGTAACTCCTACCACAAAACGATATCCGTGATCCGCAGTAGGTTGATCCACCAGGGGCGATCCCACCCTGATAATATCCATCTCGCTCAGCAAAGCCAACCACAGTATTCTTTATCCTTACTAACAAGTAGCTAATGGGGCAGGTTCCCTAACTTAGGGCCTGTCCCTAACAATACTTCACTAAGGATGACTCAGGGCTATCTTGGGCCTAGGGTGATCGCTGGCCTAGTGACAGGGAGTCACCACACTCCTGCACACACCCACTACCATCTTCCCCATAGCTGCTCCGGTCAACACAACTGAAACGTGCTTCAGCACAGCGAAATGATAATAACTTTGTTGGCAAGCAGAGAGCTTCTTGCAGCCCTATTGGCTCCCGGCATATCATGGGGCCGCTATCCAGAGGCTCAAGGGACATTGAAGTCCCCTTACAGACATACCCTTATCTCATTGGCTAGTGCTATGCGGGACAGTTATATATGGCATACGCTCAACAAGCGCATAAGCGCCACACTTTTTAATGGTGGCTAGCCCTTGCCCTAACGTCAACACCACACGGGACTGAGCACAAACATCGACCAATGGCTGCCATTACCAACGGCACGATCAAGACGTCAACAACCGGTCAGACCTTCCAAGCGTAAAAATACTCTACTTAAGCATCACGGCTCGCGTACACCAGTACCAACAACCAACCTCACAATCCCCCTACGTACCTCTCTGTCTTCGCCTGTCGCAGGCGGAAGTATGGGTGGTCATATGGCAAGGTGACAAATGGATAAAACATACACTACCTCCCCCGTAGCAACAAAAAAATAACCCCAACGTCCATCACTTGGGTACACAACTCATGCTTAACTACTATACATAATTTAATCTTAATGAAAAACCTTCATTGAAAACAAACTTAGCACGTAGACATTACTCTCAACGTATTACACACAAAACAAATCTCGTAAGACAGAGTCACATCCTATTGGATCTTTTTTTCTTTATGACTCCGATAGCAAAACTGCTAAAAGACCTCATAACTGGGTTGGCCCCCCAATTATAGAATCAATAGGTTACCCACGGATTATAGTAGGTACACAATGACACCACCTTTGCAATCCAGTACAGAAAGCATGTATCTTACTGCAACTACAACCTCGGGGAGTAAATAAAAACACAGATACCTACGGACCTCAGCAAGGCAAAATTCCCTTGGGGAGTTAAATGTACTCTGGAATTCTTGCTATGCACAAACAAAGACTGGGGTCCTTCTTGCAACAGGCAATACAAAGGCTGCACCTGTATCGCGTGACCGAAAGAAAACCGTATCATCATCGTAATGGCCTAACGGGGCCCATGTAACCCCCGATAAAGCTCCTTCACGGAACATAATCCCTATCTGGAGCAGCAATCACCACTTTGGAGAACGGCCTAGTCCATAGATCACTTAAGGAAGTTTTCAAGAGTAGGGGATACTCGATTCTACAGACATCATCTTGACCAACAGCTGTGAACCCACAGTCATGGGACGAATTCACCATTGAAGCGCAAAATGAAGTACCAACAATCTCGATCACTAACATTCAATCATTCCACTGTTGAATGGCAAGAGTAAGAATGAATTAGCCGGTGCCACGAAATACCTTTACCACGACCATATCACCGTGTCCATATTTAATATGCGATAGAAAAACCAAAGGAAAAAGAGGCCAGGCAATAAAAAACCTGGGATTCTATTTATTTTAAATCATAGACAACTTCCGTCATCTAATCTCCAATCGGAAAATCGGCCAATCTAATTCGTTGACTTCTTGGCCCCCCATTCAACCCGTACAGACTAACCCATATTCCGAAGCAAACACAAGGCATCTCACAGGACGAGTGATCCCGATAAATTTGACTTATGGTCCGTATAAAATCGAGCTATTTGTTGTCGCCAGCTTCAAAACTAAAGGCTGTAGCCTTCTCTAGCTTGTTGAATAGGCACTGACTGTTTGAAAACTATGTTAAGTCTTTGCACGTCATGTGAAATGGGTTAGACATTGGTTAACCCATCTTTGACAAACTCTAGAACCGTATGTCACTGGCAGTCTCGGCATCCTACGCCCACAACATGGAAGCAGGGGTGCATCACGTACTGGCATAGTGACCTCGGACAGCCACAATAATGTGCGATAACTCAAATTCAACCACGTCACAATCTACGTTGTGCGACTCCATTCATTTTACCGAGACACTCCGTGTGTTACCAGAGCATATCACAGATAAAGAGTTCGAAATTAAATACCGCTACGGTAAGAACAGAAAACACATGAACAAAATCCGTCTGCAATCTAAAATCTACCCTTGCGGAGTAATACGGAGGGATTGAAATTCTTGACATCTATGGACGCATATCCCCAGCAGAAATTAAATAGTGAATAACTCTCTGATCAAAGTCTATAACCTCAAATCCCGCCCTTATAAATCGGAGTAGAAGGCGGTATGGGGAGACGTGATGCACAAGTAACCTACTCTCACCCTAAAATATGTTATATGCCATGTACAACATCTCTTTCTGATTGCTTATAGGATAAAGGCACTGAGACAAATAACAACGGAAAAAGTGTAATGCACCAAAATGACAAAAAGCGACCAGAACAAACCGTTGCATATTCCACAACCATCACCCAACACTTCTGCTACAGGCTACATGCACAAAATCCATACACGAAAGGTCACAATGGGAGCCAACAGCACTTTTACATCGATGGCCCAGAGTGGACTCTTGAGGAAGGCAGAGGTCATATCCCCGACTGTCAAAATACAAACCTAGTAAAACACGCGGGCTACAATGAACTTCAAAAATCAGAAGACCCCTCAACTATGCTCTATAGGGAAGCCAAAAAAATGCGGTGCATACTGACAACCCCAAGGTCACTATGTCCATAATACACAAGTAATTCCTAGTACGTCGTGTAATAAGAATAGGACTTCAAAAACACAATCACAAAATAAAACCAATAACCCAGCGTATTAATAAGAAGATTCGGATAGGAAGGTGACAAGTTTTGTCGTCATAATATCCTGGTTGAGTTGGTGGGAAAAGTGCACACCCAATGAGTACGCAATCTGTGTCTAATTTAACGATCTGTCCCATTCTTCTACATAAGAAGCAAGAAAGCCAACCAGTCACTGGCGAAAAAAAAGCTTTCAAAGGGCTACGGTATCTGACCTTTTCACTGCTCGCGTAAGATATAACTAAATGACAAGGGTCCCTCAAGCTAATTATGGATCCGTCTAACCAATCCTTCGCAACCGTACACCTTGTGCATGCGTGAGTTATCATCTCTAATTTGGGTATCTAACATTAGGCCGATGCGGTGACAAAGACCTGCGCCAAAACATAAAGGCACCCAATGATCGGCCACTCTTAATATCCGAAGCGCCATTGGAGGGCATCGTTGACGACTAAGGCTCCATCTACTACAGCATAGCTCTCACACTCCGGGAACCTGATGTTCCTCCACATTCCTCACTCACCATACTGGATTAAGCACTTTACCCGTGTCGTCTGGATGAAGCCGTCAGAAGCCCTATAATTCAAAGTTCCCGCTTATATCCTCGAGAACCTGTAGCCTGTTATTCGAGCGGCCAACCAGCAGTGTCCAGCGGGCCAGTCCCAATTTTAGCCAGTGATTGTACGTAAGGTGAGAGGACTTGTTATCCGTCCATTCCCTAACCATTCTAGAAACCAATCGAAGTAACCCATCTCGCCTTCATCAGCTACATGGTAGAATCTAGTAGCTCTCGGATATAGCCACACGTCCCGTGAAGAGCCAGTAACATTACCAACTTAGTGTACGGGTGGGTGATCCTCTGTCTCTGTCTTAACAGGGTGTCAGACTGCGGCTGATCGAAAAATAAAGGCACCTAAGGCCGAAGACCCCAGGGATTTACTGGTGGCCCAGAGACGAGACCACCCAGCATCCATTGAGACTTAAATCCAAACAATGCAGAACATGGCTGTTCGGACAAGAAAAAATAATCAGCTAACGCAACACTCTGCACTCTTCATTCCAGTACCTTCTTATAAAACGTTCTTCAACTTTCATAGGAATGCTTGTCACCAACTACCGCACAAAAAAACGTCCATTATTTACAATCACCAAAACGGTTGACGTCCGATAAAACAGCACATTCCACTGCCCGGATCTCTGAGGGGTAACTATCTTCAACAGATTAGTTCCGAAAGTTTAGCATCTACTAGAGTACCCTATCCACAGAAAGCAGACGTAAAATCCCTCCCCAGAAATACCCAGGAAGGGAATCCACGCAAGCATATCTCCATGACCCTATCTCGGGACCCGGCCAAGTTCAACTCCACTAAAGCTACTAACACTAAATATTAGTGACCGCGGGGCGGTAGGACGATCCCCACATTGGGTGATAACCACGAATGTTTACAACCACGTAGGTGCCATGAGGTTATGCGCCACCAGGACACTATGTCACTAGGGAACAATTTCAACACCATTCTGGATCCCACAGAACAAACGGTCGAAAATGTCACTTTAATTAATCTCGCTCTCGTGCTCATACCAGAGATATTTTCCAGAAGATGCTATGATGAGTCATTCCAGGTATAACAGTACACATCCCACACAATCGGGCGCTCAATGATCTCCCGCCTGACCCAATAATTCTTTTCCATCAGACCATTTGAAGGTAGCAATGGCCCGCATCCACAGATAACCAATAGGAGCATCAACTTGTAAAAATTGGATAAAGCCCATGTTGGGGGGCAAGACGAAGCCTAGGTGTTCAATTCCAACGCGGAGCTTACCCGTATGCAATAGGTCGCATATTAAAGTACCCTGAATCGGGTGAATTCTTATATATCGAACAGTATTAAAAAAAAAAAAACTAAACATGTTTCAGGAGAGGTCCCATGTCAGCGGAGGATAAAATGTGCAAGCAGGGCAGGAGGAGGAGATCCAACGTCCTGCAGATGGTTGAAGATGGGACAGTGGCGGAGGAGTGCGGGGTGGGGGCGGCAGGACAGGTCCCAAAGTCTACAGGTAAATGAAGGTAAGAAGACAGCGGGAGCGCGGTTGGAAGGGGCGGCTAAGCGCTAATAGACAAATAGCAAGGAGCAGAGCGGCATAGGGGAACGGCTCTTGGAGGTGCACACTGGTAACACCGGAAGTTGACCGGTGTCTGCCTTCCGGTTACAGTGTGCACCTCCCAAGCCGTTCCCCTATGCCGCTCTGCTCCTGCTTAGATCCCTTGCTATTATGATCTTGCTGCACACCCCGCCCACCGCGCTGTCTTCTTATCTTCATTCAACCTGCAGATTTGGACATGTCCTGCTGCCCAACACCCACCCGCTGTCCATCTTCAACACCTGCAGCAGTGGGATCTCTCCTGACGCCGCCACATTTATCCTCTCTAAATGGGACCTCTCCGAAAAACTGTTGTTGTTTTTTTTTTAATACATCGATTCTAAGACGCACCCGATTTCAGACATGTGAAAATCGAAAAATAGGTGCGTCTTAGAATTGAGGAAATAGGGTAACAAATGAAAAACTATTAATGTGTTTTGTTTTTTAGATATGTTCTTTGTGTCCTCTTTTGTGGCATTTTCGCTATCAGAAAAACAAAAAGAAACGATTCCTGCGCACCTACCAATTAGGCTAAAATATAATAGTGATCTCATGAATAAGGGTTATTTAATTAAACTCTCTGGCCAAAGCATTATAAGCCTGCAGCCACGTCACAGCATAACCAAATTTGCCGTTACCTACTCTGAATATATGTAATTATTGTCCTACGGAGTAGTGAAAAATGTGAGAAAGCCCTGAAGAGGTTAAAGAAATCATTTCCTTTTTGAATAGTGCAATTAAAAGCGGGCCAAAGCCAGTATCATAGTAACATTACTATAGAGGTAAACTGTGGGTGCACAAATTCCCTAGTGTGAATATAATAAAACTTACACACATTTCTTTCTCTCAGCCTTATACATTCACCTGCTCTTCAATGGAGGTTGATGTGTAGACTGACAATGAGGTGTATTATACGTGCACTAATTGGAAAATTGATTGGGGCTATGTTCTGAAGGGAGGAGCCATACACCTCCAAGGAACTGGTGTGTAATGCAGATGATCCAATAACCTACCCCTCTGACGTAATGTATCAGTAACATTATAATAAAATGCCCTTATTGAGTATGCAGCAAGGAAAAGCATTGGCCTAACATTTGTGGAAGACTGTACATAATACCGCGCTCCTCCCTTTAGAAGTTTGCTCCTGGTAAAAATGTTGGCCTTACATACACTACCGACACGTTTTATCCGAGCAACGGCTAGCAACGCAAGCCGGGGGACTGCCCAGGCGTGCTAGCCGCACTCACCTCAGCATGCCGCGCATCACCAATGACGCGGTCACGCGTCTCGGGTGGCCTGCGCCCCCTGCACGCGCGTCAAGGCTCAAAAGAGGGAAGTCAATGGTGTCCTGCGAGGCCTTGTGGGGGACGGCGGCAGGCGGTTCCGGGGGACACGGCGGACCCGGCAGCGGGAGGGAGAGGCGCACCGATCGGAGGGCGCTCCTCCGCTGCTCTCGGCGCGCGACCCGGCACCCTCCGGCGCGCGCCAGGTGGTTTATGCCTGCGGCAGAAACGGGCAATGCTCGAATAAAACTCGGCCGCCAGCAGTATAGAAAAAACAAAAAGAACAATTCCTGACGCTCCTACCAATTGAGGCTAAAACCAAAATATAATAGTGATTCATAAGTAGGGTTTTTTTAGTTACACCCTTTGGCCAAATGCTTATAAGGCATGCAGGCCACATCATAGCATAAACCAAATTTGGCAGGGTACCTACCCTGAATATATGTAATAATTGTCCTATGGACTAGTGAAAAATGTGAGAAGGCCCTAAAGGGGGTTAAATAAAGCATATTCTTTTGTGAATAGTGCAATTAAAAGCTGGCCGAAGTTATCATAGTAACCTTACTATAGAGGTAAACTGTGGGTGCACAAATTCCCAATGTGAATATTATGTAACGGATGTTCCCCCACCCTATCGTAGATTATACTGTGAGTGCGGAGAAACATATAGTGTTACCAGGTGTGTGTGCGTTACCTGTTGGCTCACAGGAGGGCTGAGCTTCCGCCATTGGGGAACCTGGGGCCATTATATACTAATGAGTAACCATATTACTCGGTTGCAGCGCCTCCACCTTGATGGTCCCACCAGAGGGGGAGTGGTTCCTCGCTGGACAATCAATAATACCATACACAGCATATATAATAACTAGTGACTTTACTAACGGACAAGACAACATATCACGAATATCATAATAAACTGTGTCCCTCTATAGAGGAGACACTCTACTGCATCGCCAGACGCTAACTTGCCACCACGGTGGGCGCCACACTTTGGTACAGCGGACGTTAACCACCTTATGCGTCACGGCGGACGCTAATACACCTATGCGTCACGGCGGACGCTAACACCTCACGCAGAGTGATCCCCCCCGGTCCTACAACCCAACCCAATGTCTTGCACTCCCAATGGGCATATACAAGTGGTGTGGTTGTGACTGGCAGCCACTATGTCTGTTGATAGATGGTTGTGCACATGAGGTAGTTTACCTGCCGAGCACTCCAGTGCTCGGACCTGCAACGGACTTCACAAAGGGTTCACGGCGAACTTACACGATATCCGTGACCGCAGTAGGTTGATCCACCAGGGGCGATCCCACCCTGATTAATAGTCCAGCTCGCTCAGCAAAGCAACCACGTATTCTTATCCTTACTAACAAGTAGCTAATGGGGCAGGTTCCCTAACTTGGGCCTGTCCCTACAAATACTTCACTAGGATGACTCAGGGCTATCGTGGGCCTAGGGGGATCGCTGGCCTAGTGCAGGGAGTCACTGACTCCTGCCACTACCACTTCCCCTAGCGCTCCGGTCACCAACTGAAACGTGCTTCAGCAGCGAAATGTATAACTTGTGCAAGCACGAGAGCTCTTGCAGCCCTATTGGCTCCCCCGCGTCATGGGGCCGCTCCAGAGGCTCATGGGACTTGAAGTCCCCTTACAGAGCCTCCTTCATTGGCTAGGGCTTGCGGGCTTTACTGGCTCTCACAGCGCATGCGCAACACACTTTTTAATGGTGGCGCCCCTTGCGCCTGTGAACCACGGGACTGCCAGCAACGCGACCGCGGCCTAACAAAGGCCCGATCGCGTCCCCGGCAACGGCCGCGACTCTAGGTAACGCAGTGCTCGCGTACCAGTACCCCTCACTCCCTCGTCCTCGGCGGCCCTGCGCAGCGGAAGAGGAGGGGGAGGTTCAGTATGCAAGGGGGACATGGCCATCCTCCCCCTGGTAAAATCCCCAACGTCCTCACTTGGGACACCAACAATGTAACTATATACAGAAGGTATATAATGAAAATGCATTTGAAAACATAACTTAGCACTTGCATGACTCTACACGATTACCACAATTCTGTAAGCATCACAATCACAGATTGGATCTTGCTCCGAGGCACTGGCGAGCCTCATAATGGGTGCCCCCATTTGATCATAGGTTACCAGAGTTGGAGGGTTACCTGACCTTTGGCTCTCGTTCAGAGCTGTTCTCTGCAACTCCCTGGGGTGAGCACGTAGGGCAGTATCCACTAACCCACACAAGCTCACCTGACAGAGTACCCGGATCGGAGGTCGAGCACGCTGAACCATTGACTTCCATTCAGCGCATTCAGTATCTCTTCAATGCGCGGAAGGTTGTACTGATCCGGTATTGTATGATTGTTCAGAGTTCGATAGTCGACACACAGTCGTACGGATCCGTTCTTTTTACGCACCACCACTATGGGTGACGCCTAGGGCCCCCGAGACTCCGTCAAAATCCCGGCATCTTCCATATCGTGAATGACGTTCCTCACATCGTCCACATCCCGCGGGGCGATGTGACGAGAGCATTCTCGGAACAGGGTGGTATCACTCAGTCGAATGGTATGTTGGGCGCTGCGACTGCACCCCACATCCATCTCACTCGTGGAGAATACCTGTCGTCGTTGGTTCAACTGGGTTGCTAGCCGCTCCTTCCACTGAGTGGGCAGCGTCGACTCCCCGAAGTTGAAGTCCAGCTCGACTAACCGCTCATCTACGGCCACCGCCTTCACCTGAGGTGTGTTTGCTACAGGGCTGACCGGATATATGCAACCCAACTTCTGACCGGCATCAATGTCCATCGGGAAGGGGGAGATATTCTGCACATACACGTGGGTTCGGAGTGGGATCTTAGTTGCCCACTCCCTCACTTCAGGTAGTATCTTATACCCTCTCTGGACTTCTTCTTCCGGGGTACTCTCTAGAGAGAAAAGCTGATCGCCCCCATCTCATTCAGGATAACAACACCAGACGGGCATTCTTTGCACTCCCCCTGGTAATATGGTCGTCAGTCCGCGTTGACGATTGAATAGATCCCCGTGTCGCTCCAGGGCATATATCCGTTTGCACTCTTCTCGTTGGACCGGATCTAGGAGAGCGGTTGCTAGCGGCAACTCGTTAGTCTCTTTCAGGTACGCTCGGATCACCGCTTGTACTATATCAGCGTTGGTGCCTAAGATGATCGGGTACTTGCACTGGTCTTGGGGCTCCGGGCATACCAGGGCCGCTTCATGCATGGGGTGTCTTTTGCCGGTATTCAGCTGGAGTATTTCCATTTGAACCCTTACAATCCCATCGATGGGGTAGTCTTCATTACTTAGCCCCGTACAGTCACATGATCGGCCGCTCTCAGAGTGCAGTGTTGGAGGTGCTGTTCATAGAACGGCCGGTATATGATGGTCACTTGTGACCCCATATCCAGTAGAGCCGACGCATAGATCCCTTCTAGCAACACCGGTATGATAGCTGCAGGGCCTACTTGGCTGTAAGCTTCCCGGTTGGGGGCGTCATCCCCTACGTCGGCACACGCAGGGGCATCGGAGGTTCCCTGAGGGGTCTCCACATCAGACCCGGCGGTTTGTACTCGGCATACCATCGACCGGGCTGTGTTTCTTCGGTCGGGAGTTTTGTCCTCGGGGAGGTCCTCCCTTTCTGGGCAAGCACGGGTGAAGTGGCCCTTCTTACCGCAGGTATAGCAAAGGAGGTCTCTAGATTCAGAGCGGCCCCTGTACGGGGAAGGTGAGTTACGGGTGGGCCTAGCTTTGGGGCCCGAGCCCTTAGTTGCGACCTCCTCTTCTTGGGTCGTGGGGTTCTTGGCCGTGGCCCCAGCGGCTTTAGTCGGGTCACTGGTGGAAGGCTCCTTAACCTTGGCGGGAGTATGCAATCGGGCGTAGGCTTCATGTTTCTTTATCTCATCCACTAGCTCCTCCCAGCAAAGGGGATCACCTCGCATCCGGGAACACTTAATCATGATGGCGATAGAATTGTCGGGAAGTGCTCCTTTCAGGAATTGATTCCAGCAATACACATTCACCTGTGTGGACTTAATCTGGTCCCTTTTTCGCATCTCCCATAGGACAGCCCTAATTCGCTGAAGGTAATCAGATAGCTCCTCTCCCAGTTTCTGGCGAAGGTTGAAGTACCGCATCATCAGTTGTCCTTCGTCTTCAGTTCGCCCGTAAGCCCACTCAAGAGTCTCTAACATTTGCTGAGCGGTGACATCCGCATGCTGAACCTTAGCCAGTCGTATTGTGGTGGAAGCGGGTGGCCGCAGGCATTCCATTATGCGTTGTCGTTTTGCTAACTCAGGGCACGTCCACTCTTCTACAACCTGGGAAGTGTACTCTATGCACACTTCAAACGCTTCTTCGCCCGCCGGGGTCGGTTTAGTCCCTGAAAAGATTTTTAGTTTGCGATACTGCTGTTGGATCGATGCTTCGGCCTTGGCCCCTCCCAGCTCGGCGATACTCTGAACTAGCATTCGGATTTCATTTTCCCCGATAGCAGGGGGCTGGGCAATACTGAGTGTTGGACTGCAGTCGGTGGCCGTACTTAAATTAGACTCGCAATAACTCTCAGGGGGGGAAGGCGAGGTACACATATCCACCTCTTCCAAGTTCGTGCGGGAGCTGCGGGGTTCGGATTTGATGGGCCGCTCATAGTACACCATCGTACAACCGGCCTTGGCCGAGTCTTCAAACCACACGCTGGACGGACCTTGGTCTTCATTTACATCTTGCCCGATACTCACTAACATGGAGCAATACCCCTTGACCTCCGGACGTTGATCTAACATGGCTATGGTGGCAGCACCCCGGAGATGAGAGTTTTGTCGCAAAGCTACTCATATAGCTATAGACGGAATATCTACAGGGACGCAGCACACCGCAAGCGTGTGGGGCGGTGGTACTTCCAGCTTCATGGCCCACTCATACACTTCTGAGCGCGACAGGTACGGGAATGGTGGTGACATTTTAGGAAAATTATTGAACAGGGCACCCCAGGTCTAAGATCTCTCAGCAGCGCCTCCAAATGTAACGGATGTTCCCCCACCCTATCGTAGATTATACTGTGAGTGCGGAGAAACATATAGTGTTACCAGGTGTGTGGTGCGTTACATGTTGGCTCACAGGAGGGCTGAGCTTCCGCCATTGGGGAACCTGGGGCCATTATATACTAATGAGTAACCACTTACTCGGTGCAGCGCCTCCACCTGTGATGGCTCCCACCAGAGGGGGAGTGGTTCCTTGCAGGACAATCAATAATACCATACACAGCATATATAATAACTAGTGATTTTACTAACAGACAAGACAACATATCACGGCAATATCATAATAACCTGTGTCCCTCTATAGAGGAGACACTTACTGCGTCGCGCAGGACGCTAACTTGCACCACGGTGGGCGCCCACACTTTATGCGTCACGGCGGACGTTAACACCTTATGCATCACGGCGGACGCTAGTACCTTATGCGTCACGGCGGACGCTAACACCTCCGCAGAGTGATCCCCCCCGTGTCCAGTAACCCCAACCCAATGTCTCGCACTCCCAATGGCATATACAAGTGTGTGTGTGTGACTGCGCAGCCACTATGTCTGTTGATAGGCCTGGTTGGTGCACATGAGGTATGGGTTACCTGCCGAGCACTCCAGTGCTCGGACCTGCAACGGACTTCACAAAGGGTCACGGCGAACTCCTACACGATATCCGTGATTCGCAGTAGGTTGATCCACCAGGGGCGATCCCACCCTGATAATAGTCCAGCTCGCTCAGCAAAGCACACAGTATTCTTTATCCCTTACTAACAAGTAGCTAATGGGGCAGGTTCCCTAACTTAGGGCCTGTCCCTACAATACATTACTAGGATGACTCAGGGCTATCTTGGGCCTAGGGGGATCGCTGGCCTAGTTCAGAGAATCACTGACTCCTGCACCCTACCTCCTTCCCCTAGCTGCTCCGGTCACCAACTGAAACGTGCTTCAGCCCGCGAAATGTATAACTTTGTTGCAAGCAGAGAGCTCCTGCAGCCCTATTGGCTCCCTGGCGTCATGGGGCCGCTCCAGAGGCTCATGGGACTTGAAGTCCCCTTACAGAGCCCTCCTCTCATTGGCTAGGGCTTCGCAGGCTTTACTGGCTCTCCACTGCGCATGCGCAACACACTTTCTAATGGCGGCGCCCTGCTCCATGAACCGCCGGGGGCCCGCAGCAACGCGACCGCGGCCTTAACAACGGCCCGATCGCGTCCCCGGCAACCGGCCACGAGTCTAGGTAACACACGGCTCGCGCACCAGTACCCCTCACTCCCTCGTCCTCGGCGGCCCTGCGCAGCGGAAGGAGGGGGGTCAGTATGGCAAGGGGGACCTGGCTACAATTATATAAGGCCTGTGCAGTCTCATTAGAAGAATCCAGAGTGGAATACAAGTACAGATGAAGATAAAGAAGAAGCCAGAGTGGAATACAAGTACAGATGAAGATAAAGAAGAAGCCAGAGTGGATTACAAGTACAGATGAAGATAAAGAAGGACCCAAAATGGATTTTAATTTACAGATGAAGAAAAGAAAAGATTTAAACAACTTGCCAGTGGACCGTGACTGTTGAATAGCATTGCATAGTGGACCAGGAGTTGTTGCTGCTGGAGTCGGATTCGGTGGGTGAAGACATCAAAAGTAAGAAAAACATGGGTTGTATTTTATTTCATGTTGTATTTTAATTTTTTTGGTTGGCATCTGCATTGGCATAATTTTTTTTATTCCAATGTAAATGTCTTTTGTTTGGTGCTTGTTTTTTATTTGCAGGCTTTTTTTTGTTGCAGGTTTCTCATTGACTGACAGAGTGACAGACCATGCCCACAAGGCATTGGCACAGTGCCACACCAATCAATTTATTTATTTATTTATAAAAATGTTTTACCAGGAAGTAATACATTGAGAGATACCTCTCGTTTTCAAGTATGTCCTGGGCACAGAGTTATAAAAAAATACATGATTACAATAAAAGAACAGAGGTTATACAGTGAATTCACAGACATTTCTTGGACAGATAGAGTTGGAAAATTGGATACAGGGGATAAAGCGCTTATGAGTTTCAGATAGAAATAGAGCAGGTTTAACATCACTTTAACATCAACCAACATAAGCAAACGGCAGCAAACGGCTCACACCCTTTGGCTGCCCTTCGGCTGCGCCAAAGGCTGTACGCCTTTGGGGCAACGCAGATGTACGCTGGGGTGGCTGAGATTTAATTGGTTTATTGCCTTTTTTTAAGGAAATGCAAGTGGTTTTTATTTGATGCATGTATTTATTTTTTGCATGTTGCTCATTGACTGACAGAGTGACAGACTATTGGTGTGCCACTGTGCCAATCAATTAGTGTATTGGCATTTTTTTTGTTTAAAATTGAATGTCTTTGACATTTGATTCTTGTTACTACCGCTAAGGTAATGAAGGGGTTAATCCCTCCCTCTGCTCACCGAGAGGCCTAACCACCCACCCTGGGGAAATTACCCCCTTCACTCACCCCCTCTGCCACCAATAAACCTGGTACTCTGCCTTAACCCTTCACTGCTTTAGCAGTGAGCCGCTAAGGTAATGAAGCTGCTTTTATTTTATTTTAATATTACAGAATTGTAGCAGAGGGTCTCCGGAGCTGAACCACATGGATTTCAGTTCCAGGGACGCCCTGCTTCCTAAGTTACAGGGCCCGTTATGGGGTGGCGGTATCCTTCTGGTTAGTTTAAATCCTCCAATCACGTGGGCCATGACACAGCAGAATTTAAACATGGCTGCCAGGATACCTGCACCCTACAACAGGGCCTGTAACTGAAGAAGCAGGGGGTCACTGGACCTGAAATCAATGCCATTCAGCTCCGGAGACCCCTTGATTGTAATATTAAAATAAAATAAAACCAGAAATATGGGGGGAAATATTTAAAGCAGCGGCCACAAGCTCTATATGTACACAGATCAAAGAAAATGCATACAAAGTACTATATAGGTGGTACCTAACCCCGGAGCATCTGGCCAAGATGTATCTGGAACGTCCCCAATGTGTCCCAAGGGCTGTGGCCAACACGCCCTGTTAATTCATATGTGGTGGCTGTGTTCCGGGGTGGCGGAGATCTGGAGAAGGGTACATAGGCAAACACAGAGAGTTCTGGGCTTTGACTTCCTTCTCGACCCATGGGTATGTCTTCTAAACAAACCTCAGGAGAATATGGAAAGATACAGTACCAAAACAAACTTATTAGCCATATAATGACAGCAACACGCTGTGTCATAGCAGCGGCGTGGATGAGCTCGAACATGCCAGTTCTTAACCAGATAAAAACAAGAATTTGTACTCTTTTAAAATGGAAAGACTTACTGGGATTCTGAGAGACTCATACTCAAAATTTCTGAACGTTTGGCAGCTATGGCTGATTTATGAGACTCTAAACACGCAAGGACACCCACCCATAAACCAGTCCAGTATTCTCCAGTGAAGACTGTCTCTGTTTCTTGGTCACCCGGGGGACAGCCAACCAAAATTTATAAGATACAGAGGGGTATGATTTGATTTCAAGTATATGCATGTATATATTCATTTATTTTTGCCATTGGTCATTCTTTGTGTATTTTTATAATGTAATATGTGCTCGTCGGGAATGTTGCACCATTCCTCCCCCCCCCCTGTTGGAAAAATGTAATGAAAAATGTAAGTATAATAAAATACATCCCTGCGATCGCCTGTTAGAGGCGCGCAGGTTGAGTGACTGATTCAGTCAATCTCTTACTGTGTGTCTCTTACAGACAGGTACAACCTGGTAAGATTCACACATTTGTGTGTGTGTTGTATTAATTCTGGATCCATTAAAATATCTTTAATATTATGGGAACGCTTTCCTGGTGGTCTTTTTTGCTGATGGAAACAGTGCTTCGTTTTTTTTTCTCTCTCCACCTACTTTGATGCTCATCTACTAACGGAAGCACACTCAACCCTGGGACTCTGGATTCAACGGACTCACCACTCATCATGGACAAAGAATCCCAAGTGAGTCTGTTCCAGTTTGACCGTTGATTCATACTGTTACAAAATTAGGATGTTATAATCTACTGGACACCGGCAAGTGTAAATGACTTTGTCCTTACTGCCTTGTATTGTGGGATCATTTTTACCAGGTTACATCCTATTGTACATTCAATATATAAACGGTTGTTTTTTCCCAGCATTATCATTTGCTACCACAGTTTGTCTTTTAGAGCACCATACAACACGCTTTTCTATAAGATTGACACAGCAGGGACCCCCGCTGTGTTAATCCGTTGGGTCATTAGTTTTCTGCTGAGGTTTTGATGCATCTTGCATTTTTTACCCCAGGATGTGGTTGAATCTTGGCGGCTGCATCTGTATGTGCTGTATAGCAATACTTATATGTGCTGTATAGTAATACGTATATGTGTTGTATAGTAATAATTATATGTGCTGTATAGTAATACGTATATGTATTGTATAATAATACTTATATGTGTTGTATGTAATACTTATATGTGCTGTATAGTAATACTGATGTAGCCAGGTACCCTCCGGTCTCCCCACGCTCCCGGTTTCCCCCTCCTTACCCTCAGTATGTGCAGGCAGGGCGACGGAGTCGCCGGTGGCTCCCGCAGCAGGGCGCCGCCATGTTGGGCGTGCGCGCGCACGATCGCAGAGTTGCGCATGCGCAGAAGCGGCGAGTGCAAGTTAAGGGTCCCAGTGATT
Source organism: Ascaphus truei (assembly GCA_036426205.1). NCBI lineage: Eukaryota > Metazoa > Chordata > Amphibia > Anura > Ascaphidae > Ascaphus > Ascaphus truei. Next base: position 513,736 of record CM071571.1, on the reverse strand, counting down.
AACGCGGTCCGTGAGGCTTGCAATAAAGATGACCCGTCTATGATGAAACAGGTCCCCAAGGACATCTTTGCCATCCTCATGAGAGAGTGGGACAAATTTGAATTGATCGTGGCCTTCTGTATCGAAACCACTTGTTGCCTATCCCACAACAGGGAGAAAGTGATCCAGAAACAGAAACAGTAGTAAACGATAGTGAGCCTGAAGAGTCTACAGAGAATTCAGATTCAACAGCTGAGGCGATTCAAGATCCTCTGGAAGGAACTTCCAACGGAGATTGGTGGGCACCTCCCGAAGGAGCAACGGGTAAAGGGTCAACAATTAAATCCTGATAGCCCGAGTTTTGTGCCACACAGAGACAATGTTCAGTTACCTAGAGACTTTGCTCAAAATGGTTCACCCTCTACCCGAGAGTCCAGGCCTCAAGCCTATGATGGTCTCTCTCAAGATGAAGAAATGGAGACTGAGACTCGCAGAAGCCAGCGAGTGAGACGACCTCCCACTAGAGTGGCTTATGATTAATTAGGGGCATCTCACTATGAGTCTCAGCAGCCAGCAAAAGCTAAGCTAGCCTCTGTGATAAATATGTTTATAGAAATGTACAATCTCGTTTAAAGTTGATCGTTAAGTTGTACACAGAAAACTGCATATTTATTATATAATGTTGTTGTGCATGTGTTAGTTCAAGCGGGGAAATTGAGGTTTTCACCAGGGGGAGGATGTGTCCAGGTACCCTCGGGTCTCCCCGCGCTCACGGTTTCCCCCTCCTTACCCTCAGTATGTGCAGGCAGGGCGACAGAGTCGCCTGTGGCTTCCGCAGCAGGGCGCCGCCATGTTGGGTGTGCGCGCATGATCGCAGAGTTGCGCATGCGCAGAAGCGGTGAGTGCAAGTTAAGGGTCCTTGCCGAGTAAGGCAGGCAAAGGGCACCCTGTGGCGGCCATTAGAGTCACGCATGCACAGTGTCCTATGCGCACGCGGTCTAAATGGTAATTGTGCAGCAGAGAGACTACAACTCCCATGAGGCTTAAGGAGAAAGCTGTCTGGTGACACACGATAACCAAAGGGATGGCTTGATTGCTTCTGAAGGAAGGAAAGACTAATGCCTGCTGGGACAGGAAGTGAGGTAATACTTATGTTCTATATAGCAATATGTATATGTGCTGTATAGCAATACTTATACTGTATGTGCTGTATAGCAATACTTATATGTGCTGTATAGCAATACATATGTGTGCTGTATAGTATTACTTATATGGGCTGTATAGTAATACTTATATGTGCTGTATAGCAATGCTTACAGTATATCATTGGTGATTTGCCACTTTCTCATGAAAAATAGGATTTTTTTCCCTCACTAGACGTTTGGAAAAAGGAAACAATGTAACAAAAACTAAAATCTCTGAATAGGGTTGACAGCTTTTGTAATTGTGTAATTACTAACTAGGGAGTGATAACTTCTCAGGGGGAAAAAAGGCATATGAGCAACATCATTGTCAGACCTTTGATCTCTTTAAACTATTCAAGTCATGCCTCTAAGCATCTTAGCATCAACAAAGTTAAGGTACTAAATACATCAACAAAAATGAAAATAGAGCTATGATATTGCTTTAAAGGCTTCTATTCCTATTTAAATTACAATACAAACAGGTGGACATAAAGGTAACAAAAAAAACCTCTTTGATGTTGGATATGCTAGAAGTGAGGTGACATACTATTAATCTCATTAGAGTACTTTATATAAGAAGCGGTCTGCAAATGTAAGGTGACACCATTATATATCATTTACTTCACCTTTTTCATCTCAATACTTATTTGTTAACAACCTTAGATGGAAAATAAAATGGAACAGGGCTGCAGTAAAATCTAGAAATATCTATAGTTATTTTTATTTGCTATGACAGGAGAACTATTGCATTTGTATTGTACATGTACACTATATGTATAATTTACAGAGATCTGGAGTACACCTCCAGTCATTGAAATGATTGAATGAGGAGAGCATTTCTAAGCTTTACAATACGACCATAAAAATAATGTGTAACTTCTTTAGACTATTTTTTAAGTACATATTTGCACTGCCTAAGACTGTCTTTTGACTACTGGCTTACTGTAGGATGTTTTCACAACAGATATCAGGGGATCTACAGTATAAGCGGTTTGTTTATATGATGTTATTCACACAAACTAATAACACCAAAGTGATCTAAACAGGCGCTTACACACAATAAATGGAAGGATAAATTATCCAGTGATGATCTAATCTTATTAAAAGTGAATTAAAGTGAAAAAAACAAAGTCTCCATCTCCAAGGAGAAAATGTACACAATCTCCGCTAACAGGCAGGACTTCCAGGATTAGGAGGGAGCATAATCGTCAGGAATCCACCCCAAATAGAGAGAAAAACAATATAGTGCACTTCGGTATGTGCAATGTGATAGGAACAATTTGCAAAGTCTTGGCTCATATAGAGAGCCTAGGAAAGAATTGTTACCTAACGGCACCAATAAAATAACATAAATGTGCATCAAAACATATTAAACCAACAAATGATGCGACATATAAATGGCACCAGTATCAAAAGTCCTTGATTAGGTGTCCATAACAGATGGATATCAAAGTCCAAAATCACTTGGATCCAATTGGAGATGAGTTGGTGGATATCAGTACAAAGAAGAAGAAGCAGGCACACGGTGTTACTCAAAAGGCCGTATTTGACTGCCGAAACGTTGGACTTTATGGCATATTAAACCTCCTTTTGAGTAAGACCGTGTGCCTGCTTCTTCTTCTTTGTACTGGACATTTGGGACTACAGGAGCTCCCCAGGACCAGTGCACCGGCAGCTAAGTACCCCACCTCTATTACCATTGATATTGAGTGCGTGTCTCATCCTCTGTCTTGGTGGATATCAGCACATATAAGAGAAAGGGGCTGTCTGACAGTTACTCCGGCGGATGTGACGTCAGACGCCATCCGAAGCGATCGTGCTGCGGGAGGATCCGACTGATAGAGATGGCTGCTACTACCCATCTTCTCGGCAGTATCAATGTTACACTCTACCTTATGTGCCTGTATTTTCTGTACAGAATGTGAGTACTCACATACTCAAGTTCCATTTATGACAACTCTATGGGCTTATTCACTAAACTTCGATAATTTATTTCTTTATACACAGACGGCACACTTTATTCGAGTGCGGCTCATTCCGCAAGCCGGGAAATGTACCGGCTTGCGAGCCGCACTCCCTCAGCGTGCCGCGCATCACCGATGCGCGGTCACGCATCATCGGGTGCCTGTGCCGCCTGTACGCGTGCCCAGGGCTCCCCGAGGGAGCCCTGGTGTCGCGTGGATGTACTGACGGCGGCGGGACGTTCCGGGGGACCCGGCGGACCCGGTAAGGAGAGGGGGAAGCCCCGATCGGTGGGCCTCTCCTCCGAGGCTTCGGCGCGCGCCCGGCACCCTCCGGCGCGCGCCAGGTTACTGCTGCGGCCGAGAACGGGCAAATGCTCGAATAAACTCGGCCGCAGCAGTAAAATATTTTACCAGGAAGTAATACATTGAGAGTTACCTCTCATTTTCAAGTATGTCCTGGGCACAGAGTTAAGACAAATAATACATGTTTACAAATACAGTTGCATAAATGAACAGGATATACATTATATACAAGACATTGCATGCACAGTTAAAGAAAATATATCATATGGGCGTATGCAACAGTTACAGACCAGATTAAAATGAGAGACAGCCTTAGATTTGAAAGAACTTAAACTGGTGGTGGATGTGAGAGTCTTTGGTAGGTTGTTCCAGTTTTGGGGTGCACGGTAAGAGGAGGAACGGCCAGATACTTTGTTGAGCCTTTGGACCATGAACAGTCTTTTGGAGCCTGATCTCAGATGATAAGTGCTGCATGTGGTAGGGGTGCGGAGCTTGTTCAGATAGCTGGGTAGCTTGCCCAGAAAGAATTTGAAGGCAAGACAGGAAAGGTGAACTTTGCGCCTAGACTCGAGTGATGACCAATCTAGTTCTTTGAGTATTTCACAATGATGTGTGTTGTAGTTGCATTGGAGAACAAAACGACAAATTGAATTGTAGAGGGTGTCAAGTTTGCTAAGGTGGGTTTGAGGTGCCGAGCCATATACTATGTCTCCATAGTCAATAATTGGCATTAGCATCTGTTGTGCGATACGCTTTCTGACCAGGTGACTTAGGGAGGATTTGTTCCTGTAAAGTACCCCTAGTTTGGCATAGGTCTTGGTTGTCAGATTATCAATGTGCATCCCGAATGTTAAGTGGAAGTCAAACCATATGCCCATGTATTTAAAACTAGTGACAGCGGTTAGGGTGTTGTTAGCGTTGGTTCTGATCTGGAGCTCAGTCGCTGGAAGCTTTAAAAATTTAGTCTTGGTCCCAAATACCATTGTTACAGCCTGGTCAGTGTTTAAAAACAGTTTGTTTTGAGAAATTCAATTTTCGAGTCTCAAAAAGTCAGACTGAAGTATGTGTTGAAGGTCAGAGAGGCTATGGCTGTGTGCATATAGGATTGTGTCATCTGCATACATGTGTATTGAGGCTTCCTTACAACCTGTGGGAAGATCAGTGATGAACACTGAGAAGAGTAGGCGCCCCAGAACAGAGCCTTGCGGGACGCCACATGTGATATCCAGGGGGTTGGAGTTAGAGCCTGAGATGGACACATGTTGGGATCTACCTGATAGGTAGGCAGTTTAACGCATGCTCCCTATCCAGAGCTCTGGAGTTTGGTAAGCAGGATAGCATGATCAACAGTATCAAAAGCCTTTGCAAAATCTAGGAATACTGCACCAGTGAGTTGTCTCCGTTCCATTCCACACTGGATTTCATTGCAAACTTTTAGCAGGGTAGTTACGGTGGAGTGGAAAGTGACTTATAGCACTATAAATGCCCTTATAGTGCAATATTGCCTGTGTTGCTATTCACAAAGCTCCAATAACAGTGCAATATCACACTAAGGGCCTCATGCAGTAAGCGTTGATAAGGGTTTTTTCGCCATTTTACTGCCAAAATTGGGTTTGAGATTCAGTAAGCGCCGATAAGTGCTTGATTTCGGCAGGTTTCGTAGCCGATAATTTTGTTATGGCCAGTCTGCTGCTGATAAGCCTGTTTTCGGCACTTATCGCCACTTTTTTAATTCGGCTGTATTCAAGTAGCAAAATCAGCTTATCGGGGCTGATCGGCACTAAGAAATTGAGACTTTATGGCCAATTTCTCCCGCCAACTAAAGTTGGCAAGTTGGAGGGGAGAACGATCGCTAAGGCTGCCGGAACGGCACTTAGAAAAAAAAAATCATCTGTACATCAATGGAGTCAATGGAGCGGGGACGTATAACATTATAGTACTGTTTACGTTCCATTGCTCACAATACAAATGTGATTAGCATTACAGTGTGGGGGGCATTCACAGCATTGTGTCACACCTAACGTGTATTATTTGATTTACATTGTACTTTTATATGTTTTCATCATTTGCGTGTCACATTACTCATCATGTGATGATGTGTCAAGGGACAATCCTATACTCAACTCTTAAAGGAGAACCTCACATCATATGACACATTTTACTGAACTGAGCGACAATTCTTTATATGATGTTACACATGTCACACATCTAACACATCAACCGTATATTCATGTTGCTTTACATTACACAATGCTTGTAATGTGTAACGCATCTTTAAACGTTCATGTACATCTTTCTTCTCATGTTTACATGTACTTTGGGTCCTCCCTTTTTTCATGACGTCAGTTATTGGACAGTCAATCACATTGCATGTTCACATTGTAACTGTTGCATTACAAGCACTTCAACCCAACTTGTACACACATGTACACTAGTTAATCATTGTGACACCTTTCAAACTGATTCTATAGCAACTATCCTCATTACATAAATGTATGCATATGCACACGAGAATTCATTGTTGTGAACATGTGACAATAACATGGCTAATTACACAAATCTTCAAGTTACATCATTGTCAAATATCATGATTCCCTGCTGAATACACAGAACAAATACTTCTTAGATCAAATGGAGACAGCTTGGGAGCCAAGTACTTTAATATGTTAATGTAACACCTTGCATTTTACTATGTCACCTGACATCATCACATACCTATTTAAAGGACGCCCATTGCCTGCTCATTCACAGCTACTCATTTCAAAATGTTGCGATTGTTTAGGAGACGTCGGAACATTCTTTTGCATGAGTGGCTTGCTGATCAAGAGAATGACATAGGGCAAGGGAGGGACAGAGCCAGGGACAGTGACAAGGACAGGCACGCGGATACGACAGGGACAGGGAGAGGGACAGGGCGAGGGACAGGTAGAGGGATAGGAGATCAGAGAAGACAGAGGAGACAAGTTGTGCCTCTTCCGCATGTGTACAGGGAGAGAACCCTGTTAGATGGGATGAGTGAGGAGGAGATAGTAAGTCGCTATCGTTTGAGTTCAGCAGCAATCTTATCTCTTTATGAAGAGATAAGGGGAGATTTAGATTTTTTGACAGCCAGAGGTCGTGCAGTCCCTGGGCTTGTTAAAATGCTGTGCTCATTACATTATCTTGCTTCCGCTTCATTCCAGACAACAGTGGGCATAGTGGGCGGGGTCTCGCTATCTACATTCTCGCGGGCCTTTACCCAGTTTCTCTATGCACTCAATAGACGCGCTAGGAATTATATTCATTTTCCTACAGAGGCGACAGAGTGGCTGGAAGTCAGGAATGGCTTTTATAACATAGCAGGGATACCATGTGTGCTGGGTGCAATCGATTGCACCCATGTTGCTTTGATTGCACCTAGTCAGAGTGAGCATGTTTACCGCAACCGTAAGCACTACCATTCACTGAATGTCCAGGTGATATGTGATGCCACGATGAGGATAATGCATGTGGTACCCAAATTCCCTGGTTCCAGTCACGATTCCTCTATCCTGAGGAACTCTTCAGTCTTCCATGCTTTCGAAGAAGGACATTTTGGACATGGTTGGCTGCTGGGTGAGTACATATTTGGATGTTTTAACACCAAACACATTTTTGTTTAGGAATAATTTCATTGTAGAATCTTATCACTAATGTAAGCTTATGTGTGCTCCATTGATTATAGGTGACTCAGGATACGGGATTAGGCCCTGGCTCTTGACTCCGGTGCTAAACCCTCAAACTGAGGCAGAGGAGAGGTACAATGCAGCCCATATATCTACGCGAACTGTTATAGAGGGGACATTTGGCCTACTGAAGACCAGATTTAGGTGTCTTGACAGAACTGGTGGGGCTCTTCTATACAAGCCTCAAAAAATGTCTGATATTATCATTGCCTGTTGTATTTTGCACAATGTGGCACTCACACATAATGTACAATCAGACCTACCTGAGGCTTTGGTAGAGGAGCATCCCACCCATGTAGCTGCTGAAAATGAACAAACAGCCAGTGGTGGCCAGACACGCCAGAATGTCATAAATTCCTTTTTTTCTTGTAAGTAAAAACATATATTTTCATAGTACTACTTTTATATATTAATTATGTAATATTAACACTAATTTTTTTTTACATAACCCTCTGTTAGGACACAGATGAATATGGGTTGCACACCTTTCTCTTCTCTGCTGTGTGCACAAAGGCATGTGGCACCGGTATGTTATTGTTGCACAGGTTATATAATCCTTCTTCGATTGTAAATTAGTTGTGTGTATGTGAATACAACTGGTGTAACAAATGAGTAATTGCTTAGCATTGTGTTGGTGATGATGCTAACACAATACACATAGTATGGCCATAGTCATTCATTTTTGCAGTATGCTTACATACTGTACAATGTTATTGTTACAGTGTAACATGCGCATCCATATGATGTGTACACCATGCTGCTTTTCATTTGTTATGTGATAAAATATACATGGTGTTTGACATTTAACACCAAATACACACTTTGCTGTGTTGCTTACGTTAGTGAAAATGTCATGTACATGTTTGAAATGTATATATTGTTCCATTGTATTATAGGTATATCTCCTCCTATGACTGATCATGGTATGTATATGAACTGACATCTGTCATAAGATGTGCCTAACTAAATAGACGTTTAATTATACGATGTTAAAACCCAACATATTGCTACACGTTAAATGTTACATACATGTAGTTTCTGAATCATGTTCATGCGTTTACCTACTATTGAGGTTTCATGAGCATTGTAATAGAAAATGATTAGTGCCATTACATCACATTTAATGTATGTTCCCATAAAAATTCCATTAATCTAATATAGAGGTGGCTGGAGAGAAGGGGATAAATGCTGATAGTTTTATCCTTACGGGAGATGATTAATCACGTATGCAATTGACTGATCATAACAGTCCATGCATGAATGCCTGTAATCACACCAATGCTTTGTACATCTTATATGTTTCAATGTATGTTATTAGTAATGCTGTACATTATTAGTAAAGATTACTTTAGCATTCTCACGTGTATGTATAAGTCACACATCTGTGTTGATGTGACCTACATGTAACAAGTGTCAAACTGTTAACAGAAACCCAGTAGTGTCTCTAATTTTAGTGTCATTTTGCATTACTAATTTCAGCCAATGAAAATGTTGTTAATATAGTTGTCATGTAATTCATGTCACTTCATCATTATTATGAGGATCATTTACAAGTAGTCTCAACATATGAACGTCAATCACGTGCACATTTGCATAGGCACACTTTTCAATACAACTGTTTGTGTCGGTATCAATTTGTGTATGATGCATGTATAACACCGTCAAATGATAACATCAGCTTTATTATGGTAGCTTATATCATCATATTCACTTTACTATGTATGTGTTGAACGTTTAATAAACACAGAAAACTACAGTTTGTTTGCTACAAGAAATAAACACATAAACGTAATTGTTTACATGATGTTGACCTAATATTCATAACTGCATGCATTGTAGTTGACCACTACATCTTGCCAATAACATTATTTGCAGCAGTCCCAAACCATTTTAACAACATTCCCATGTTACAAGAGAATTTGTACATTAAATGGCTAGTTGGTTGTAAGTCTCCTTTACATTGTTTCTACATTTATACGTTCCATTACACAATATACTACACAAATGTTTGTTCAGAGTGGGAATGGTTGTTATATATAAACCAGACCATGCCATATACTGTTAGTACTAAATAAAGAACACACATTACATTTTCAAACTGCACTGTTTAGCAACATCATTATGTTAATTATGTGCTTATGCAATATAGGCATAATTGGATCACATTTTGTATTGTTATTCAATATGCGCGGCAAGCAATATCTAAATAGTTCCATATGTAGTATATTAGTCGGTCGATCCTCCTCACAATCATCTCATATAACGTTAGAGTCTTCTGAAATGATACATTGATCCCATTGAATCTTCACCGACATCTCTGAAAAACAGCAAACACATTATGGTCAAAGATGGCACCTTAATATATGTGTAGCCGTGACAACGCGTTACACATCTCTATATGATTGTATATATCCACGCGTTAATCACTTATATGTTACAACTACAAGGTTACAACTAAACATCATTATTGATCATTTTGTTAATTGTGTTGCACGCATAACTATGTATATGAACTGTCCGTTGGCTGTATACTTAAAAATGTGCGCGCACATCTTACTGTGCGCACGCACTTCACGATTGGGTCGACAAAGTGTTAGCGCATGCGCAAAACAATGCGTACGTTGTGCGTTCAATACATGTTGTAAATACCATTAACCATATAATATTTATTTCACATCCAATTAAGGCGAAACTACATTCGTTCTAAACGCGTACATCTCTAATCTTTTTAAACAGACATGTGTGGACGGAAAGCACGGCCGATCACACAATGCGCAAATCCAATACGTGTGACGTCATGTTAAGCCAGTGTGAAGCGCACGCAAACACTCCTCCCACAGAATTAACATTGGGCTAACGCACAGTGCACACCCACAAACACAGACGCGCACGCATTACACAGTGCAGTGACCGTAACTATAACAAACCGACACAGCCAATAGGCTTTGACGCGCGCACGTCGGTTGGGGGCAGGCCTTACATCCGTAATCCTTTTTAAGGACGCCTTGGCACATGACAAGGGTCCCACGTCATATGTTGCCGACCCGGTTTTTTTTCTTCTAGATGTTGCATGATAAAGAAACAGGTGTGTGTTACAGTTATGGTATCATGTTGCTATTATATGTTTTAAGAGATAGGAAAGTAGGAATATGTATTGCGTGACCAATGTGTACTAATGTTTCTGGTTCTAGTATATTGTAATAGGAAACAATGTGTTTGTGACCGCTACATGGTATGCAGTCTGCAATGTAACGCTGTATCCACGCATTTAAAGTAAAAATGGTGGATAGACAAAAGTTTACTTTTTTAACGGTGAGTCAACGCATAACGATTGTTATATTTACCATTCTTCTAGAAGTAACACTTCGTCTGCCTGCAACTGCTCGCTCCAGAAAGACAATGCATTTGCATCCATGCTTGAGCAAACCGCTGAATCCTGTATGACACACATCTCCATGAGGCGCTCATAGGAATCGGCACTGCCTTCTTCAAACAATTGGTCCGGAGGTACGTTCATTTCTTTGTGTAGCCATTCGAATGCATTTGCAGCAGAAAGGCTTTGTAAAACATCATAGCAGTTATGTTCTTGTAGCATCTGTGTTTCAGGAATGGAGGGTACAGATATTGCAGCAGGTATCGATTCACACGGAACAGTAGTAGCGGATCCATTGCTATTGTTATCAGGAATAAATATGCTATTTATCAGAAGATATGTGCCATGTTCCATGGTGATTTTAAATTGCGGTGCAATCTGCCAAAATCCATACCTTTCATGTAGGTTATCCTGCACACGTTCAAAACATTCATTTGTTGATAAAGTGAATCTTACAGAGGATTTAAAATTGCCAGACTGCCCAGAGTCTTGGTAATAAGGATATTTAGCTCTTACCAAATCATAGATCTGGCCCACGTTGGCTTTGTTTTCTTGAGTTGATATGATCGCCTCCGCAATCATTACTTTATACGCTTTGTGTGGATGCATGTTTAGAAGTAGATCCTCAGCCATTGCAGCGTCTCAAATAATGTGAGTGGAGTTGCACGTTCTCTCTTGAGAATGTGCAACTAGGTAAATGTTATTTGTTTTGTGGCTTTCTACTCAAGGCCAAAAAAAGTTACATGTTTCACTCCTTTTTGCTAACACCAATTCCATTGTGTAGAAATAATTGGCAGACATTTGTGGTTTCTGATAGCCATTTCACTGTGAAAGTCAATTTAAGGTTTTTTTATCTACATTCTCAAAACAAGTGTCTGATTTTCATTAAATAACAATGTGGGTGAGTACAAAAACAGTGTTGGCATTATGAAAATAGTGCTTACACAGACATATAATGAGATATACACACAGCTGCTAATGTTTTTTTGTAAATGCTTTTTTCCTACATTTCCCTGTGTAACTCTCTGTCTGGTTAACTCCCTGTGTATGTCACAGATTTTAACAATGTGTGTATATGTAGATATATATATATATATATATATCTATAGCACTATATATTTATATAATTATATATATATATATATCTATATATATATATATATAATCAAAAAATCAATAGTATGATACCGTTCTGTGCTACGAAATGCTTTTATTTGTGCGAGCTTTCGAGATACATGATCTCCTTCTTCGGCGATGTACAATGAATGAAGCAAGGATAACTTAAAAACAGTGTCTCTGGAATGTTATCTGTGCCTTCTCCTTCCCCCGTTGTGGATGGTTTTATGGCTGAGGTGTCAAAGGGTAATGAAAGCAAGTGAAGATAGAGTGTGTATGTGTATCAGTGTTAATACAATGAATGGAGAGACCACAGTTAAACCGTGCTCTACCACAAGGTGTGTGTGGAGTGAGAGGGTATCAATGGTTGGGTGGGTGTGGAAATGTGGAGAGTTTGTAGCCACCTAAAGTGTGTGTGGATACTATGTGGTCCCTATGGTGTATATGGATGGAACAAATACGGAGTATTAGTATGGTGAGAGACGCTGTGTGTGCATACATATAGCACAGTATGTACAGACATGGCCTTTAGCGCTCATGGGAAGAGAGTTCGCTAGTGTCAGTATGACTCATAAACATTTCGATCTCTGTTAGGCCACTGCTAAGTGTCCCGAACAGTTGCATAAATTTGTATTCATGCAACCGTCTCTCTCTTTCGGGTTTTAAGATTACCTTTGAGTATGGCAACCTCAGATCGTTCATCTTATGGCCAGAGTCAGAGAAATATGTTCGCCAACAGAGACTGTCTCTTGTTCCGCTTGTGATGCTGTGGCGATGCAGTTCATTCTCTTGTTTAGACCCCGTTTCCTGTCTCAACCTATGTAGTAGCAGCCCCCTGGGCATTTCATGCACATGGATGAGGTACCGACATTGCTGAGGAACAGGTGAACTCTCCTCTGATTTTGTATTCCCGATTCTTGTGTGGTATTTGTATTGTGTCCGCTGTGTAGAGCATTGCGCAGGTTTTGCATCTTGGGTCCTGGCATGGTTTTGTCCCGCATTCAGTTGTACTGCTGAATACTTTACTCCTCACATAATTTCTTGAGATTATGGGGTTGTCTGTATGATAATAAGGGTGCTCAGGGAAGACCTGTTGCAGCTTGTAATCTTCCTGGAGGATGGGTTGTAGTTTCCTGGCTACTTGCGTAGGTCTCCTAGGTGTGGGTTGATGTGACGCACCAAAGAACCTGTCGCTTGTCTCCTTCTGTTTGTATCAAGGAGATCACTTCTTGGTATTCTGTGGCTTTGTGAATTTGCGTTCTACCATTCTGTGTTTATATCCACGGTTTTTAAAATCTGATCTCAAGGCTTTTAATCCGCTGGTCTCTGTCTGCTGTGTCGAGCATATCGGTTGTATCGTATGGCTTGACTGTAGATGGTTGCATGTTTGGGTGTGCGGGTGGAAGCTGTTGTCCCCTCAAATAGCTGGCTCTGTCTGTAGGTTTGCGGTATACAGAAGTCTGTAGTTGGTTGTCTTTATAGTAATGGTGGTGTCTAGAAAATGTACTTCATCCGGGGAATGGGTGAGTTTGAGGTTGTGTCGGGTGGAAAGTATTGAAGTTGTCATAGAACAGGACCCTCCTACAGTTCTATGACAACTTCATACTTTCCACCCGACCATCAACCTCAAACTCACCCATTCCCCGGATGAAGTACATTTTCTAGACACCACCATTACTATAAAGAACAACCAACTACAGACTTCTGTATACCGCAAACTCAGACAGAGCCAGCTATTTGAGGGACAACAGCTTCCACCCGACACACACCAAACATGCAACCATCTACAGTCAAGCCATACGATACAACCTGATATGCTCCGACACAGCGACAGACCAGCGATTAAAGCCTTGAGATCAGACTTTATAAACCGTGGATATAACCACAGAATTGTAGACCAGCAAATTCACAAAGCCACCAGAATACCAAGAATTGATCTCCTTGAATACAAACAGAAGGTAGACAAGCGACAGGGTTCCTTGGTGGTCACATATACCCACACCTAGGAGACCTACGCAAGATCGCCAGGAAACTACAACCCATCCTCCAGGAAGATACAAGACTGCACGGTCTTCCCTGAACACCCTTATTATCATACAGACAACCCCATAATCTCAGAATATTATGGTGAGAGTAAAGTATTCAGCAGTTACAACTGAATGCGGGACAAACATGCCAGGACCCAAGATGCAAAACTGCCAATGCTCTACACACAAAACGCGGACACAATACAAATACCACACAAGAATCGGGAATACAAAATCAGGGAGAGTTCACCTGTTCCTCCAGCAAGTCGTGTACCTCATCATGTCATGAAATGCCCAGGGGGGCTGCTACTACTATGGGTTGAGAGAGCGGCCATGGCTAAACAAGAGAATGAACCTGCATCTCCACAGCTCACACGCGGACAAGAGACGCAGTCCTTTGGCGAACATTTCTCTGACTCTGGCCATAAGATGAACGATCGAGGGTTGCATACTCAAAGGTAATCTTAAAACCCCGAAAGAGAGACGTTGCATGAATACAAATTTATGCTAACTGTTCGGGACACTTAGCATGGCCTAAACAGAGATCGAAATTTTATGAGTCATTACTGACACTAGCGACTCTCTTCCCATAGCCTAAGGCCATGTCTGTAAATACTGTGCTATATGTATGCACACACAGCTGTCTCTCACCATACTAATACTCCGTATTTTTCCATCCATATACACCATAGGGACCACAGTATCCACACACACTTTAGTTTGGCTACAAACTCTCACATTTCACACCCACCCACAACCATTGATATCCCTCTCCTCCACACACACCTTGTGTAGAGCACTGTTTATACTGTGGTCTCTCCATTCATTTTTATTCACACTGATAACATACACACCTATCTTCACATTGCTTTCATTTACCCTTTGACACTCTAGCCATAAAACACATCCACACCGGGGAAGGAGAAGCACAGATAAACATCCAGAGACACTGTTTTTAAGTTATCCTGCTTCATTCATGTAACATCGCCGGAAGAGAGATCATGTGTATCTCGAAAGCTCGCACACAATAAAAGCATTTCGTTAGCCACAGAACGGTATCATCTATTTATTTTTGATTATTGAGCTCGGCTAACACGGTACTGATACCTCTACATATATATAAATTATATATATATATATCTCATAACACATATACATATGTATATTGTACAATATATAATGTCTCTATAACCAATATTACATATTTGTGTATATACTGTATTTAAGGGCTTATATGTAAACAGGGTTTTTTTGTTTTTCTCTGACTATTTGAAATGGTAACATATTCAGGGTTAGTATGTTTGAGGGCCTTACTACATTCAGCTGTGTCAATTTGATTTACCATCAACAAGGCCTTTTGTTTTTTAGTAGAAGGCCTGTAGTGTTAGAAACCATATATCTATTTAATCCAGTTGTACACTTGAACTATTTAATGCCACTAGTAGGCCTTGTATGAAACCTATTTAAATGGGATCCACATGAGTGAATTATGTGAATAATATTAATTTGAGTCACATAGTGCAATATACATTATCTGAGCCTATAAACAAACCTAACATTAGGCCTTTATAATTAAATAACTGTGTTTTAACAAGGAAGAATCAAGTGAATGTGTCAAAAAAAAAAAAAACCCCCTTTAGAAGTTAAAAATATATAACTATATATTATATAATATATAATATATATATATATATATATATATATATATTATCAAAAGAAAAAGAGAGAAGAGAGCGCACGCCCCATAGCGTAAAAAGGTAATTTAATGAGGAAAGGGGGGTAAGGGGGGTGGTTAAAATGCACTCACAAAGGTACAAATCATAAAAGGCATTGCGTGATTATAATCACCACCATCCCGGTTCTCTCGCTTTTTGTCACTTGTGTAATCGTCTCAGAACAGATGGGTCCACGTCCCAGCCGATAGAAAAGCCAACGGAATGTGGAAACGTCCATAACAGTTTAGAAAAAGTGTTGTCTCTTATTCCTCAAGCCTCTGCAGCAATCGCGGCAGGTCTCGGTCCGCCTCCCTGCGCGCTGTGTAATGACGTAAGGTTCGTAGCGTCTGACGTGATGACGCCCTCTTATATAAAGCAGAAAATTTTCACTGGATGGATTATTGTGGATTTGATATGCATTTGTTTTTTAATAGTTGCTGTTTTCTTCATTGTTCCTGGAGCTCTAGCTGTGGGGAGTTTTTTTCAATCTCTTCCATTCTTTTATGTTAGAGACAACATGGTGGGATGAACCATGACTGGCTAGTTAAGTTTAGAGGGTTATTCCCTTTTTCGGAGGATCCAGGCAAAGAGAAGAGGAGTGTATAGCTTATATATGTTGAACACGGATCTAAAACCCATTATCAGGCATACGCAACCCCGCATTTAACATAATCCAATGGACCGCGGAGAATGTATGTAAGCGAAAATGTACTTAAAGTGAAGCACTACCTTTTTTTCCACTTTACATTGCATGTACTGTACTGCAAACCAATCGTTATATACGTGCAATGGATGGTAAATAACGCATTTGTAACCAAATAAATACAGTAGGGCTTTATATGAAATAGAAGCTTGTTAATGTTTTTGCTTACTAGTGCTGGCAGATTCAAAATGGATGAACGAAAATTATCAAAATGATGTAGAAGGATGAAGCGAGAGGCATATCTTCTACTCTAAAGTATTTTACTAAAAGGGCATGAGGTGAGGTGCATTATTGACTGACTTTGATATTTTGGGACTTTGTTTGGTGACTTTGGTGAAACAAATAACAGTTACATACTGTACAGTACAGTGTTTTACAATTCTGTGACTGCTTACTACTCAGGTCCTTGATAGGCTTGGGCTTAAAGTGATGATAATTCCCAGCGTACAATGTGCTGTACATTTAGTTTCCCCGTCCCCCTCCACCCGCTTGATCAGAGCTCCATTTACAGGTAGGAGTCGGTTTATCTGGTGCTGAAAGGCGCAGCGCGAACTCCCGTTTCCCTATTGGCTGAGGTGAATCCGTCACTGCTGATGAGTAGAACAACTACGGCGGTACCTGTAGAGGGCAGCCACAGTTGCATACTGAATGGGGTGCAAGGCAAGGAGGTGAGAAGGCGCGCAACGCAGTACCAGATAGCATCTCTCTCCTTCTCTCTCTCTCCCCTCCTTCTCTCACCTCTCCCTCGCCCTCTCTCGCGCTCTCCTCTCCCCCCTCTCTCCTCTTCTCCTCCTCTCTCTCTCTTCTCACACCACTCTCTCTCCTTCTCACACACTCTCTCACTCACACCACTCTCTCATCTCTCATACCACTCTCTCACACACACTCTCTCACACAAAATCTCTCTCAACACTCTCTCTCTCATACACTCTCTCTAACACTCTCTCTCACCACTGCTCCTCTGCTCACTCTGTCTCCTCTCTCCATCTTCTCATCTGTCTACCTCCGTCCACACACTGCTCACCAACATCTCACACACACTCTACTTAAACACACTTTCACTCATCACACACTCTCTCACTTCAGAACACATCCACACCGTCACAGACAAGCAACACACACTCATCACACCCAGACCAGACAGACCGACAGCATACATACATAGCTACATGCATACATAAATACAACTACATACACACACATCACACACACACACCACACTCACACAACACACACCTACACACAGCACACAACCACGCACCACACCAGCAGCCACACACACTACACAACCCGTCCTACACCCACAACTACCAACACACACCTCAACACACACCAAATCCACACACTCATCACAATCAAACAGCACAGGACACGTTCTCACAACAGCTCTCACACTCTCATCACACACCATCTAGCACTCACGCCTCCTCACACCACACTCACCTCTACATCTCCACCACACACACACACTCACACACACACACACACACGCCGCAAACCACGACACATCAGCTACACATCTCGCGAGCTGCTCGCACGCAACACATACACAAACACACACACACACAATCACACACGCACGACACGTCAAACACACTCCAAAACAGGCTCTCAAACACAACTCTCACATCAAACACTCTCACAAACACGTCTCACCACTCTCACACACCAGCACGACACCACACACACCCACAGCACACAGACACACCCACACCACACTGACACCACGTCACGAACTGACACTCACGCACTCATCACAATCACAAACAACCACAACAAACGCTATCATACACATTACTACACATCCGCACACACACTCACACACATCTCACCACACTCACATCACGACAACAGATCCACACACACAAACACACACACATCAGCACACAACACACACACACCACCACACACTCAAAAACTCTCACACTCAAGACACACTCTCCACACTCTGCTACTCACACACTACTCACACACAGCAAGCACAACGCACACTTGCATAACACCCCATGCGCACACTTACACACTCTACACACTCTGACAACAACCTCATCACACGCGACTCCTGATCCAACATATCAGGGCGACATCGACACCACAACAAAATCATCACTGTTGCACAATACAACACACACACACACCACGTGCAGCCACACCACCCACACACACACACAGCACACAGCACCACTGTCCACCACCTACCCCGTAGCACACACGCCACAACCACACACACACACATCCACACAACGCACACACACCACACATCAACACAACACACCACACACACAGACACACACACACCCACCACACAGCACACAGCATCACACACACACACCCACTCACACACGCTCATGCTTCATCAGCCTCACGCACCTTCACACCACAGGCTCACGATCACACACCAACCCACAGCACACATCTCACACACAACAACATACCCCACTAGTACATCACCACTACAGCACACACACAACACATCACTTACTCAATCACTCTCACACTCAAACACTCTCACAATCACTCTCTCTCTACCAGCCATCATTACGCACGCAATGACACACAGCAATATCACACACTCACATAACAATCACTCTTACAACACTCTCTTCATACAACCTCTAACACACACACACTTACACACACACTACACACACACGCTACTCTAACACTACACACGGCACCCACCACACACACCAACACAACACCATACACACTACAACACACCCACTCACACATCACCCAGGCTCACACACACTCACCACTCTACACACCCAATCTAACACTCATCATCCACACACACACATCACACACACGACACAACAGCTACAACAATCTACTACACTCCCTCATACAGAAGAACAACACACCAGACTACCTCTCACACTCACAACACTCTCACACACACTTCACCTACACACCTCACATCAACACACACCAAACGGACACCACCTGATACTCACACTCAAGCCACTCCACACACACACTTGCCACACACCACACAAACCCCCTTAACACAACACACCCCATCACTTGACACACACACACAACACCCCAACCGCCACACCCCCACAACAAACCAACAGCCAACATCACTACCCAATACACCACACACACCACTAACACCACCAAACAACCCAACTCACAACACCACACCTCAACATCTCACACTCAAGCACGTCTCACACATTAAGGCGTCCTCTGCTCAACACACTGCCAACAGGCAAACACACACACAACAGTCAATCAACAGTACCATAAACACCACACGCCAACATCACTCTCACGACACACGACTCTCACACACACTCACACCACTCTCTCACAAACAGGCACAGCAAACAACATCAACACACACCCACACAACACACACACAAACACCCCTGTACCCACTCAAATCACCACACAACACACACACACACAGCACACAACACGAATCACTCACAATGTTGACATCAGCTTAGCGACACAACTAACTCAACACACCCTTAACCAACTACCGCCACCGCCTACACACACATCCGACACACACATACACGCACCCACACCAGCACACACCACACACACCACAGCGACTACTACACTACCACTACACACACACACACCACACACCAAATCCACCGATCACACATGACCAACATCTCTACAACACTCATCCTACAAAAAACTCCACATCAGTTACTCTCACATCACACTCACCCCCGACACACACACCACGCTCTTTAACCACCTCACCACACGTCTCACATTCTCGCACTCAAACACACATTAGACACTCCTTTCCACACAAATCACACACCACCGTTCTCATGCTCACACACTACCACAACAAACTACACCAAACTACTCGATCACCACAACACTCACACCAGGCGCTCGCATCCACTCACACAACCACACTCCACACAGACACACGCACTCACCACTCCAGAACACACCGTCCCACGAATCACTCAGCCTCACACACATAAACTACACACCTTCACACACCTCCAACACACACACATCACTCATACAGCACATCACCGCACAGCAACCAAATCCCACACACACACACAATCTTAACACACGCACACACACACAGCAACACACACATCAAAACACTACTTTTCACAAACATAACACAGTCACGTGCACCACACCCGCGGACACATCACACAGCTGCACACACACACATCGAAACTCAACCGACTAGCTTCTCACACTCCAGACACACTCTCTACACACCTCACGCACACACTATCACACAACACACGACACAGCACACTCACACACAACTACATCCTCACACATCACACACTCACACTCCACACACACATCTACACCACACATCCACACGACACACTCTATCATTTTACAACACCACATATCCACACAATCACACCAGCACAATCACACACTAACAACACACTATGCACTTTTCAAACAGACTCTGCACCTTGCAAACTCTCTTCTATCACATCTCTGCATTCTACGCACCACACCTCCTACTGTCCTAAAACATTTGCACACACTCAAACACACATGCTTCACATACAACACTCACGTTATCCCTCTCACATCACACTATCTTCCCGTCACACACTCGTCAGTGCAAACACAAACACCACACAAACATCGTCACTGTTGCACACTTACACTACCACACACCACACAGCCCTCACTGTTGCTCACAACACACACACACACACACACACACACAGCACTCAAACAACTCTCATGTCGGACGACTCAAACAACTCCTCAACAAGACCCCCCACGCTCTATCACACACACTCACTACGAAACACACACTACACACACACATCACCGCACATACACACTCATCTACACTTCTCACACTACACCTCTCACACTACACTACACTCTCACCACACCTCACACCCACATCTCTACACACACAAACCCACACTATCACACAAGACATCATCACCTATCACACACGCATCATACACACACAAGTACTACAGCACACTCACACACACACAACACACAAGCACCATCACACACACACACCACATCATTATCACACTCCTTTTGTCACACACACACACATACCCATCTTCACTTTTTTCTAACACATCAGGCACACATACGACCCCATCTAACCACACATCACCACTCACACTACACACTATCATCAACACGACACACATCAGCACACAACACACAGCACATACTACTACTAGCACACTCAGTCTACATTCCATCACTATACACACACACATCACAACATACACCGACACTAGTCATCAACACATTCTCACGACGACATTCTAGACGGACACAAAAATCACATCTACCCTCACTTCACGACTGCTCACAACTATTCTCTTCTGCACAACTGCACTTAACACTCTTCTTCAGACACGACACTCACACGACTTCATCACAAACACACAGCACACACGTTACACACACACACACACTCGACATACACACTTTTTTGATCTCACACATCTCTCTACACACAGGCTCTCACTACCACGCCTCACCGCCCACGTCATTCATTCTATCCACACTAAAGGCCTTAACATCCACACACTACAACACGACATCACTACACACCACCACACTAAACACCAAATCCAAGACACACTTCACTGTTTTCAGCACACACACTATTAATACGCTACACACATCACATCTAGCACACACACACTTGCCGCTACACTACACAGCACAACTAAAACACACACACACACACTACATCTACTAATACACACACACACACCACACCACACATCACTCACACAACACACACACTACACACACGATACACACTTCACTTTTTTTCTTACATCCCTACACATCTCATCACTACATCTCACACTACCCACTAACTACACGCCTCACACAACACACAGATTAACTCTACTTTAGTAACTTTTATAAAAAATTAACACAATATAAGTGCTTTCGACCTCTCTATCATTTGCTCTTACCATTAGTGCATGTGGGTTACCGTGCTCTTTCAAAGTGTTTTTAGACTGGCGGTGAACACACACAACCCCACTATGCTCAGGTCATCGTACTTTCTGACGTTATCGCTTCTTCCTAGGGGGCATCAGTTAGACCACCGGAGTAGGCCCATATTAGATGATTCACTGCTTACGCCAGGCTCCAACGTGGAGGCGACACACGCATTGCTCTTATACTACCGATGCTCGCTAGTGAACTGGGCGATACTCAGGCGACAATCATCATGCAACCAATCAACAATCATTTCATCACAACACCATACCTCTCCTATTTTACTGCTAGCTCGAGCGCACATTATTGCTTCACGACACGCACTACGAAAGAGGCCGGCGTCCCTATATTTGGTACGAAGGTGTGGAACGTGTGGCCATGAATAGATGGCTTCCCACCATGATAAGACCCCAAAAACTCAGGGGGTGGTTCGTGCGACCACACAGAGTTGTTACTTGCTGGGCTGGAAGCTTAAAAGTTCCGTTGGTGCGCTACACGTGAACGCCATCTCTGTTGCGCCCGGCTTTGTGTGGGGGGTGGTCTGGAGATTCCGCAAGGCAACGGGTGTTTTAGGTGATGCGGAAGTCGCGTCGGGGCACTGGAGACCCAGGGATCCTACAGACAAAACTATTCTTATTTAAGACCACAGCAAATCACACATGCAATTCTGGTTACACATCCGTACGCACTCATCGGACTATAACGACGACCCGTTTGAATCGGTCATGCATGATGCCTCACCATTAAATCGTTCGAGTCTATGGGTACTGGCGTTCAAGTTTGCTATGGGAGGAGGTTGTGATAGATCTCGGGGAGTTCGCGGCATACGAGGATCCAGTTCGGGCGCTAACAAGTGTTGGTCGCGTACTGGGATGGCGGGGGCGATCTATTAGTGTGGGCGGTGTCAGTAGTTTGCTTCCTCATAGGGATATATGCGTCTTGTGTGTTGCAGAGGCGCTTCTATGACTTCACACTTTTTTCCACACGACTCACGTCACATCACAAACACACACAAGTACCAAACCTACATACACACACACCCTTCACTACACCAAGCAATCTCTCTTCTTTGCTCCCTATACTCCAGCTACGTACTACAACCAAACACTCAATCTCTCGTCATCACATCACAAATACAATCACATCATCTCACTCTCATAATACCCACTTCACACAGATCAACACACAGAGAAGTGAGAGGGACTTTTCGCTGAGGGGAGAAGAGTGAGAAACACCCTTCTACTCTTTCGCTGCAGCCCGCTCGGATCAGCGGTGCAGCCGGAGGGAGTGTGGGGGGGAGAGTAGAGGTATAAAGCCTCCGTTCTACGTTGCACTGCAGCATCTTCAGATGCCCCTCGCGGGCAGCGGAAGCGACCGTAGGGAGTGGAGGGAGGGGGGGGGGGAGAGAAAAGCCCCCGCTACTGCAGCATCTTCAGACCCCGCCGCGGGGCACGGTAGCACCCGAGGGAGGGGGGGGAGAGCGAGAAAAGCCCCGGCTACTGCAGCATGCTTTCAGACGCCACCCCGTCGCGGGCAGGCGGTAGCACCGGAGGGGAGGGGGGGGGGAGAGAGAAAGCCCCGGCTACTGCAGCATCTTCAACCCCGCGGTGCTATGCGGTAGCACCGGAGGGAGGGGGGGGGGGAGGAGAAAGAGCCCCGGCTACTGCAGCATCTTTCAGACCCGCCGGGCAGCGGTAGCACCGTGAGGGGAGGGGGGGTGAGTAGAAAAGCAGCCCAGGCTACTGCAGCATCTTCAGATCCCCGGCGTGGCGAGCGTTAGCACCGGAGGGAGGGGGGGGGTAGAGAGAAGCCCCCGGCTACTGTCAGCATCTCATCAGACTCCACCGCGTCGGCAGCGCGGTAGCACCGGAGGGAGGGGGGGTGGGGAGAGAGAAAAGCCCGCGGCTACTGCAGCATCTTCAGTCCCGCGCGGGGCAGCGTAGCACCGGAGGGAGGGGGGGGGAGAGAGAATAGCCCGCTAATACTGCAGCATCTTCAACCCGCGGCGGGCAGCGGTACACCGGAGGGAGGGGGGGGGGGAGGAGAGAAAGGCCCCGGCTACTGCAAGGCTCCTTTCAGTTCTCCGGCGGCGGCAGCGGTAGCACCGGAGGAGGGGGGGGGTAGAGAGAAAAGCTCCGTGCTACTGCAGCTATCTTCAGACCCCCTCGGGTCAGCGGTAGCACCGGAGGGAGGGGTGGGGGGAGAGAGAAAAGCCCCGGCTACTGCAGCATCTTCATACCCGCCGGGCAGTGCAGCGGTAGCAAACCGGAGGGTAGGGGGGGAGAGAGAAAAGCCACCCGGCTACTGTCAGCCATCCTTCATAAGACCCCGGCGCGTAGCCCAGGAGGAGGTGGGGGTAGAGAGAAAAGCCCGCGCTAGCTAGCAGAGCATCTTCATAGACCGCGCGGGCAGCGGTAGCACCGGATGGAGGGGTGGGGGAGAGAGAACAGCCCCGCTACTGCATAGCATCTTCAGACCGCGCGGCAGGCGGTAGCACCGGAGGGAGGGGAGCAAGATGTCATCCACGTGTATATATAATATTTAAAGTGTATTAAATTCCCTGAGTTCCCACCACTAAGCATCTGTACAACTCCTCCATGGCCGGATCAGTGCAGGTCTTGTAAGGAGCTGACACAATTATACAAGAGGATACTATGGAGGAGGTGAGACACGCACGAGAGGACACGCACAAGAAGACACACCAGCCAACACACCCCCCCCCCACCCCCATTACTTACCCATGCAGAAAGGGCTTTTTGAAGTCCTGGCAACTCCATCCCGCGTCACAGCCAATCAGCTCTGATTTTTTTTTTTCTTCGAGCAGGGGGTTTTTTTTTTTAGAGAGCAGGAAAGGTTCCTGGCCACGAGCCAATAATCCGATCGCCCTGGCGATTGGCGACGCTGTTTTGTCGAGTGCACTGTATATATATATATTATATTATATATTATACTAAATTCTCTAATATATATATATCTATATATATATATCTATATATATATATATCTACTCTATCTCTATATATCTATATGAATATCATATAGCTCATACTATATATATATCTATAGATTATTAGTACCCATATACGGTACCACATCGACCCAGCACCAGTTCTTTCCATCAACTTCTGGCTTTTTCGTGGACTATTATTCCTGATTTATTACTGATTCTTTCGACCTACATAAATCTTTACCCGGCTTGCAGCATATTCCTCCACACAGTAGTTTAGTGTATATTACCCTAATTTCTAGCTTTTTTGTCCCATTTTTTCCTTTTTTATCCTTCAAAGTTCCCTTAATTTGCCCTTTTCCATTTCCTCTGGTCCTCATGTTTTCTTCAAGCTTTATAGCTCTGTCTTCTTTTCACTTTCTTCTTTTTTTTAATTGGAACCCTTTCTTCTACTTCTGATAAAAAGCCTCACTTTTTTCTTTTCAACGGCTTTCCTGAATTGCAATTGCACCAATTCTGCTTTCCTTCAGTTTCGTTAAATCCTGACTGCAGAGTCATAGCAGCTGTGATACAGAAATTTAGATGAATAGAAAATGCTAATAAGGCTTTTTTGTAGAAAGTGGTCAAAAGCTATTACCCAAATCCAAACAATAGTACGAGAATCTGTGTGTCCTTGAGAATTTTCTATTCACACATACAGTACAGTGCTTCAAGCAGAAACTTGAATTTCACATATAGACAGCATGTTCATGAGAAATCAGGTATGGCAGAATGTACAGCTGGCAACGTGAAGTAATGAGTTGTGACTCCCTTCTATTTTAGTGCCCACCCAAAGGCTGAAAAAAGCATAGAAAACGATGAGGTCAGTTGACCAAACTGCTATGCTATTACTACTAACATTAATTTTGTGGAAACTTTAAAGTACTGTGATCCTAAGTGGTATTCTGTGCTTAACTGTCTACCTCACAAAAGTATTCACATGTCAGAGCAGAGTGGTAGCAATCGAGATCTAGGCAAGTAAAAACATGGAACCAATATGGGTCAGTGCTTGAAAAATGACTTTTACAGAACTCTATATATAGAAACTCTGT
The DNA here is from genome assembly GCA_036426205.1 of Ascaphus truei. Taxonomy (NCBI): domain Eukaryota; kingdom Metazoa; phylum Chordata; class Amphibia; order Anura; family Ascaphidae; genus Ascaphus; species Ascaphus truei. Next base: position 487,663 of record CM071571.1, on the reverse strand, counting down.
ATCATACATCCCAACAGCTGCTAATCAACATGCTCAAATAGCAAAGGCAGAGATATATAGATACGAAATATACGATAGATACGATAGATACGATAGATACAGTAGATTACATACAGTTGACAGAGAATACAATAGGGCTTATTCAGTAAAATGCGATAGTGCTGCTACAACATGGAAAGTCCCATTGACTTCTATAGGGATTTCTGTGAGTTAGTGCCTAATCGGCATTAGCACACTTTATCGAATAATTTCAACGTATATATTTTCCTTTAGACACAAAAAAATATTCTACAATATAACTGAGGACACTGTGTGATGTTCCATTCTTCTATCCCACTTAAAATCTTTGTGTTCCTTTATTATATACCGAGTCATTCTTTGGTGCACTGTTTTCTTTTTTTCATGTCCATAAGCCATCCAGTGTTCATTGCTGCCCTTTCGCTGGGGACCCTGTCCCTCCTTCAAAGCTCTATATCTACAGTTTGTTTCTCAACCAACCTTACCCTCCACTGGCTCCTTCTATTTTCCTCTCTACAACACCACATTAAAAAAAATTCTGCCTGTTTTATTACAGATGTTTTTACACCACAACACGCACAGCTTCACTGCATTGAGAATATGGTTGTCACCGTTGTAGGTCAAATGTCACTCATGTCCAAGCCACATAAAAACTTCCAGATTACTGAGACTTTTTAATGGAGCTATACAGCTATTCCATGCAAGAGGGAAGACAAGTAATGTCATGCCACTATTAACACTGAAGCCCAATACCATGAGCAAAGGTTAAAGGTGGATCTTCCCATTATCAGAGAAAGGTTGAACAGGGAGAGAATGAGACAAAATCCCCTTTTCAATATACAGCGAATTTTTCGTCCCCTTGCTTAGATATTTTATCCCCATTCAGATTAAAGGATTTTAAATCTTCTTAAGTAAGGGGAAGACAATAGAGGCCAGAAAATGACAGCGTGAACACAACCTACAGTATCTTGATTTGTTGAAAGTAATTATTTCTGGGGTTTATATGTAAAAAAAAAAAAATATTAGAACTTTAATAGTGTGGTTCACTTTCAACAATAATTTCTGGAACGGAAGCAAAAAAGGTTTAGGCAACAGCATACTGGAAAATCCTGTCTGTGAATCACATGCAGAAGTAAAACCTGTCCCAAATGTGCTTTACTTGTCACCTAGATTTCTTTTAATGTAGGATACTATTTAATAAAAAGGCACAAGTTGTTCATGCAATTTCCAGCCCATATTTTCTGTTGTGATTTACTTCCCACAGCTAATGTACAGAATGATAAGAATATGATAGCAAAATGCTTGAGTAATGATGTAGATTTTATTGGTATTGCATTGTCCCATCCAAAAAGAAACAAAGAAACCAAAGACTTGTTGGTGCTTCCAACCCTCTGAGGAAATACGTTCTTAGTGTCAGTTAATATAGAATGAGTTGTAATTTGCCACACTAATAGATTACAATATATTAATTACTAGCTGATATACTCGGCGTTGCCCGGGATATAATTTTCCCGCACCCCCCTCTGTCTCCGCACCCCCCTCTCTCTCTGCTCCCCCCTCTCTCTCTGCTCCCTCTCTCTCTCTCTCTCTCTCTCTCTCTCTCTCTCTCTCTCTTTTGTTGCTGGTGAAATTTCCTTTCCTCCAACCTTAAGGGATGGCCCTGAGTCCTTTGTACTGCCCGTGGGATGAATAGTTCTTTTGAAAGCTCCTTGTATTGTCCCTGAATATATTTGTATATAGTTATCATATCCCCTCTTAGACGCCTCTTTTCTAATGTAAATAAATCTAATTTAGCTAGCCTCTCCCCATAAGTTAGAATGTCCATCCCCTTTATTAATTTGGTGGCTCTTCTCTGCACTCTCTATAGTTCCATAATGTCTTTTCTTAGGATTGGTGCCCAAAATTGTACTCCATATTCAAGGTGTGGTCTTACTAACGCTTTGTAAAGGGGCATAATTATGTTTACTTCCCTTCAATCCATTGCCCGTTTGATGCAAGATCTTGTTTGCCTTTGCAGCTACTGCATGACATTGGGCACTATTGCTAAGCCTGCTGTCTACAAGCACTCCTAAATCCTTCTCCATCAAGGATTCACCCAATATATCTCCATTTAATTTGTAAGTCGCCTTTTTATTCTTGCATCCCAAATGCATAACCTTACATTTATCTGTATTAAACCTCATCTGCCATTCACCTGCCCACGTTTCCAGTCTCTCCAAGTCATTCTGAAGATAAATTACATCCTGCTCTGATTCTATTACCTTACACAATTTAGTATCATCAGCAAAGATGGAGACTTTGCTCTCGATCCCAACCTCAAGGTCATTAATAAACAAGTTAAAAAGCAGGGGTCCCAGTACCGATCCTTGAGGTACTCCACTCACGACTTTAGCCCAACCTGAAAAAGTTACATTTATGACAACCCTCTGTTGTCTGTCCTTTAACCAGTTTTCAATCCAGGTGCATATATTATTACTGAGTCCAATTTTCTTTATTTTGTACACCAACCTCGTGTGAAACCGTATCAAAAGCCTTTGCAAAATCTAAGTAGACCACATCAACTGCATTACCCTGGTCTAAATTCCTACTTACCTCCTCAAAGAAACAAATAAGGTTAGTTTGGCAAGATCTATCCTTCATAAATCCATGCTGACTATTACTAATAATTTTGTTTTCCATTAGGTATTCCTGAATATTATCCCGTATTAAACCTTCAAGTAGATTCCCTACTATTGAAGTCACACACACACACACACACACACACACACACACACACACACACACACACACACACACACACACACACACACACACACACACACTCTCTCACACACTCTCTCACACACTCTCTCTCACACACTCTCTCTCACACACTCTCTCTCACACACTCTCTCTCACACACACACTCACTCTCTCACACACACACACACACACACACACTGACTGGTGGTGTGAAGGAGGAGGTGTGTGTGTGTGTGGTGTATGGAGAGAGAGAGTGGTTGTGTGTGTGTGTGTGTGTGTGTGGTGTGTGTGTGTGTGTGTGGTGTGTGTGTGTGTGTGTGTGTGTGTGTGTGTGTGTGTGTGTGTGTGTGTGTGTGTTGTTGTGTGTGTGTGTGTGTGTGTGTGTGTGTGTGTGTGTGTGTGTGTGTGTGTGTGTGTGTGTGTGTGTTGTGAACGAGTGTGTGTGGAGGAGAGAGAGACGCGAGGAGAAGAGCGAGTTTTGTGGAGCGGGAGAGTAGCGTGTGTGTGAGGGAGCGAGTGGTGTGAGGAGAGAGTGTGTGTAGGCGGAGAGAGTGAGAGCGGTGTGTGTGAGACGACGAGTGTGTCTGTGTGCCGGGCGACGCGCGACGAGAGAGCCCGATGCGGGACGAGAGAGAGCTTTGGGGTCCCCGGAGCTGTAAAGGGGGAATGGGCTGTTAAGGGGGGGAATGAGTTGTGAATGGGGGGGGACAAGATGTGACGCTAGGGCGGGGGGGGGGACCAGAGCTGTGAGGAGGGGGGGGCATGTGGCAGGGGGGGGTGGATTGGTGTGAACGGGAGAGAAAGAGAGAGGGGGCAGAGAGGGAAGGGGAGAGGAGGGAGGGGGGGGAGGAGAGAGGGCATGGGGAGAGAGATAGCGATCGAGAGCGAGATGAGAAGAAACAGCAGTAGCCAGCCGGGAGCCTGGGTTCTCTCTCAAGAGAGGGGTCTTTTGGTGCGGAGACAGAGGGGGGTCGGGAAAATTATATCCCGGCAACGCCGAGTATATCAGCTAGTAATATATAATTGTAATCTATTAGTGTGGCAAATTACAACTCATTCTATATTAACTGACACTAAAGACGTATTTCCTCAGAGGGTTGGAAGCACCAACAAGTCTTGGTTTCTTTGTTTCTTTTGGATGGGACAATGCAATACCAATAAAAATCTACATCATTACTCAAGCATTTGCTATCATATTCTTTATCTCTGTACATTAGCTGTGGAAGTAAATCACAACAGAAATATGGGCTGGAAATTGCATGAAACAACTTGTGCCTTTTTATTAAATAGTATCCTACATTAAAAGAAATCTAGGTGACAAGTAAAGCACATTTGGGACAGGTTTTACTGCTGCATGTGATTCACAGACAGGATTTTCCAGTATGCTGTTGCCTAAACCTTTTTGGTCTCCGTTCCAGAAATTATTGTTGAAAGTGAACCACACTATTAAAGTTCTAATATTTTTTTTTTTTTTACATATAAACCCCAGAAATATTACTTTCAACAAATCAAGATACTGTAGGTTGTGTTCACGCTGTCATTTTCTGGCCTCTATTGTCTTCCCCCTTACTTGAAAATTTAAAAACCTTTAATCGAATGGGGATAAATATTAAGCTAAGCAAGGGGACGAAAAATTCGCTGTATATTGAAAAGGGGATTTTGCTCATTCTCTCCCCCTGTTCAACCTTTCTCTGATAATGGGAAGATCCACCTTTAACCTTGCTCATGGTATTGGCTTCAGGTGTTAATAGTGGCATGAAATTACTTTCTTCCCTCTGCATGGAATAGCTGTATAGCTCCATTAAAAGTGTCTCAGTAATCTGGAAGTTTTTATGTGGCTTGGACATGAGTGACATTTGACCTACAACGGTGACAACCATATTCTCAATGCAGTGAAGCTTGTGCGTGTTGTGGTGTAAAACATCTGTAATAAAACAGGCAGAATTTTTTTAATGTGGTGTTGTGAGAGGAAAATAGAAGGAGCAGTGGAGGGTAAGGTTGGTTGAGAAACAAACTGTAGATATAGAGCTTTGAAGGAGGGACATGGGTCCCCAGAAAGGGCAGCAATGAACACTGGATGGCTTATGGACATGAAAAAAAGAAAAACAGTGCACCAAAAGAATGACTCGGTATATAATAAAGGACACAAAGATTTTAAGTGGGATAGAAGATGGTTACACCACAGTGTCCTCAGTTATATTGTAGATATTTTTTGTGTCTAAAGGAAAATATAACGTTGAAATTATTCGATAAGTGTGCTAATGCCGATTAGGCAATACTCACAGAAATCCCTATAGAAGTCAATGGGACTTTCCATGTTTAGAGCACTATCGCATTTTATTATGAATAAGCCCTATTGTATTCTCTGTCAACTGTATGAATCTACTGTATCTATCGTATCTATCTATCTATCGTATATTTCGTATCTATATATCTCTGCCTTTGCTATTTGAGCATGTTGATTAGCAGCTGTTGGATTATGATACAGTTTTCTATATATAGAGTTCTGTAAAAATTCATTTTTCAGCACTGACCCATATTGGTTCCATGTTTTTACTTGCCTAGATCTCGATTGCTACCACTCTGCTCTACATGTGATACTTTTGTGAGGTAGACAGTTAAGCACAGAATACCACTTAGGATCACAGTACTTTAAATTTCCACAAAATTAATGTTAGTAGTAATAGCATAGCAGTTTGGTCAACTGACCTCATCGTTTTCTATGCTTTTTCAGCCTTGGGTGGGCACTAAAATAGAAGGGATCAACTCATTCTTCACTCCGTTGCCAGCTGTACATTCTGCCATATACTATTTCTCTTGAACATGGCGGTCTATATGTGTAAATCCAAGTTTCTGCTTGAAAGCACTGTTACTGTATGTGTGAATAAAAATTCTCAAGACATCACAGATTCTCGTACTATTGTTTGATTTGGGTAATAGCTTTTGACCACTTTCTCCTACAAAAAGCCTTATTTTAGCATTTTCTATCATCTAAATTTCTGTATCACAGCTGCTATGACTCTGCAGTCAGGATTTAACGAAACTAAGAAAGCGAATTTTGGTGCAATTGCAATCAGGAAAGCCGTTGAAAAGAAAAAAAGTGAGGGCTTTTTATCAGAAGTAGAAGAAAGGGTTCCAATTAAAAAAAGAAGAAATGAAAAGAGACGAGCTATTAAAGCTTGAAGAAAACATGAGGACCAGAGGAAATGGAAAAGGGCAAATAGGGAACTTTGAAGGATAAAAAAGAAAAAATGGGACAAAAAAAGCTAGAAATTAGGGTAATATTACACTAAACTACTGTGTGGAGGAATATGCTGAAGCCCTGTTAAGATGTAGTCGAAAGAATGCAGTAATAAAATCAGGAAAATAGTCCACAAAGAGAGTGATGAAAGAACGTGTCTGTGTTTGTAGTATTGTATATATATATATAATATATATATAATATATATATATATATAATATATTATATATATATATATATATATATATATATATATATATATATATTATATATTTAATTTATATATTATATATATATATTATATATATATATTACCACGTTCGACAACCCGGTCGCCACTCGCCAGCTGCGATCGGATATTGGCTCGTGGCCCAGTAACCTTTCCCCTGCTCTCTAAAAAAAAAAACCCCTGCTCGAAGAAAAAAAAAAAAAATCAGAGCTGATTGCTGTGACGCGGGTATGGAGTTGCCAGGACTTCAAACCGCCCTTTCTGCATGGGTAAGTAATGGGGGGGGGGGGGGGGGAGTTGCGTGCGTGTGTTTCTCCTTGTGCGTGTCTCCTCCTCGTGCGTGTCTCCTCTCCTCCATAGTATCCTCTTGTATAATGTGTCAGCTCCTACAAGACCTGCACTGATACCGGCCATGGAGGAGTTTGTACAGATGCTTGAGGTGGGGGATTAATAATACACGTTTAATATTTTATATACAACTGGTAACATCTTTCCCCCTCATCCTCCGGTGCTACCGAGTCACTCAGACACACACACTGTCACTCAGACACACACACTGTCACTCAGACACACACACTGTCACTCAGACACACACACTGTCACACAGACACACACACTCATGCAAACAGAAGTAGCCTCCTCCTGTAGATCCCAACTCCCCCGTAGATCACATGCAAAGTTCAGAAGCAGAAGCTCTCCTCCTCTCCGCCAACACAACGGATCACCCTTTCTCCACCCCCTCCTCCCCCCGTAGCTCAAAGGCCATCTCCCTCTGCCATCCCATACCTAATGCACAAGGAGGCTTGAGTCACTGAGGACTGCACGCGCGCTCCTAGGAGAGCGGAGGTAGGAGAGCGGAGGTGGGAGAGCGAAGGTGGAAGAGTGGAGGTGGGAGAGCGGAAGTGGGATAGCAGAGGTGGGAGAGCGGAGGTGGGAAAGCAGAGGTGTGAGAGTGGAGGTGGGAGAGCGGAGATGGGAGAGCGGAGGTGGGATAGCGGAGGTGGGAGAGCGGAGGTGGGATAGCGGAGAGAGGAGAGCCGAGGGGGGAGAGCCAGGGGCAGCAGTGAGAGAGTTTTCTGCACTATGGTTGTTTTCTGTTCTCTCTGAGGTTGCTGATCCATATTCCACACTTCCAGACTGGGTTACACTATAACTCTCACCTGGCACTAATGCTCATTTTCCTGCTGCGCTTGTGAGTAGGAATTTGGAAGCTTTTTTAAATTTAACACATTGTTTAATATTATTACAATATCCACCTCTTTTTTCTTCTTTGGGAAATACGACGACGCTCCCCTGGAATTCCATTCACATTGCATCTCCCAGACTTTTGAAACAGTCTTTCAACGGGGTCGAGTGATAAGTTGTTTTTTGCATATTTAATATATTTGTTTATTCACTGCACATTGTTTGTTTATATACATTGTTCACCTTTTTTGATATAAATTACATCACTGATTTGGGTGTAGTAGAGCGCCATCTAGCGTTCTTTTGTACGGGCAGCCAGGCGGAACCCCTGGGACTGCTCCACGGAGCCCTGGTGGAGAATGACTGTGTATATAATGACGTCACCCTGCCTTGCACTCAGAGACCGCGAGAGCCAATGACACCCAAGGCCTGCCCCGCAGTCAGACAATGGGAAAGCTTGACAGCCAATGAGAGCGCACACAAACCCACAGACAAACATCCTGACAGACAAACATTTCAGTTTTATAGATATATAGATGAAAAAATATAATGAATGAAAATTAAGGACATCTTTTAGATATAGCAAACATTTACAAATGCAGTGTTATGGATCACTGCCACCTTTGTATTTATCAGTAATCCCTATCCTCCCTATCCTCCTTAAACTTGTGCCTATAACTTTCAGTGACTATAACGGCAGTTATCGTCGACTCAGCCACGATATCGGAGATCACGCTTTGAGGACTCCTGGACAGTATGTTGAATAACACCTGTAGATTGAATTGTGAAGGCAACGTTCCAGATACAGTACTTAGTTTTTTTAAGATGAAAAACCTTTGAGAGTTTGTACAGTCTGTAACAGTCAAGATAAACAGTGTGACGTACAGTATTATGTCTAAGCGACAAGCTCATGAATAGTGTTCTTTGGAGTTTGCCAAGGAATTCTTATGTGTTATCATCCATATATAATTTGGGGAACTTCTTAGTCATCGTTCATCGTGTAAATCAAATAAGAGATGGACTGAAAATGGAAGGAATGGAGTACATATAATAATAAAATGAAGGTCTTAAAACCTTTTAAAGAGCACAATTCCCTACCTATTAAACACTATTCATCAAGGATACACGGGTGAAAACATACCTACTTAATTAATCACAATCAAATATTTAAAATGTCTATTGTTATATTGTATAGTTTGTAGTTGTATTGTTTTTCGTCTGTGTCTAACTTACATTCCCATGACAGTTTATATAGAGTTATTGACATTTGGAAGAATAGGTCTTAATTCTAACCCATCTGGGCACATTGCATTAAGAGCACATTGAAAAATATAGTTAGGAGCAACATACAGTGGAAAATGGCACACCAAAAATATTAACTTTATAAGCAAACAATTTATTAAAACTACAATCTAAAACAGTTCTATGGGAAGTTATATGGGATTCCCAGAAGCTATCAATGAAAAAAATCGTAATTCAGTCCAAAAATGTATCGCAAATCATTTTTCATTCAAACAAAATGGAGGGAAAAAGGTCCCAAACAAACATCTCCCTCTTGTGGATCATATAATCTCTGTCCTCATAGTCAGTTTTTCCTTATTAGAAGGGACCCAGGAAAAGTAAAAAGTCTGTCAAGCAATAACGTGCAGTTTTAGTGTTGCAGTGATATCTTGACAGAATGGTGGTCTTTGAGGTGTCATTCCTGGCCATGTATGTCTTTATTTGTATAACGCCATTAATGTACATAGCACTTCACAGTAGTAATACATGTGGTAATCATATAAATAACAAATAATATAATATAAATAACAGGTCATGGGAATAAGTGCTTCAGACTAACGTAACATTTAGTAAGAGAAGTCCCTGCTCCGAGGAGCTTACAATCTAAATTATATCTTCTGTCTTATAATATATCATTGGATGATATTGTATTGTATTGTATGTCTTTATTTATATAGCGCCATAAATGTACATAGCGCTTCACAGTAGTAATACATATCATATAAATAACAAATAATATAAATAACAGATCATGGGAATAAGTGCTTCAGACATACTGTAAAAGTAACATTAAGGAAGGAGTCCCTGCTCCGAGGAGCTTAAGATCTAATTGGTAGGTAGGGAGAACGTACAGAGACAGTAGGAGGGAATTCTAGTAAGTGCGTCTGCAGGGGGCCAAGCTTTATGTATCATGTGTCCATGATTATCCAGTGCTATTCATATGCTTCTTTAAGCAGATATGTCTTAAGGTGAGTCTTAAAGGTGGATAGCGAGGGGGCTAGTCGGGTATTGAGGGAAAGGGCAATCCAGAGGTGTGGGGCAGAAAGTGAGAAAGGTTTAAGGTGGGAGAGAGCTTTAGATACAAAGGGGGTAGAAAGAAGACATCCTTGAGAAGAACGCAAGAGTCGGGATGGTGCATACCGAGAAATTAGGGCTGAGATGTAAGGAGGGGCAGAAGAATGCAAAGCTTTAAAAGTGAGCAGGAGAATTGAGTGGGAGATACGGGATTTAATCAGAAGCCAGGAGAGGGATTTCAGGAGGGGAGATGCAGAGACAGATTTAGGAAAGTGTAGAGTGATTCTGGCAGCAGCGTTTAGGATAGATTGTAGGGGAGACAGGGGAGAGGCAGGAAGGCCAGACAGCAGGAGGTTGCAGTAATCGAGACGTGAGAGAATGAGGGCCTGAGTCAGAGTTTTAGCAGTGGAGTAACAGAGGAAAGGGCGTATCTTTGTGATATTGCGGAGGAAAAAGCGACAAGTTTTAGAAACGTTTTGAATATGAGAGGAGAATGAGAGAGAGGAATCAAGTGTAACCCCTAGGCAGCGTGCTTGGGCTACTGGGTGAATGATCATATTTCCAATAGCAATGTGGAAGGAGGTTGTAGGGCCAGGTTTGGGAGGAAATATAAGGAGCTCTGTTTTTGCCATGTTGAGTTTCAGTCGGCGGATGGCCATCCATGACGATATTCCAGAGAGGCATTCAGAAACTTTGGTCTGTATAGCAGGTGTAAGGTCAGGAGTTGAAAGGTAAATTTGTGTGTCGTCAGCATAGAGGTGATATTTAAACCCAAAAGATGTGATTAGGTCACCTAGAGAGAGTGTGTAAAGAGAAAAGAGAAGGGGTCCCAGGACAGAGCCCTGGGGTACCCCCACAGAGAGATCAATAGAGGAGGAGGTGTTGGCAAAAGGGACACTGAAAGTACGATGGGAGAGGTAAGAGGAGATCCAGGATAAAGCTTTATTCAGAATACCAAGAGTATGGAGAATGTGAAGGAGAAGAGGGTGGTCCACGGTGTCGAATGCTGCAGAGAGGTCGAGTAATATGAGCAGAGTGTAATGACCTCTGTCTTTGGCAGCATGGAGGTCGTCAGTTATTTTAGTGAGGGCTGTTTCAGTTGAGTGAGCAGGCGGGAGCCAGATTGTAGAGGGTCTAGGAGAAATAGGTGTTGAGAAAGTGTAGCAATCGAGAGAATACAAGACGTTCAAGGAGTTTGGAGGCAAAAGGCAGAGGAGGGAGACAGGTCGATAGTTAGAAGGACAGTAGGGTCAAGCTTTCTGTTTTTAGTAAGCGTATAACGGTTGCATGCTTGAAGGAGGATGGAAAGGTACCAGAGTAGATGGAAGAGTTATAAAGATCTGTGGTGTGAGCATAGGGATTATAGAAGGAGCAAGAGGTTTTAGGAGATGGGAGGGAATGGGATCAAGAGGGCAAGTCTTAGAGGGAGAAGAGGAGATCAGCAGTGACACATCCTCCTCCAAGATAGCAGAAAAAGAGTCAAGAAAGGCAGGAGGAGAGTTAGGAAGCATTGTGGGATGGGAGGAGGCAACAGATGGGATGTTCTGCCGTATGGATTCCACCTTTTCCTTAAAAAAGTCAGCAAAGTCCTGAGGTGAGATGGAGGAAGAAGAGGAGGCAGCTGAGGGTGGTCTGAGTAGAGAGTCAAAGACAGAAAAGAGACAGCGTTTCTGCTTAGAAGCAAATGCTGCAGGCAGCAATGGCTGTTGTGAGTTTACTTATATACTCTTACAAAGTCACCTGGCTGGACTAAACAACTTAATTAGCACATGCATGTGAGGGACGTTACAGCAAATGGTTTGAAAGACGAATTAAATTAAGACACAGCAGGGTATGATGATTTCAGGACAGACAGACAATTTGAGATGTTTTTACCTAAATTGAACTAAATAGACAGCAGGGTAGGATGATTGCAGGACAGACAGACAATTTGAGATGTTTTTACCTGAGAAAAGACAAGACAAGAGATGAGATGAGAAGCAGATCAATGGTCCCAACTTCCTTTTTTAAACCTCCTGACTACTTTAAAGATTTCTACTTAAAAGCATTTCTGCTTAGAAGCAAATGCTGCAGGCACTGGGGTTTTTTGTTTGCCTTTCTCTGGGTCAATATACTGTAAATATAAATATAGGATAAAGTATCTGTCGTCTAAATTTAGCACAGGTTGAACTTAGTGGACGTATGTCTTTTTTCAACCTCACCAACTATGGGCTCTATGCAGTAAGCGCCGAAAAAGTGCTCTCGCCAAGTGTTCCTTATCGGCATGATTTTGGCGATTTGCCCTCGCCGTGCAATAAGGGCCGAATCCCTGGCGAATCAAGCTGAAAACACTTGTTCCCACTATGGCGATGATTTGTCGATCAGACATAGGTGTATCGGAGAGCTTGGCGAGGGCGTGTTATGCTCGCCAATTAAACTTGTTTCTGAATCTGGCGAAGCAAGCATTTTCTTGATTGAGCGGCCCATTTAAAGGCAGCGTGTATTTCTATTCATTCTCTGTGTTGTTGGGAGAGAGAGAGACACACAGAGCTGCCCGATTTTCATATTTGATATTGAGAGAGAGAGTTTCTGTGTATTGTGATTGGTTTGTCCTGTGTTGTTTTGTTAACATATTTTTGTTGTTGTCAGTTTGTAAGTGTTGAGTGCGATTGTGTTTAAATTTCTTTTGTGTTCTTTGTGAGTGCTATAGGTATGGCCGAGAGGCGTGGGAGGAGTGATGCTGGTGTGAGTGGTACTGGTAGTCGTGTGAGTAGGCATCTGAGTGAACATGGGAGTCAGGGGAGTGATGGTGGTGTGAGTGCTAGTGGTGTTGCTGTGAGTGCGAGTGGTGTTGCTGTGAGTGCAAGTGGTGTTGCTGTGAGTGCGAGTGGTGTTGCTGTGTGTGTGAGTGGTGTTGCTGTGAGTGCGAGTGCTGGTGGTGGGGTGTCTGGTGGTGGTGGTGGTGTTGGGGTGTCTGGTGGTGGGGTGTCTGGTGGGGGGGTGTCTGTTGGTGCAGTGCTTTTGGAGGCTCTTCCATTGGAAGAAGGAGTGTCCAGTCAGCAGCAGCCAAGCTCTGTGGCTGGATGTGGTCGGAAGAAACGTGTGGAGCGGCCACGTAATCCTCATTTCTATGATGAGGAAAACAGAGTTCTTGTGACAGGGATTTTGGAGCACTATGACCATCTGTATGGGCATTTAGTAGGTAAGTCAATCTTTGCATTGATTGTTCAAATACTTTTTCTCATATCTGATGTCACATGTATTAATTGAAATCTAATCATCTGTAATATCTATCAATGATAGTAGATTGTTACACACATTATCCTTGATTGTTTACACCGAACATATGAATCCATAAAATGTGATTTAGTATGTTCATTGAACATTCACGCAAGCTTCCTTAGCTTTGTACTGTATGTCTCCACATAATTGTAATACTCATGTGCCACACATATTGAACCTAAACAAGCATGTTAGCTATTTCTTTCAACAGTTAGCAGAATTTTTATTTATTCGTCATTAAATTAAATTAAATATTAACTTACCATAATTGTTATGTATTTCAAGGACGGACAAGTTCAGCCGTGAAGAAAGAAATGTGGGAGCAAATTACATTGTCTGTGTCTGCGTGTGGGAATCGTGTCAGGAGCCACACGAATTGTAGGAAGAGATTTGATGACGTCAAGGCGAATATAAAAAAAAATCCAAGCACAACGGATGCATGCTTTTGCCACTGGAGGCGGTCCGCCAGCAGCAGCTCTAACACTAACTCCATTGGAGGAGCAGGTGCGTGAGACGTTTCTGCCGGTCGTCGTGGAGGGTTTGCCTAGGGACCGAGATATCGGCATATACCAACTTCCATTCCCACCAGGTGAACAATCATACTGTACTACACGTGTCGTATCAAAATGTTTATATCAATATTCCACTCAAAATGTCATAAATAAAACAAATCTCTCTCTCTCTCTCTCTCTCTCTCTCTCTCTCTCTCTCTCTCTCTCTTCTCTCTCTATATATATATATATATATATATATATATATACATATATGTGTGTGTGTGTGTGTGTGTATGCTCATTTGCATGTACAGTATTGGGTCTGCAATCCTGCCTTACACCATTATGAGCCAGCACACACCACTTGAACTGCAGGAAGGGATTATGTGTAATGATACACTGGCGACACACTTTATTCGAGCTCGGCTAGTCCCACGAATTCGGGTATACCCGGGTGTATTGAGGTTTGTGACTGTTTTCTGCCCGAGTGCATTGAGTTATTTTCCGGCAGGGATTGAAGCATTTTATTCCCGCTGGTTGCAATACTGTACAATATATATATATATATATACTGCATTACAATTCATGAATTTATGCCATCTGGTAGACACGTGAAGCATTGCAGCCTATTAAATCCTAATCATTATCATTTAACAGATCAGCCGCCCATCAGCCAGGCATGAACCCAGGCTGGGAAGGAAAATGCAACGGGGCTTGTCAGAGGTGAGGAGCGGCGCATTCCAGGTATCTGCCAGGTACATACCGGGTATTTGCTCAAATAAAGTGTGTCGGTGCAATATTCAAAATAGCACACAGTGCCATCTTTTACTTTAGAAACCATTGAACATCTTTCCCTTATAGGTTTAAGCTTGCAGTATGGTCAGAGCTTGGAGCACACCCAGGGTTAACATGCATACCCACTAAACACACCCGCAGTCATCCTTTGTCACATTCATGGGTGTCATTACTGTGTTCTTGTTTATAGTGTGTATGTGAACAAAAATCCATAATTATCAATTTGATGTATCTATCGATCTATATATAATAGAAGCATATATATATATATATATATATATATATATATATATATATATATATATTTGTGTATCTATGTAACACCTCAAAACAGGCCCTTACTGCATAATAATGTCCTGTCTGTAATATTGTTAAGTCAAAGGCGAACACTATGAACTTTCACACAGACATTCCATTATTGGATATTAATGCTGTGTTTTTGGTTCATGTTGCCTCATGTGAGCAGAAATACGAACATGTACCATATAGAATTAAATATTGTTAATATATAGTAGGTAGCTATATATTGTAAGTACGCTGATGTACCTGTGTGTGAAAACAAGTTCAACTAATATGTAATCATAGCATAGAGGTGAACAGGGGGGGGGGGAGGAGAATGAGCTCAGGGGGTCATGGTGAGGTGAAGTGTTGGGGGAGGGGGTAGAGGTGGTAGAAGGTTACAATGTGAAGCTACGTTCATGACAGTCATTTTATATGCTAATTATATGACTACTTTAAACAACCTTAACACGATATATGCCAAAGTAGCTTAGTCATTAGTGTTTGAAACAACTATTGTAACCTTACTGATACGCCACCTTCTCACACCAGTAGCATCTGTGAGAGAGACACTGCATGTGGTGCTGAGTGTCCCCCACATGCAGCGCTACCCCTGCTTATCCTAAATGTTCATACTCATTTAGAACAAATATCGTACAATGTGAAACAATTATGTGCAGAATTGTAAGCATAGAGTATTGATTTCATTCATGGCAGTGATGTGACTTATTGTGCCTCTAATAATAGGTAACATATGCAGTGTATGTACAACAGACCAGTGAATTGTAGTACACATCCCTTCATACATATCTGCATTAACATAGTATGTATGTTGTACGCTTTAAAAAATATGTATATTCATCATGTTAACATGTACATTTGTGTTAAGATGGATCATCTACAGATGGAGCTAAGCATATCATTGTTATCTCGTTAAATAATGCTGATAGTTTGACATCAGTACTCCCACTACAGATACTGACATGTGTACATAATTCACATAAAGTAATCTTCTGATGTTTTTTCTTCTATATAGTTGCTCCGCCAGCTCCTGGGTCACCTGTGCCAGCTCCTGGGTCACCTGTGCCAGCTCCTGTGTCACCTGTGCCAGCTCAGACACAACACGTGTCCTCACCTGCATCCTCAATTTCATCAGCAGGAATGGAAGGTGAGTGTTTGACGTACACACAATATAATATGTAAATTGCCATGCCAAATTACATTGTTTCAAAGATGTGACTTTCACATGTGATGAACTTATGAATAGTTAATGAATTAAACAGAGGAGATGTACGGTTTCATTACACAACATGTATTGTGTGCGTTTTCAAGTACCAACTATGAGTTGTGATGTAACAACAATCTTCCATTCATTCCTAATTCACACTGAGTCAAGACGTAATTGTGCTAAAAAGAGTACATCATTTATTGTCCAAAAATTATACTTAATATGTCAAAATTTAATGTGTTCCACTATGAGAACAACTATCATTATTGCTTGAAATAATGTTAATGTTCCATGTGAGTTGATCATTTATGTTTTTATTTGTACAAACAGATCTTTCCGCTCAGGGACAAATTGACTCAAGTGACCTCCTGACGAAGCACGTAGTGCGAAACGCGTAGAGGTCACGACAGGTCATCCTGCGCGTGTTTGCTGACGGGCTGAGACGGTGCCTGCAGGAAGCACATGCGGTGTTTCCATCTCTGCGGTGCCGTGATCCGGATATTCAAACGGTCACCGTGGACCCGCATTTCTGCTTCAGTGTGAGTAACCATCTCCCCCTGTCAGCTATTTGATAGTCCTCTATGGCGGTTTTTCCTTAAACCATCTTGGATTATTGTTTTATATTTACTGTTTACTTTTATTGTATTTTATGTGTTATACTGTTTAGGGATATAGGTATTTCAGGGTTCATATGTATGGTCACTGTAACCCAGCTGTGTAACAATTGTTACTGAGGTGGGGTTGGATCCCCTCAGTATTATTTGTGTATTTTTATTAATAAATGACAATTACTTAATCCCTGGTGCGCATTGTGTGCATTCTCTTTTTTGACTCAAGTGACCATCAAGTTGTTGAGCCTCCTGGATTAACACAGCATTCAACTCCTCCTGCTCGTGACACTTTCTCTGCAATTGTAGCTTCGGAAGAAAGAATATTGGGTGAAGAAAATTGTCGCCATTCAAAAATTATCACAATGCATGAAAGGATGATGTCGCTGCATGAAAGGATGCATGAAAGTATGATATCTGAAATGACACAAATTAAAAATGTCATCATACAAATTCCTAAAGAACTCCAAAATCTGAACAACACATTACAAGCACTAGTTCTGAATGTAAGCCAAGCCAATCAGTTTAGGAGTACAGCAAGAGAGCATGAATTCCAGTTGAACCCATCAAAGGATGGATATTTCCCTGGTGCTAATTTTTCTCCAGACCCATCAGTTCTTCATTCACCACTTCAAGATGTTTCAGGTACACTTGGTGTAACTTCTGTGCAGGTCCCTGTCAACATACAGTACCGACCAACTTTATTCTTACTTGGCTAGCTCCGCGAATTTCGGAATATCCCGGTGATGTGCGGTTTAGTGTTGTTTTCGCCCGGGATGTATTGCGTTATATCGCGCCCGTGATTTAAGTATTTTATTCCCGCTGGCTGCAATACTGCAATGCCGTGTAAAAACGCATGGGGGCGTTTGCGAGCTGTTGTCTTTGAAGCCGAGAAATTCATGAATTGTAATGCAGTATATACTGTATATATACAGTATATACTGTATAACAACAACCCCTATAACCCCTAACATACACATACAGTACTGTATATGCACATCAATGATACTATAGGCCGTCCCCTGGCGAGATGTGTTTGCAGCAGAGAGAGAACCACTGCTCTCTCTGCGCAAACATCGGCACATTAAAAATTATTTAAAATACATTTGTATTCATAGTGTAGATGTGCAGGGGGTCTCCGGAGCTGAACCACGTTGGTTTCTGGTCCGGGGACCCCCTGCTCCCCGAGATACAGCCCCCTTTATGAGGTGCCGGTATCCCTCTGCATTTAAAGGTCCCGATCACGTGACCGCGGCATGTAAACAAAGCAGAGGGATACCGGCACCCCCTTGGGCCTGTATCTCGGGAAGCAGGGGGTTCCCGGACCTAAAACCAAAATGTTTCTGCTCCGGAGACCCTCTGCACATGTACAGTATAAATAAAACACATATATAAATAAACACTCATTCCTTACCTTTGCGGCT
>CM071571.1:441138-469163 GCA_036426205.1 Ascaphus truei | reverse complement strand
CCCGGCATGCTCCGGGTGAACAGCGTGGCATTCCAGGAACATGCCAGGTAAAAGCCGGTGATTTGTAAGAATAAAAGCTGCCGCTGCTGTAGAAGCGTTGCCATCATCTGTTCAAAATATTGAATCGAAACCTGCAAATGAGACACGCAAAAGAAAGATTGGTCAACAATTACAATTAACCAGCTTTTGGAAGAAGACAAAAACACACACACAAGAAACTGCTCCACCAGTGTTTAAATGTTTCACAAGTGCTGTACCAGTGCCACAGGCCCCACCAAGCGCCTCTGAACTGCCACAGGCCCCACCAAGTGCCCCTGAACTGCCACAGGCCCAACCAAGTGCCCCTGAACTGCCACAGGCCCAAACAAGTGCCCCTGAACTGCCACAGGCCCAACCAAGTGCCCCTGAACTGCCACAGGCCCAACCAAGTGCCCCTGAACTGCCATATGCCCCACCAAGTGCCCCTGAACTGCCACAGGCCCCACCATGTGCCCCTGAACTGCTATATGCCCAAACAAGTGCCCCTGAACTGCCACAGGCCCAAACAAGTGCCCCTGAACTGCCACAGGCAACAACAAGTGCACCTGAACTGCCACAGGCAACAAGTGCAACTGTTAAGGCGAGAGTACTTGGCACAGGGAGAAGGCGATCACAACAGCCAACAAGCAGGCCTGTGACTCGCTCTCAAAATCCAAAAAAAATAAAAATAACAACCTGCACTAAATTTATTTGTGTTGTTGTAGTGTTTAATGCATACTCTTTCATGCATAGTGTATGTATGATAATGTACAGATGGTTGCAAAGATTCAAGTATGTCCTTGTAGACATGAATGTTGACAAATGCTCATTCACTGAATTAGGTAAGGCATGTTTGGTAACATATTATAAACAATTATTAATAAGTTGTTTACTGATAAAACATTATGCCAGACAGTACATGTCAATGGAATATAACATGAACTTAGCTCTTGTTAAGGAAGAGAAATTTCACCTTGAGTATTGTAATGTTTAGTGTCATGTTATGACACTATTATTTAAATACAACATCATTAAATGTAACATATCACATGACCTAGTGTTTCATGTAATGTGTAAATGTGTCTTGTCCCTCTACGAAATCTACTTTGAATAATCTTCATTCATACTTCATCATGTTCACATGTAGTCATGTATGAAATACTTTCAAGGCCTACAATATATAAGTGTCTATCAATATATATTTTGTCTCTCTGTGTGTAGTGAGGGAGTGAGTGAGTGAGTGAAGTGAGTGAGTGTGTGTATATATATATATATATATATACACACACACACTCACTCATTTATATATATATATATATATATATATATATAGTCCATAGATATATATATATTGAAGTAGAACCACACGTATCGTCTATATCAGTATATACATATATAAGAGTAGTATACACTCTGTATCCTAATCTAATATATATATAATATATAATCTATATATATATATATATATACACACACACACACCACACACACACACAACACAACACACACACCTGTCTCTCTCTCTCTCTCTCTCTCTTCTCTCTCCTCTCTCTCTCTCTCTCTCATCTCTCTCTCTCTATATATATATATAGATATTAAATATATATCTATATATATATATAATATATATAGTATATGATAATACACATGAGACGACAGTGGTATCTAACTTATATATACTATATTATTTAAAAAGAAACATAGAGCGCACGCCCCATAGTGTGATCCTGTACATTTAATGATGGGAAGGGGTTGGTGGGGGGATTAAAAACACTTACAAAGTATAAGTGAATAACAAGCAATTTGTGACAAAATTATTATCACCACCGATGCAAGCCGTCTCGTGACGTATTAGAATCCAACTGGAACCCTTGGGCAATGCATCCGACAGTGTCCGTCCTTTCCACGATCAAATGAAGTCCTCCACGCAATGTGTCATCAGAATAGGCCTCAATGCTGCTCCTGCACGCTCCGGCCGTAAAGCATGCAGACAACGTGATGACGTAATGTCGTAATTTACGTCCCTGACGCGTTTCGTCACAATAATGCAACTTTATCAAAGGGATTTTGTTCATGAACAGTTGTGGCTAGATATATATACTGGAGTGTCTACAATCCGATTGGTAAATCAATTTATGATATTTACGCCCCTAAAAACGAGCCTAGATGTAATTAGATATAAACAATGTCTAAGTTTTATATAATTATGGATTGCAGAACTCCCCAGTAATATACTAATATCATAATATAAACTCAAGAAGAAATAAATCAATAACAAATAATTAAAAATAAAACAGTATTAAACATATACCACTAATTATAATTAGAAGAAATAGTTAATATACAATACATTCAATAGTCCTATAACATTATAAAACTTTACATAAAAATACTAAACATCAACAATTCTCATAAATGTACATTCAATTGTAAAATATGAACTATATCAATCCCAAA
Source organism: Ascaphus truei (assembly GCA_036426205.1). NCBI lineage: Eukaryota > Metazoa > Chordata > Amphibia > Anura > Ascaphidae > Ascaphus > Ascaphus truei. Next base: position 466,688 of record CM071571.1, on the reverse strand, counting down.
GAATTAGACAGTCTCTGTGTGTTCAGACATTTAAAGCTGCACACAGACATGCATGATAGTTAATATTGCATCAATACATGATATATACAAAAAATAAACCTGTACGAGCACACAGAATAGGTATGAAGGGCATAATTCACACAGGATAAATGAATAAAATTTAATGAGTAAATAAAATATGTGAATAAAATATGTAAATAAAATAGGAAAGGAGGAAGGGAGGGCGGGGGAAAATAAAGGGGGGGGGGGGTGGGGGGAAAAAGGAATTGATGGGGGGGGAGGGAGAGAAAAGGGAAAATGGAAGAAGGGGAGGGAAAGGGGAGGGGAGGGAGGGGGGAGAGGGGAGGGGGTAAGGGGGGACAACAGATGGGGAAGGAGATGGAGGGAAGGAAAAAGGGAGGGAGGGAGATTACAGAGATGAGTGGAATGGACCAAAGGGCAAAAGAACAGAACCGAACCTAATGCTCATACCAGAGTACTGGTATCCAGACATTCATTTAGACCCCCGGGGGTTAATGTCCCCAACCGGTGGATCCAGAATGTCTCCCTTCGACACAAAGATTTAAAATGATCCCCACCTAGAGCACAAGGAGGTGGATCCAGGATCCTTAAGATATATAGACGAAAAATGTTTTGGTAGACTATGGGTGATAACACCATTGATCACATTCCTCCTGTGCTCCAGGAACCTGGTACTGAGGGATCGCGTGGTGCGACCTACATATTGAAGGCCGCAACCACATTGCAGGAGATAGACAACAAATGTAGTCAGGCAGTTGATATTGACCCTAACATTAAATCGTCCACTCGTATGAAGGGAGACAAACTCCATTTTGGTGTTAAGGTGTTTACATGTGACGCAACGGCATCTGCCACATCTATGGTTACCCATCTGGCCCACAGATGTAGCACCGGCAGTCACAACCATGGGTCTCAATTGACTTGGAGCTAAAATATTTTTAATGTTTTTTGCCTTCCTGTATGTAATAGGTATTTTCTCTGGAAGTATATTACCTAGGTGTGGATCGCACTTTAAGATGCTCCAATGAGTATTAAGTATACCCTGGATGGATCTGTGGGATTGGTTAAAGGTGGAAATAAACCTTGAAACCCCATCGATGTTCACTGTCCTTTCCGTGGTGTATTGTAACTAGTATGTTTAATTGCAGAGCACTTATTAAGTAGTAATGATCTATCGGTGGCCCTCACCTTGCTGAAAGAGTCACAAACAAGACTAGGATCATATCCCTTCAACAAAAATTTATTACTCAATTCTTTTGATTGGAAAATGAAGTCACTTTCCCTGGAACAGTTTCTTTTGAGACGATGAAACTGTCCCAGGGGGATGCTCCTGAGCCACTGTGCGTGGTGATTACTGGATGCGTTAACATAATTGATAACTGCAACGGGCTTGAAATGTGTGGTAGTAATAATATTACCGTCTGGATCTGAAGTTAAAACAAGATCCAGAAATACCACTGATTTTGGACTGATATCAAATGTAAATTGCAAGCCCATGTCATTGTGATTGAAGGAATCCAGGACATTGGAAAAAACTGTGAAATCACCCTCCCAAATGATAATAATATCATCGATGAAACGGCCATAGTATACAAGACCTGCCCCAAGCTCCAAATTTTGCCAAATAGATGTTTCCTCCATAAATCCCATAAAGAGATTGGCATAGCTGGGGACAAATCTCGTCCCCATGGCCGTTCCACAGATCTGCAAATAAAAAGAATCCTCAAATAAAAAATAATTGTGATTTAATATAAATGTAATACTATCTAATATAAATTTCTTGTGAATGAAAGGAATAGAGTAATCCGTGCTCAGCCAGAAGTCAATGGCTTCGATCCCCCTGGAATGATCTATGGATGTGTACAAAAATTGACACATCACATGTAGCCCATAGATGTCTGGGCTTCCATTTAATCCCGGAGATGGAGTCGATGACATGTAGCGTATCCCGAATATGTGACCTGAGCTTAGCTACAAAGGGTTGGAGATAATAATCCACATACTGGGATAGGCCAGACGTCATCGACTCGATCCCCGAAATAATAGGTCTTCCAGGAGGATCCTCCACAGACTTGTGGACTTTGGATAAATGATAAGATATAGGGGTGCGGGGGTGTTCGGAATAAAGAAATTTAAACTCATATTTAGTTAAAACATCTTCTTCCAATGCTGAGGTCAGGTGTTGTTTCAAAACCACCTGAAATCGTGATGTGGGATCATCCTGCAAGTACAATAGGAGACACAGTCACCCAGGAGTCGATGGGCCTCAAATAGGTAGGCCGATCTATCCTGGATGACTATGCCCCACCCTTGTCAGCCTGTCTAATAACAATGTCCCGGTTATCCCTCAAATCACAAAGTGCACTCAGTTCACCTTTAGATAGATTCTGGTTGAATCTATAAGGTTTTTTGCACAGTGATTCAAAGTCTTTTAGAACTAAATTGTAAAACGCATCAATGTATCCTCCCTTAGATTGGTAGGGAAAAAACAGCGACTTGGGCCTGAAAGGGGAATGCATAATTGCCTCCCCATCCAGATCCATATCCAATGTATGCATAGAATGCATAGAATGCACAGAATTTTCAAATCTATCAAGAGTATTGTTGAAGGAACCCTGTGTTCCCTCTTACTCAATCAGCAAGTCTGTAAGGGTCTCTACACAAATCTCTTCCTGAGTGTTCATAGCAAAGCTGGATCTTGCAAGCTTTCTGTTTTTATCTTGAATGTTAAAATGGCGCCTAAGCGTAAGTTTCCTAATAAAGCTATTAAGATCCACAAATAATTGGAAGGCATTGGGGCCTGTGTTAGGTGCAAAGGAGAGTCCCTTCTCTAGAAGTAGTGCTTGATAAAGGGATAATTGAAATGTTGATAGATTAATATCCCACTACTTTCTGGAAGGGTTAATTTTCCTCGGTTCTCCTTTTTTCTCTGGATGATTCTCCCGCTTCTAACTCCCCTGCCCCTCTTTTTCCTAGAAGGGCCGGTTTGTTGGGTGTCCATAGTGGATAGGATTTCCCTTTCTCTTTCTCTTTCATTACTTTCTCCTGATGTGGAGTCCTGTCTAAAAAATGTGTGGATCTCTGAGGATCCCTACAATCCTTAGGTCTTGCACCTTTGTCAACATCAGAGGGGGAAGGGATAGATTCCCTCACCTCATTGGTGGGGAGGGTCTCTATCTCAAGCACAGAGTATCTGTTCCCAGAAGCCTGATTACTCCCTGTACCTTTAAGTAGGGTATGTTGTTCCGAGCGATGTGTCAGGCTGCCGGAACCAGACCCTCCAGTAGGAGCGAGAATGTTTTTAATATTTTTAGCTTTCCTATATACAATTGGAATTTTCTCAGGAATAATATTCCTCAAATGGGGATCACATCACTGAGTTATAATACTCCAAGAAGTGGATCATTACAAGTAGATGGGGTTTCAAGGTTTATTACCACTTTTAACCAATCCCATAGATCCATTCAGGGCATATTAAATACCCATTGGAGCATTTTTATTTTTTTCAACTTAAATTTTATTTGACACGTACATAAATTGCATACATAGCATATAACTGTATTGCAGGTCCAGCTTACAGTTGCTAACACTCTATGATATGAATGAACATCTGATGACAGACAAACCGGGAAAACAGACAGACTGACAGTCCCCTAGTGAAAGAGGGGGGAGAGGAGGGTGGGGGATTGTGGGGGGGGGGAGAGGGCGGTCTCCTGCCGTGGTTCCGCTTCCGTGTGCCTACCGGCTGGCTCTCTGCGTCTGGGGAAACATTGAGCATTCCCTGTGTCCGGTCTGGCCCACACTCTAGAGGCTATTCTGCGCTGGCCGCGTGTCGGATGAGGGCGGGGCATGACGCCCAGGTTCTGCCTACTAGCCGTCTTTTAAGGGAGAACGCACCTACCGCAATCAATGCCAAATCGTGGCCCTCTCCACCCCTGGTATGTCTGTCTGGTCCAGCCAAGGTGTCCAGACTTTTAAATAATTTGCGCCAGTGTCGTTGACCAGACTCGTCAACTTTTCCATCTGGCAAACTGACCAAATCCGATTCCGAATCTTAGTAATCAAAGGGATTTCATTTTGTTTCCAACGTGCTGCGATCTCTCTCCGGACTGCCATCGCAAAATGCGCTACTAATTTGTTCTCGCCTCGGGAGAGTCCTTTTTTGGGTCTGTTCAAAAGGAACAGCGATGGGTCCACCTGTATGGGTTTACCTAGGAGCTTGTGCAACCAATCTGTAATTGATTCCCACACAGGGACGATCCTAGGGCAGGACCACAGCATGTGCAACAGGTCTGCCCGTTGTCCACACTGTCTCGGGCACAGCGGGGAGTAACTGGGCAGAAATTTAGCTAATTTAGTGGGGGTGTGGTACCATCGCATCATAACCTTATATGCGTTCTCCCTCAAGGTCGTGCACATGGAGCTTTTAGTTGTTGCCTCTACTATCTTGGACCACTCCTCCACTTCCAGCATCTCCCCCAGGTCGTGTTCCCACTTTGTCATGTACCCTGTTTTGTTCGTCACTTTTGCACCAGAACCGGTGACTTCCTTGTACATCTGCGATGTAAGTCCCTTCGTGGATGTCCCTGATCGACAGAGCTTTTCGAAATACGTCATGGGCGTATGTGGTTGCATCTTCTGGTAGAATGCTCTGATCTGGAGGTATCTAAAAAACTCGGCATTGGGGATCTTTTTGTCTGACTTAAGTATATCGAATATTTGTATGCCTTGTCTACCCTCCAGATCTACTAGTCTGTTGATATTTCTATGTTTCCAGATTGGGAAGGCAACATTGTTCAGACCCGGAGCAAAGAGTGGGTTGTTCCATAGTGGGGTCATACCTGATGACTTGTGCGTCAAGCCACATTTGAGTCTGGTAGCCTCCCAGACAGAGAGAGAGTTGGTCATTGAGGATAGCGGCAGTTTGGCGCCTAACCGCACCTTTTTGGGAAGCCAAATCAGATGCCCCAGCTCCAAAGGGGAGCATAGTTCTTTTTCTAGGGCGACCCATCTTTTTGAGTCTGGGCTGGTGTGCCACTGCACAATCTGGCATAATTGTGCCGCCTTATAGTATGACAACAAACAAGGCTCCGCTTGACCCCCTGCCCCTGTTTGCCTACGCATGATCTGTTTGTTTACATCGACCTCGTGTTGCACATCTTCCCAACCCCAGAGTAAATTTTAATCATATCAACGGAGTTGAAGCGAGAGGGTCATCCTTCACTCACGAACCATGGACGACCGGGAAGGGTTTGGTGTACGGTGTAAAGGCTGAGGGAGCAGATTTCATTTTGACGCATGTTGAAATCTTACCATCCAAGAACATTTTTACCGTGGCCCATCACTTTATGTCCCCCTTCCTATGTTGTCCGCTCCATTTTGTGTAATTTCGCCTGGCTTAATTTGCTAACAGGAATAGTGTAGTTGTAATCGGACTTAGTGGCGCATTGATTGCCCAGTATATTCTGATGTGGCTCTGTTGCCATTCCCTAAAGTGTAAGTTATAGACATTGCAGTTCCAAGTTTCTCTCATGTTATGGGAATTCATATTATGTGTAGAGCGTTCTGATTTTGGCGGATTATATTTTTTGAATCCGGGTGAATCCGTTTGAATCTTCCCAATAGCTCGAATAGGTTGGTAGAGCAGGTGTAAAAGGGTTTTAGATATTGTCAGGAACACGTCATCCGCATACAGTGCCACTTTATGCGACTGGTTTCCGATGTCAATATCCGTGATGTGCTTGCTATCACGTATCTGGCAGCCATGCTCCATACACAGAGCAAAGAGGAGGGGGGAGAAGCGGGCAGCCCTGCCTCGTTCCGCTCTTAATTGGAAGGATCTGAAGCAAACCCCTGATGGGTACCCTAGCCAGATGGTTCGAATATAGAGCCAGTATCGCCTTTGTCAGTTTCACCCTCCCAAATGCTCCAAGCGTGGCCTCAAGGTATGGCCAGTCTATCCTATCGAACGCTTTTTCTGCATCCAGACTGAGCGCCATCACCGGAATTGCTCGTGTATTGGCTATTTTCTATCAGATCAATAATTCGTCGGGTATTATCTGCTGATTGCCCGCCCCGGATAAAGCCGACTTGATCTGGGTGCACCAGTCTGGGTAGGATGAGATTAATCTATTGGCCAGAAGATTGGCGCTAGATTTTCACGTCCGAATTAATCAGGGAGATTGGTCTGTGACTTTTACAGTCCAGGGGGTCTTTGCCCTGTTTTAGTATTACGAGATGGACGCTTGGAGCATTTGCTGGGGAAAGGGGGTGCCTCCGAGACCTGGTTTAAACATACGGAGGGGTAGGGGCCAGTTGTTTCCTAAATTTTTTGGTAGTATGTTCGAATATCCATCGGGACCCGGGGCTTATAGGGTTTAAGGCTTTTGATAATCCCTGTAATTTCCTCCAGTGTGAACCCTCACCCATTACCTCTCTCTCCAACTCGTTCAGCCTTGGTAGCTTTGCGCCCCCAAGAAGTCTTTTAGGGCCTTGTCCTCCAGTAGAGTGGGAGATTTTCTCCCTCGTATAGTTTTCTCATAAAAGCTGCTTTGAACTCCCCTACGATATTTTAGGATTGGCCGAGATTTCCCTGACCCTAGACGCGGGCCTGTATATTATAAGTATTCGTTTTAGGGTGATCATATTGGCCAGCATGGTGTCTGGTTTGTTGCTTTTTCAAGAATCTTCTCTTTGACCAACTTAACGACTTCTCAGCCTGGGGTGAGCAGGAGGTTAGTTAAACCTGGGTGTCCCTGATTTTTTGGGGGTGGTCGTATCGGAGAGCGCTTGTGCAGCTCCCATAAAGTCTTGAGCTCGTGTTTGCTCCTTTTGATCTTCGCGTTGTCTCTCTTTTTTTCTTGGCCGCTAAACTAATCAAGATCCCTCGTAATGTTGCGTTTTATGCGCCTCCCACGGGTAATATGTGAGCGAATGCTGCCTTTATTTTCTCTAAAGAAACAATTTACATCTCGTCCCCGATCTTAGCCTGTAGTCTGGGATTTTAAGAGGGATTCATTAATTCCAATTTGCTCCTGGTCTGTCCAACCCTATCTGAGTGCACCGTAGCTCTATGGGTGCATGATCTGACCACGAAATATCGTGATCCCTGCATGGCGATCTTTGGACCAGTCTACTAGAGACAAAAGAGTAATATCGATTCTGCTGTACGAATTATGTGGGTGCGATAGAAGTGTAGTTTCCTATCAAGCGGGTGTAAATTCCCTCCAGCTCGACCATCTGCAATCCCTCAGCCTTGTTCCAGAGCCCCGACTGTGCAAGCTCTAGGCCTGTGGGAACTGCTATCTATCTAGGAAGCGTTAAACTGCCATTGAAGTCGCCGCCCCACTATCAGTGCGCCCTTTTTGCTATATTTGCCGAATGGTAGCCTGTTGTTTTAAAGAAGAAGCCGGATCGCAACCCGCTAGGTGCATAATGTCGTGGTCAGATCGTTATGGTTAGCTGATAATAGACTACCCCGCCGAGCATTCGGACCCTGCCTTCCTTGACTGTATTAAACTTTATTCTCCATCCACCACAGCCCCACTCGATTTGGATCATTATTGCTACTGCCCATCTTTTTTTGTTTCCTTTCGAAAGACAGATAACACTTTATGTTAAAAACTGTTTAATATTAATCGAAGTCATATGTTTAGGGTAGCTGTGAGTGCTAGAGTGGTTTCCATCGGAGTTTAAAATGTGTGATCCCCATTGGGGAATATTATTCCGAGAAATTCCAATCTGTATATAGAAGCTAAAAATTGAAAACATTCTCCGTTCCAATCAGAAACTTAACTCAAGTGGGCGGCTTGCCATACCACTCCAGTCGAACCTTATGGGTATCACCGATGTGGGCAGGGGCCGCGCATCATGCAACATCTTACCAACAATGGCCGTATTTGCCTCCCTCACCAGGATGGAACGAAATATTATGGAGGCATATTAATTGCCTCAGTACATTTGTCGTTTAATCTAATACAGTGTGGATCGGCTATACATATGTAGGACGCACCACTACGGCACCTAGTACCAGATTCCTGGAGCACAGAGGATGGGATACATGTGTCACTAACCCAGATTTATAACCCGAGACCTTTATTAGCAAACAAATAAGGATCCGAATCCTTAAAAATTTGGGTAGTTGAGGCACATTCCTCTAGTGAATCAAAGCGGGACCGGTCAAAACACTTTGTAAAAGGGAAACTTTGGAACACAAACAAAACCGTTTGGGGACATTCACCCCCGTCTAAATTAAGTTTATGATCCATAACTCTGTATAACTCATCTGTTTATACACAACGCTACAGGTTGTTGGTTCTCTGTAATCATTCTCTCTGTTCTCTTTTGCCCCCCGTCTTTTTTTACCATCCCCCATCCACTGCTGCACCGCAACTCCCACCCTTTTCCTCCTACTGCTCTCCCCTCCTTATCTTCCCCTATCCTCTTTTCCTACTAAACCCACCCTTCCCCCCTTCCCCCCCCCCCTCGGGCAAAGAAACTTCCCCCCGTTAGCCCTCTCCTTCCCACCCCCACCCCACCGCCCCCCCTCCCCCTCCTTTTCATCCCCTCCCCCTCTCCCCACCCCCCCTCCCTCCCCTCATTTCCTACATATATACCCTTCATTGCCCCACTTCGTGATCCATATATGTGATAATATATTATCCATCCTTGTCTTCTCAGAATTCTATTAATTTATTGATTTATGTGACATTTAAACATTATTTTATATTCTTAGTATATGTATGCAGGATTTGTTGTTTGTGTTTGCCACTGTGCAGGACGGCCTGTAGCCGCGGTCAGGGACAGTCCACACGTATAGTTTCAGGATAATTAAAACGTTCAGTGGCTTATTTCTCCACAGTAACATAACATGCGGGTACACGGTTCCTTTAACAAAATAAATCCTGCTCCCTTTGGGAGAAAACGGACTAATACACAGCAGACCTATCTAGCAGGCTGGCTGGCTAAACCAGAACCAAACCATAAGGGTACTTTAAGCAGTCAGTAAACAAATGAATAATCCTTACTTTAGTTGAAGTAGTCTGGTGTGAAATCCCTCTGGCTAAGGGCTCACACAGCAGGGGGCTTCTCTCTCTCTCTCCTCTCTGGCAGCTACTGCCAGTCACATGATCCTTTATCTACCTTGCTGGCTCTCAGGTGTCAGCTAAGAGTTCTGATTTCTAACTTCCACCGAGTTAACCCTTATGAGTGCTGATGAAGCACTCAGACATATGTCTCCCAGGCGTAACTGATAGGAGTTGACTTCACTCTGTCACATACCTCCCCTGTTTGTGTGTGGCTAGTGTCCACATGGCTGAAGCCCGACCCTCCACTCCTTCCCTTGACAAAAAATAGCATTTCCATGGTCCTTCCAGTCTATGCTGAATATCAAAGAGAAGGGTTGAGGGCATAACCACCTGGTCAACCTTGGATTTAGTCCTTCATGGTGTTTTAACCACTTCAAGGGCGCATGGTCAGGTGACCAGGGTGAAGTGTACTCCGGCGACAATAATGTCTCAAGCCTCAATTGCCCATTTTAACAGCGAGGCACTCCTTCCAATAACGGAATACACCTCACTTCCCTTGGGAACAGCTTCCGGCTGATGAACAGTATGGGGTGTTCAACACCATCAAATTGCTGAGACAGCACTGCTCCCAGTGCCTACTCTGAGGCATCCTCGGATGATGAAGGGCTCTCTTACTTGGGTCGGGGCACTCTTTTTTGTCAGATCTGTTAGGGGTGCGATATTTCTGAAAAATTGCGGATAACACCGCGGTAATACCCGCAACCCAAAAGGGAGCGGGCCTGTGTCTTTGTCTGTGGGGTGGGGACCTTTTCTATGGCGGCCACCTTGCTAGCTAGTGGCCTTACTATCCCTCCCCCAACGGCATAGCCCAAGTACTTTGTAGTGGATTTACCCAGGCAACATTTTTTTGGATTTGCAGTGAGCCTGCTTCTCTTAAGGACGTTAGGACTGCCCTTAACCTTTTATATGAGACTGCCAGTCGTCTATAGATGAAATGTCATCCAAGTAGGAGGCCGCGGCATATGCCCTTGGGGTCTTAGTACCTTGTCCATTAACCTTTGGAACGTGGCTGGAGCCCCATGTAACCCAAATGGCATAGTGACGAATTGGTATAAACCGAGAGGGGTGGCGAAGGCAGTTTTGCATTTGTTCTTCCGCTAGAGGTATCTGCCAATATCTTTTCGTGAGATCTAGAGTGGAGATATACTCTGCTTTACCAAGCGAATCAAGCAATTCATCCACCCTAGGCATTGGATATGCATCAAATCTGGATCACAGCATTTACCTTTCACAGATCCACACAAACCCTCACCTTCCCTCTGGTAGGGACCAACACGATAGGGCTACACCATTCACTGTGGGACTCCCATCGACACGCCCAATTCCAACATGTCTATTTTCTCCCTCTCTACCAGGTCTTTTCGGCCCTCTGGCAATCTATAGGGATGGGACCATACTTTTACGCCAGGTTCTGTCTCATCCTATGGGACACTAAATCAGTCTGCCCTGGCAGCTCAGAAAAAACATCTGGGAACTGGTCACATACTCAAGTAGGTCTGACCTTTGTTCCGTTGTTAACTGCTCTCCCATGGAACCTGATGGTCAGTGTACGTACTCCCTTTGGAGCTTTGGACCCAAATCCGTCTCTCCTTCCCAGGATGAATGAACAGCGATCTCATAGTTTTCCAGGGTTTCAGAGGTTCACGTGGTAGATTTGTTTACCCTTCCTCGGACCCTGGTTGAGAGATCTCATAGTTCACCTCCCCCCGTGCGGCGGAGAACTTGGAAAGGACCCTGCACACTGTCGCAAGGAGTTTACTCTCTGATGTCGGTAGTAGTACATCACTGGTCCCCATGTTGGAAAACCCTCAAGGCGACGCATTTTGGTGTACTGCCTCTCTGACGTTCTTGAGCAGATTTGAGGTTTTCCTTCGCAAACCGCCTATCATGTCTAGGCGGTTTTCTAAGGCCTATGACATACTGAAGGATATTTCTTGGAGGGGGAGGGCTCCTCCTCCCAGGATTCCTTCAGTAGGTCGAAATACCCAGAGGTTGGCGTCCATATAGAGCTCAAACGGGGAGAAGCCTGTGGATGATTGGGGAACTTCTCGTACCGCAAACAACAGGAAAGGGAGAAGTTCATCCCAAGCTCGCTTTTCAGTGTCCACAAACTTCCTAAGCATAGTTTTTAAAGTACGGTTAAACCTCTCCTACAAATCCATCAGTCTGAGGATGGTAGACCGAGGTCCGGACGGATTTTACCTCCATAACTTCAGGACATCCTGCATTAACTTGGCCATGAAATTTGTTCCCTGGTCATTAACATTACTTGGGGAAGCCTCACCACTAGAAAACAGTTTCTAACAGCCGTGAGCAACCTGTTTTAGCAGTGGCTGATCTCAGAGGGAAGGCCTCAGGATACCTGGTGGCATAATCAACAACGAGTATAAATTTATGTCCCTTCGCAGAGGGTTCTAAAGGTCCGACCAGATCTACCCCAATTCTCCTCATGGGACGGCTACCAAGGGCAGAGGAACCAAAGGAGCCGGCTTCTGTCCTTTTTGGCTAGTTAAATGGCATTCAGGACATGTCTCACATACTGTAGTTTCATGATGTCACCAGGTATGCCTGGCCAGTAAAACCGGGACGAGATGCGGTCCGTGGTCTTATCTCTGCCAAATGACCCCCCATGGAGAGTATGGGCTAGGGTAAACACTGTTTTAATCAACCCTTTAGGGACTAGCATCTGCGAATGACCTCCCCTGTTTGTGTAACCTTATTCACACGATATAGTATGTCATTCAACAGTTCAAATGTGAAACACTTTAACACCCTTGTCATCTATTATCTTGTTGTTGACCTGTACCACTTCTCCTATTGTCTAGCCAGAGCGGGGTCCTCCCTCTGCCTCTGACGGAAGTCAGGAAGATCCAGGTCTGGCAACACTCCCGTATCTATATTCCTGTTCCCCACCCTGGTCATCCCCGGCCATGACCTGCGTCCTTTGGGCGGACTAATGTTACCAAAAATCCCAGCCTTTCTAACCAGTCCTCTTTTTCCGCACGTCTCTGTTTAACGTGTCTTGGGACATGGTGTCTATGGGGAACATCTCTGGGGAAAAGGGAACAAGTCTCCGGGCTTCTCCGGTACCAGAAGTAGGCTCCGTAGGAGTAGGGGCCAACAATGTTTCGAGGTAAGGGCCAGTCTCGGCCAAGTAGAAACAGGAGCAGGTAGCCAGGGAGCAACTCCCACATAGGCTAGCCTCTTGATCCTGGATACGCAGTGTACGTTCGCGCGTCGGGTATCTCTTTGTTATCCCCATGGATACACTCGATATTCCAAGGAAGTCATAAGATATCTATGTTTGGAATTAGGCCCTCTAGGATCAGGTTTTTCCAGAGCCCGAGTCCAGCATGGCGTTTACTTTGTCCCCTCCAGAGATGCTGGGACTAACCACGGATTGTGGTCCTCTCGTAGACAAGCTGTGAAGTGGTTCTGCCAAATGAACAGTCCTTTCCTCATCTCCTGAGTCCGCAAACTCGGTCGTCCGCGGAAGCTCTCGACAGGGCTCGTGTTTGGCCTCTCCGACTGTGGATGGGGTCCTCCCTTCTGGTTGTGTGGGATATCCTCTCCACGGGTGGGGACAGAGTTCGGTTCTTGGGGAATACTGTGGGTGGCGGCCTCCCTTGAGTGTCCAGTGGCCCGACCCAGGATGGGCGTCTCTTGCGGAGTTTGTACCAGGAACCCTCCGAGATGGGAAAGGGTCTTCCGATCGGGTTGACTGGATCTCCGAGCTGGTGGTTGTAGACCCCTATTGTCTGCTCTCCTGCCTCTAGTATCACCGGAAGCAACTGTGTTGCACTGCCGTTCCAGCTATCTTGTTGGGTGTCGTCGCCCAGGAAGTTTTCCACCAAAAGCGGACCGCTGAATCCATGCAAAATGCAACGTGTCTTTTTACCAGGAGCGGAGGAGGGGGGCAGTATCTGTATGAACTGCTCGAGCACAAACTGTTTCAAGGATATCTGCCTTGTCATGTTTTTCCGGTTATCACCTGGCACATAAGTCTCCTAAGTGGTGGGCTACGACCCGGGTCTGTCTCGGTTTGTATATTTGACTGTCCGGAACCGCTGTCGGTAGGTCTCGGCATGAGGCCTAGGCGATCCAGAATAGCTGCCTTAGTTTCTGATAGTCATGGCCTCGTCCGCTGGAAGAGCCTGGTAGGCTGCCTGAGCTTCCCCCTATGAGGAGTGGAGCCATAGTCGTTACCCAGCGATCAACTGTCCAGCCGTGGGCCGTGGCTACCCTTTCAAAAGTGAGGAGAAATGCCTCTGGGTCTTCGTTTGGCTTCATTTTAGGCAGCATCACCGGTGGTTTATTTGGAATCCCCTGGTTTGCTTGGGGTTGGGCCTTTCGACCAGCAGTTGAGTAGCTTTTCCTCTCCGCCGGGCCTGTTGCTCATCTTGCTGGCCTGTTGCTAATCTTGCTTGGCTTGTCGCTCTGCTTGCTTCTCTGCTAGCTGGAGCTGTTGCTCAAGGAACTGAGAACAACTTCTCCATTTTTTTTTGGGTGGCCCTTCAGATACAGGGGCGTCCGACATCCCACTTGACACCACCTGTGGCAGGACGGCCTGTAGCCGAGGTCAGGGAACAGTCCACACGTATAGTTTCAGGATAAATAAAACGTTCAGTGGGTTTATTTCTCCACATAACATAACATGCGGGTACCTGTCCCTTTAACAAAATAAATCCTGCTCCACTTTGGGAGAAAAACGGACTAATAACAGAGCAGACCTATCTAGCAGGCTGGCTGGACTAACCAACCAAACCATAAGGGTACTTTAAGCAGTCAGTAAACAATGATATCCTTACTTAGTTGAAGTAGTCTTGGTGGAAATCCCCTCTGGCTAAGGCTCACACAGCAGTGTGCTTCTCTCTCTCTCTCTCTCTCTCTCTCTCTCTCTCTCTCTCTCTCTCTGGCAGCTACTGCCAGTCACATGATCCTTTATCTACCTTCTGGCTCTCGTGTCAGCTAAAGAGTTCTGATTTCCTAACTTCCACCTGAGTTAACCCTTATGATGCTGGATGAAGCACTCAGACATATGTCTCCCAGGCGTAACTGATAGGAGTTGACTTCACTCTGTCACAGCCACCTATGCAATTATGAATATGCTATTGGTCTTATATATATATATAATTATTGTCTATGGACTATATATCATTTAAGTGTTCACACAAAAAGATTTTTTATTAATTTTAAGCATTTAGCATTTAGTTAAGTTTATTAAATTTTTGTTGCATATATATTTTGTACTAATTAGTGTAACACATTAGGTATTCTAAATTGTTATGTATTTTAATTTAGTATTATATTAATAGATATTGTATGTATACTTATTGAAGCAGTATATACTCAGTTCCTATGCTTTACACTGTTTAGCATTGTGTCTCTACTGGAGAGTCCGTTTAATTAATTAATTAATTAATTATTTAATTATTTTCAGATAAATATATTTGTCATTGATTCTAAACAGCCTATTTAAGTAGTTTTAGTTGAATTATATGTATATTTTTAAGCTATGGCTCGTTTATAGGGGAGGGACTATCATTTAGTACTTCCACCAATCACATTTGGGACCCTCCAGTACTTATACACTGTTATCCTTGTTCAGGGACATTCCCTTTTATAAAGTTGCATTTGTTGCGACGAAACGCGTCAGGGACGTACCTTACGACATTACGTCATCACGGTGTGTGCATCCTTTACGGCCGGGGAGCACATGTAGTGATTTTTAGACCAACTCGGATACCAGATGTACCTGGAGGATTTCGAGTGAACCGGAGGGACAGCGCTGTTTGGGAGACCTACTACAGCTGATCTTGGACTCTCTGCTGCGGTTTGGACTTGCCTTGGTGGTGATTATATATCACATGCTGCTTATATTTTACCTTCCTATTGTGAGTGTTTTTAATCCTCCTATCCACCCTTCCTCACATTAAATGTTACAGTGTTACACTATGGGGCGTGCGCTCTCTGTTTTGTCTTTCTCATAGATTTTGCTGTGGAATTGGTTATTCCATGTGAGAGCTGCCGTGGGCCCCTGGACTCTGTACATTGTTCTGGTGTTACCTGTCAGGACTCATCTTAGGGTTTGGACATTGGACTTTGATTTTGCCATGTTGTGTATCCACATGTTTGTTTTAGTATTTCATTGATTATTGTTTACAGATTATTAAGGGTTTTCGCTTTTTAGGGTAATTATTTAACAATTATTATTATCATTTGATATATATCTATATACCTGTTGGCGCTACTTTTTGTTTCTTTTTTGTATATATATAATGTGTGTATAGATATATATAGTTAGATACACTGTCTCTCACTGTGTGTGTGTGTGTGTGTGTGTGTGTGTCTATGTTTATATATATATATGTATATATATATATTCTCTGTCTCTCTCTCTATATAGATAGATAGATAGATAGATAGATAGATAGATAGATAGATAGATAGATATAAATGTTGTTATGTCTATGTATAAATATGTAGATAATATCAATCTTGCTGAATTCACACACATTGTTATTGGAATGAAATTATGCAACTTGTTTTTGCCATTATAATTGTCTAAGCAGAAACTAAAGTTTCGTTTCATGTGAAAATACGGTATCTTTCTAAACTTCACAACCAATTATTTAAAGTATTTTGTGGTGGGAGAATCACGAGGCGTATAAATGCTCGTTTGTATTGTAACCGTGAAAAATACCGCAGAGATAAAATGTTACCATTCTCACATTCATCTGACATGCTTATGCGTAAAAATTTCATACTGTACACTACAATGGTCAAGACATGGCACTTGCAACTACATTGCACAGCAACACTCGAAAATCATACAAGTTTATGATTTATGAAGCCATCGAGTCTAATTTCGATAAACGGGCTACAGTCACTGAAATATATGCCTTTATCATGGAAACATATCCATACTTCAAAGAAGAACCAATCAGAGAAATTGGAAAACTTCTGTTCGGTTCACTTTATCTGCAAATGAATGTTTTGAGCGTGTACCTCCTCGACAAGGTGAACGATACAGCTGCTGGCATGTTGTTCCGTCATTTAAAATGACCATGGAACATGGAACATATCTTCTGCTAAATAGCCTATTTTTGCCTTCTAACAGTAACATTGAACGATCACAGACTTTAGCGTGTGCTGCAATACCTGCACCGTGCCTTCCACAAGACGAGATGCAAGTTGGACATAACTACTACGGTATTTGTCCAAACTTACATGCACAATACGAGTGTGTAGGTGAAAACAGAGAAGATGTGTACCTACCTCCGGCCATGTTCTTGCAACAACCCGCTGCGGATCCATATGACGGGGTCACGGAGATGTGTATGAATCAGGATTCAACGACTGACTCAACCCTGGCTGATCCGGCTGTGCTTGGCTTGAGCGATGTGTTCCAGCAAATTGAGTTCTGAGTTCTACAAGAATGGTAAAAAAAAACCCGTTTTCATTTACATTCATAATATATTAAACAAATATGACAGCATCATCTGCATAATTAACACAATGTATTAGCCAAATGACAGGATGAAGCGTCCAATTGCAGACATGCTTACATCTATACATTTGATAAATATAAGAAGTCATATAACAAATGACTACATTAACATACATGACTACACATTTGTGCCGGAGTCATTATTAAATCATTATCAATTATTTTCAATCATATTGTTCGAACTGTTACAGTAACTGTAACACACACACACTTCATTGTTTACGATTCAACATATGAAAACAATGTACGTGTCGCCGACATGTGACGTGGGTACGTGGTCATGTCCCAATGCGCCCTGAGAACGTTTACCGATGCGCCGCCCCCCCCCACCTGATGTGCGCGCGTGACACAGTATTGGCTATGACCGTAGCTTATTGTTATGGTCACTGCAGTCTGTCAGGCGCGCACGCCGGTGGGGCGTTGCTTGCACAGCGCTGTAGGCCAATGTTCATTCAGTGGGAGGGGTGTTTGCGTGAGTTTCATGGTGCGTGAACATTACCTCACGCGTCTTCTTTATGCTCATTGGGTGATAGTCCGCTTTGGGTGTGGCCACACGTCACTTGTCAACGTTACTATATGTACGTGTGTAGAAGTGAAATTTGTTTTCTTCCATATATGTATCTTGTGCGATCATCTGCGTACTGCTAGCAGAACCATGGAGGGACATGTCTTGTACGACAGCGTACACATCGTGTTGCGCATGCGCAAATACTTAGTCCACAGATTACTGAGGTGCGCGCGCAACACACGTTGTGCGTGCACATTATTATGTATTCAGGCACCGGAACTCACATATCTGTAGTAATGCGAACATCGGCTTTTGAAACATAACATTCTTCTTGCTGATTAGATTGATTGTTGCTGCTGAAACATATATGTAACTTCTGCGTGAAGATCGCCAATCATATGCAGATTATTAAAGCGTTATGATGCTGAAAGATAGATACATGTGCAATGTTTCAACATTATGTTTTTGCTCTATTTCTCAGATGTCGATTATGAATACATGGGACCAATGTATGATTTGAGATGGACAAATCATAATATTACCTGACTTTGACGCATCTATACAATAAATTATAATCAATATGTAACAATGCTTGCAAAGAGTGTCGCGCTGATTACGACTATACAATTTATGTAGGCTAGTGTGCAATTTGTTACTATGCACTTCATTCTCCTGATGATGTTGCTAACAAGAAAACATTAAAATGATAGTTACATATGTATTGAATATTTGTTAACATAATATGTATTGTAATGTCATGTAAGATGTTCAAACAACATTATCACTATTGTAACACAATAATGTAGTATATATTAGAATCTTTAATGTTCTATGTAAAAAAATCTAATTTCTAAATAATAACTCCTAAACATAGTATATGAAAGTACACAATACCAATAGTGACCTTGTTGTAAAAAACATTTTGTGTCAATATAATGTTATCACCTATATTGTAGTGCCAACATAACATGCATTAGGTAATAATTGTTATGTAGACATGATTAACACATAAACATTTGTGTTTACATTTAAAACACACGATGAATAATAGTTTATTATTATTATTACACGTTAAACACATACATATCTAAATGAAGGCTAGGATTTAAAGACAGACTAATGTATGTAAATATACATTAATTTACAAACACATGCATTACACAGAAACACACACACACACACACACACACAACACAACACACACACACACACACACACACACACACACACACACACACACACACACACCTAAACATGTTCCATTTGTATTACATTTTTGTGGATCACCATTTGTACTTCATTAATATTATTATGTTTACACTTGTTATAAAGGATGATTATCATTATTCCTAAATCGAGTTAATCAAATAAATTTTTTATTCATAACATTATCATTGTGTTTACGAATCGATCCCAATATGTGAATATTTACTAAAATACTTTAGAATGCTGGAAACATTTCTAACAAACTTAGATGTACGTCAAAGCAACACACATCTTTAAGTTCAAGATACACATGTGACAATGTATGAATGAAGATGAAGATGAAGAGAGAGAAGAATTAATGACATACATTGCAATGGTAAAGATGTTTGGCACATGTTGTTAATTTCATACAAACATGCATTGAGTGTTCCCATCGCTCATGTGCATTAATTGATGTAGTCAACTCTTAATAATGACAGGTTCTCTAATGTAGTTCATAACATTTCCAGACACTATCCAATAACCCAAACGTCAAGCCAACAACACAGACAGAATACACGAAGGACATATTTAAAAGCTGACAACTTGTTAATGAAGTCATGCTTAAACATACTATCACAATACCTGTCGCGCAGTTTGTCCCTCTTGTTACAGATGTTAAGTAAAAGAAATTCCATGAACAGTCATTGGAGTCACAGGACTGACAAATTATATATGTAAATATGTAAAAAAGGAGAAGATATATGAACAATGTGATCTCAAATACACAATATGCTGCACATCATTGTCACACACGTCACACTCCAAGTGAAAATTTATATCTAAAAATATTTCATTGACTATTGGCTATCAACATATTTTACATGTCTTTAAGGCATAAAACAATTTCAATGTGACACACAAAATCGATTTGCTACACATTATTCCCTCAGGTACACACAAAACTGGTTTGTGGAACTATTTGAATCCAACGTGTTGATGAATGACTTACCCGTGCCAGATGTAATTGTCCACACAGCACAGAAGATAAAGGTGGGAGTATGATATGCATCCGTTTCCTAGGTGAATGATATTTGGACACATGTCTTTTTCAGAAACATGAATGAATGCATATATTTTGTACTATGAACATATAGGTAGTTGCTTACATGAAAAATATGTGTTGATGACATTACGCCGTGTCTCCACACCACAGGCTGTTTGCTCACTGTCACCTGCTACATTAACGGGAGGCTCCTCCTCCAAGCCCTGACGTATGTCGCTTTCCATGTTATGGCGGAGTGCCAGATTGTGCAAAATGCAGCAAGCTATCACGATATCTGACACTTTATCAGGCTTATATTGGAGTGCCCCACCAGTTCGAACTAAGCACCTGAACCTTGTTTTGAGCAGGCCAAATGTCCGCTCAATGACCGATCTTGTAGAGATGTGTGCTACATTATACTGGTCCTCTGCTTCAGATTGAGGGTAAAGCACGGGTGTCAAAAGCCAAGGCCTAATTCTGTATCCTGAGTCACCTATAATCTAGCGTACACAAACATTCAGAAACATAATACAATGTGTAAACATTATTACATGCAACATTTAACAAATAGACAATTGTGGTTTGTTAACACTTCATAATATGTACTCACCCACCAGCCAACCAGGTCCAAAATAGCATTCTTCGAAAGCATGGAAAACTGATGAGTTTCTCAGGATAGAGGAATCGTGGCTGGAACCAGGGAATCTGGCTACCACATGCATAATCTTCATCGTGGCATCGCATACCACCTGGACATTCAGGGAATGGTAGTGCTTACGATTGCGGTAAGCATGCTCACTCTGACTAGGCGGGATCAAGGCAACATGGGTGCAATCGATTGCACCCATCACACATGGTATCCCGGCTATGGTTAAAAGCCATTCCTCACTTCCAGCCACTCTATGTGCTCTGTAGGAAAATCAATATAATTCCTAGCGCGTCTATTCAGTGCACATAGAAACTGGCTAAAGGCCCGCGAGAATGACGATTGCGAGACCCCGCCCACTATGCCCACAGTTGTCTGGAATGACGCGGAAGCAAGATAATGTAATGAGCACAGCATTTTAACAAGCCCAGGGACTGCACGACCTCTGGCTGTTACACTATCTAAATCTACGCGTATGTCTTCATAAAGAGATAAGATTGCTGCTGAACTCAAACGATAACGATGGATGATCTCATCCTCAGTCATCCCATCTAAAATGGTTCTCTCCCGGTACACACGTGGACGAGGCACCACTTCTCTCCTCTGTCTTCTCCTCTCATCTCCTTGTCCTCTCCCTCTCCATCTCCTCTTCGGTCCCTCCGTTCCCCTGTCCCTGTCCTCTCCTGGCCCTCTGACATCCTGCCCCTCTGCTATCCTCTCCTCCAATAGAATTCTCTGCCTTCTCATGAACAATCGTAGAATCTTCAAGTCTCTAGCTGTCAATGCGCAGGTAATTGGCCTCTTTTAAATACCTATGTGATTTACCTATGTACATTTATGGCGCTATATAAATAAAGACATACAATACAATGTCACGTGACTTGAATACGTGCAAGGTGTAAAATAAACATGTAGCACTTGTGAACTCCAAGCGTGTATCCAGAACAAATAATACTGATTCATTCTGTGTGTTAATCATTCAATGATGATATTTGACTATGATGTCACGTTAAGCTTTATAAAAATAATTTATACAAAGTCTTTATGGAATGTACAATGCATATACCACTTATTTAGGCAACACTCAGTAATCTCATGTGGATAGAACCATGAAATAAACGTTTACAAACAACGTTGCAACATGTTGAAGTTTGCATGGGATAATGTGCATATGCATCATTAAAAGGCATCTGGAGAATTGCAATTGATTATGTTAAAATAATCTCAAAATGCTGTCGTATTATAGATTTGCGTAGCACTTAACATGAAATGATTACACTGCATTGTGTCAAATGTAATCATGCAATGTTATTGATTGTGCAATTGCTGACGTCATAAAAAGAGGGATGTCACAAATAATATGCAAACATAACGAATAACAACTATGGGGGTTATGAAGTAAGCGGCGGAAAGGCACTTCTCGCCCGATTCACACCAAAAATGCCTACCCCTATTCAGTAACTGGCAAAAACGTGGCGAGAATAAAAAAAAACGCCAATGTGTTTGGCGGTTTTTTTTCCACGCCATTGGCGAGGCGAGAAGGCACTTTTCGCCTCAAATAGACATTTTTTCTGCCACGCTGTATTCTAGTAGTGGCGAGTAGCTTTGCGCCGCTACTCGCCACTTTAGAATGGCGTTTTTATGCCGAATCCGGCACGCCACAAAAAGTTGGCAAGTTGATGGTGAGAGGCTGCTGATGAGTGGCGGATCGACACTTAGAAAAAATTCTGGCCTTTTTCCTGGCTGGGATTGATGCCGGGGGTCTCCTGAGCTGATACTATTAATACCAGCACCGGAGTCCCCCAGCATGCATCCGAGGCAGGAAAAATGCGTTTAAAGGCCACTTCATTACCTTAGCGGCTAACCGCTAAGGCAATGAAGGGGTTAAGCCGCCGTGCCAAGTTTATTGTGGCTAGCGGGGGTGGGTGAAGGGGGTATTTTGCCCTTGTTGTTTGTTTAGGGCTTGCGGGGGGGGTTGCGGGTGCGCTTAACCCCTCACGACACCGTAGCGGTTAATACCTCTACTCATGAAGGGTTAAGCCATCCCGCTACCCACCGCAACCCTAAACAAACCACCATTGGGTCTAATACCCCTTCACCCACCCCCTCACCCCAATAAAATTATCAATCAACACACACAACACCCACACTACCTACATAATATTTGTTTATCAGTAATATATATAACTCTATTATACTATATATTATAATATAATATATATATATATATATATTACCCCAACAACCCCTATACGCCCTTAACATACAGTATAGTAATGGGCACAATTACTATTATCCACAAATGGATAATAGTGAATGTGCCCATTTGAAATACATAAAGAACAATAAAAACATTAAATACATATAGCACTCACCCTTGTCCGGCTGCTACGATGAAGGCCATCCTCATTTTCATCCTGCCCATGCCCCATCTGCTTCTGCAAAACAGAAACAAGAATAAAAACATCCCATGTAATGTCCCCTAACCCCTTAATCACCATAGCGGTTATTAACCGCTACAGTCATTAAGGGGTTAACCCACCCCAACCACCACTCGGGACGCCTACATACACTCCCCCACTAACCCCCCACCCCCTGACGCCTAACCACCCTCACCCACTACCCACAAGGGAGGCCCACCCACATACTCTTGGGGCCAATACCCCCTCCCCCACCTCAACACATACAGTACAATAATGTGCCAAATAACTATTATCCAGATAGACATAAGGAAGCCCCGTCGCCAGCATAATCCTTGTAGTCCGTTGCCAAAATAATACATAGCCAATACATTGCAATTACATTCACATATCAATGAACCCCTTAATCACCTTATCGGATACTAACCGCAAAGGTAATTAAGGGGTTAAGCCACCCTGGCCCGATACCCACCCTTCACACATTCCTTTGTACAGTGGCTTCATCATGCAAAATTAAAAAAAAATAAGAAGTATTAGTATGTGTAAGAGACAGCTGTGTGTGCATACATATAGCACAGTATGTACAGACATGGCCTATAGTGCTCATGGGAAGAGAGTTCACTTGTGTCAGTAATGACTCATAAAATTTCGATCTCTTTTTAGGCACCGCTAAGTGTCCCGAACAGTTGCATAAATTTGTATTCATGCAACCATCTCTCTTCGGTGTTTTAGATACCTTGGATTTGGCAACCCCAGTCGTTCATCTTATGGCCGAGTCAGAGAAATGTTCACCGACATTACTGTCTCTTGTTCCGCGCGTGATGCGTGGCGATGCAGGTTCATTCTCTTGTTTAGCCCCTGCCCTGTCTCACCTATGCAGTAGCAGCCCCTGGGCATTTCAATGCCCATGATGAGGGTACACACATTGCTGAGGAACAGGTGAACCTTCCTCTGATTTTGTATTCCTGATTCCTGTGTGGTATTGTATGTGTCCGCTGTGTAGAGCTTGCGCAGGTTTTGCATCTTGGGTCCTGTCCATGGTTCGTCCCGCATCAGTTTACTGTTGAATATCTTTACCTCCTCACCATATATTCTTGGATTATGGGTTGTCGGTATGATAATAAGGGTGCTTCAGGGAAGACCTGTTGCAGTCTTGTATCTTTCCTGGAGGATGGGTTGTAGTTTCCTGGCGATCTTGCGTGGGCTCCTAGGTGTGGGTTTTATGTGACCACCAAAGGTACCCTGTCGCTTGTCTCCTTCTGTTTGTATTCAAGAGATCACTTCTTGGTATTCTGGTGGCTTGTTGATTTGCTGGTCTACATTTCTGTTTTTATATCCACGGTTTATAAAATCTGATCTCAAGGCTTAAATCCGCTGGTCTCTGTCTGCTGTGTTGGAGCATATCCGGTTGTATCATATGGCTTGACTGTAGATGGTTGCATGTTTGGTGTGGTGTCGGGTGGAAGCTGTTGGTCCCTCAAATAGCTGGCTCTGTCTGTATGTTTTGCGGTATACAGAAGTCTGTATTTGGTTTTCTTTATAGTAATGGTGGTGTCTAGGAAATGTACTTCATCCTGGGAATTGGTGAGTTTGAGGTTGATGGTCGGTGGAACGTATTGAAGTTGTCATAGAACTGTAGGAGTCCTGTTCACAAGGAGTTCCAATCAGAGGTGTCATCGATGTAGCGAAGGTATGTAAGGGGTTTCAAGTGACAGTGAGAAGAAAGTCACTTTCCAGTTTTGCACAGAACAGATTGGCATACGTGGTGTCCATCCGAGTACCCATAGCGGTCCCCGGTTGTCTGGAGGTATGTTCATTTCCAAATGTTGAAGTATTATGGGTCCAGAATAAATTCGATGCATTTAGTCACTGTCTCTGTGAGTGGCTCCGCGTCCCCAGAAAGTATCTGCAGGCTGAAATCCCATCCTCAGTGGGGATGTTGTATAAGGTGACTCTACATCCTAGTTGGCTAGTATTGTTCCTGTTGGGAGGTGCGCCATATGCATTCAGTTGTTTTAGCAGGTCGGTGGTATCCTGGATATAGCTGGGTGGTTTGCCTTGACAAGTGGTTTTAGGAATGCCTCCCACCCAGCCAGAGTCCTCAGTATTATCAAAGGGTCTCACATTCTGCCCTACCAAGCCTATGGACAACCCTTTGAAAAAGTCACCCGTGTGTGACGAAACGCGTCAGGGAGCGTCATCACGTATACAGGACATTACGTCACTCACGGACGCAGCTACCACTGATTTGAGCACCGAGATCACTCGCAGAGACTTCAGGCAGCGTGTGTCCTGGTATCATTGGAAATCGTTTCTGTACCATCACCAAGCCCAGACATTGTATTGTATGGTATGTCTTTATTTATATAGCGCCATTTAGTGTACATAGCGCTCACAGTAGTATACATGGGTAAATCAATAAATACAGATAATGTAAATAACAGATCATGGGAATAAGTGCTTTAAGACATAAAAGTAACATTTCGGAAGAGGAGTCCCTGCCCCAGGAGCTTACATGTCTAATTGTTAGGTAGGGAGAACGTAAGAGACAGTTAGGAGGGAGTTCTTGGTAAGTGCGTCTGCAGGGGGCCAAGCATTTGTACTCGTGTTTAGAATATCCACAGTGCTATTCATATGCTTCTTTAAGCAAGTGTGTCTTAAGGTGGGTCTTAAAGGTGGCTAGAGAGGGTGCTAGTCGTTACTGAGGGGAGGCATTCCAGAGGTGTGGGCCGTCAGTGAAAAGGTTTAGAGCGGGAGAGGGCTTTAGATACAAAGGGGTAGAAAGAAGACATCCTTGAGAAGAAGCAAGAGTCTGATGGTGGCATACCGAAAATTAGGATGAGATGTAAGGAGGGTGCAGAGAATGTAAAGCTTTAAAAGTGAGGAGAAGAATGGGAGTGTGAGATCGGGATTTGATCGAAGCCAGGAAGGGATTTCATGAGGGGAGATGCTGAGACGATCTAGGAAAGAGTAGAGTGATTCTGGCAGCAGCATTTAGGATAGATTGGTAGGGGAGACAGGTGAGAGGCGGAAGGCCGTGACAGCAGGAGGTTACAGTATCAAGACGGGAGAGAATGAGGGCCTGAGTCGAGTTTTAGGGCAGTCGAACAACATAGGAAAGGGCGTATG
>CM071571.1:302497-439387 GCA_036426205.1 Ascaphus truei | reverse complement strand
GTTGAAGGCCAAAAGAAGAGGTAAGAGAAAGAAAGCGGGAAGCCCAAGAGAGAGAGGGGTCATCAATGTGGCAATTGAAGTCCCCAAGGAGAAGAACAGGGGAGTCTGAGGAGAGAAAGAAAGAGAGCCAGGATTCAAAGTGAGAGAGAAAGGCAGAAGGGGGATGAGTAGAGGTAGGTGGGCGATAGATGACCGCCACATGAACAGGGAGAGGAGAGAAGATCTGGACAGTGTGAGCCTCAAAGGAGGGAAAAGCAAGAGAGGGGGGAATAGGAAGGGTTCGGTAATGGCAGACA
The DNA here is from genome assembly GCA_036426205.1 of Ascaphus truei. Taxonomy (NCBI): domain Eukaryota; kingdom Metazoa; phylum Chordata; class Amphibia; order Anura; family Ascaphidae; genus Ascaphus; species Ascaphus truei. The sequence goes on along the minus strand of CM071571.1, from coordinate 439,091 downwards.
GAGGAGAGCAGGAGCCCCACGCCTCCACCCCTGCCATCAGGGCACGGAGTGTGGGAGAAGGAAAGGCCACCATAGGAGAGGGCAGCTTCCAGAGCAGAGTCCGACTGAGTGAGCCAGGTCTCAGTTATAGCAAAGAGAAGCAGGGAGTGAGAGAGAAAGAAGTCATGTACAGAGAGGAACTTGTTAGAAAGAGAGCGTGCGTTCCAAAGGGCACAGGAGAAAGGGAGAGAGGAGGGAGGGTGGCAGGGGATGGGTATGAGGTTGGAGGGGTTGACACCAGAAGGAGTAGAAGTTGCATGTGGGAGGCGAGGACGAGAGCAAGTTGAAATAAGACAGGGACCAGGATTGGGAGAGATATCCCCAGAAGCAAGGAGGAGAAGCATGGATAGAAAGAGGATGTGTGAGGAGGATTTGTAAGGGTGTTTTTTAGTGCAGGGGATATAGCTGTGTGGTGTCAGAGGACGCAGGTAAGAAAGGAGTTCATGTGAACTGAGAAGTGGTGAAGGAAGGAGAGATGGAGATATATGAATAGAGTTTGAGACATACTGAGGCTGGTAGAAAGAAGGACATCCTGCAAACAACGTGTTTCAATATCATCTCGGGACCGAGGATTTATTCCAGCACCTGTTGCAGTTACCGGATGGTGGTGATTATATCACAATATGCTTTTAAAACTTGTACCCTTGTGAGTGCATTTTTTATCCCCCACCTTCCCCTCCCCTCAATAAATTTACGTTTTTACACTATGTATATACATGATGAACCAATATACAAATAAATGTCTCAGGGTTAACAAAAACATGCTTAAATAAAAATACCACTTCTCTATAACATCCACAATGACATACAATGCTATTTCCTAAACAAATCAAATGTGATCATCCAATCTAAAGCATCAAATGCTAATCAAAAGCCTCAAATGCCACTCAAAACATTGCATTTACATTGTATACATGATGCATAAAATCTAAGCAACATGTAGACGCTGCAAATCAATGTTAACAATGCAATATGCCAAAGTAAATAGCATTACATCAAATGTTGTTGTTTTTTTTGTACATCATTTCTTGCCTCTGTATGTATTTATGTATGTATGTCTAGAGAGATATATACATACAGGGTAAGAAATGATTGTGTAATTTTTGGTCTTGTATGCTGTACTTTAGGTCATGGTGAGGCTTGCTTTTGTATATTTTATTATTTGGTGTCCTTCTATTTTGTGTGATGGTAACTTGTTCTCTTTGACGGTTGCTATAGTTAATTGTGTAATTGGTATGGATGCTATTTTAATTGTTTTGGGATGTAATTAATGTATGCAAATTAATTGATGGTGACTTTATTGGATTACATAGTATACTTTTTTTGATGTAATACTATTTTCTTTTTATTTGGAATATTGTATTGTTAACATTGATTTGCAGCGTCTACATGTTGCTTAGATTTTATGCATCATGTATACAATGTAAATGCAATGTTTTGAGTGGCATTTGAGGCTTTTGATTGGCATTTGATGCATTAGATTGGAGGATTACATTTGATGTGTTTAGGAAATATCATTGTATTTCATTGTGGATGTTATAGAGAAGTGGCATTTTTATTTAAGCATGGTTTTGTTAACCCTGAGACATTTATTTGTATATTGGTTATCATGTATATATATATATATATATATAGTATTTTTTTTTTAATTTTGCATGATGAAGCCACTGTACAAAGGAATGGGTGAAGGGTGGGTATCAGGCCAGGGTGCCTTAACCCCTTAATTACCTTTGCGGTTAGTATCTGATAAGGTGATTAAGGGGTTCATTGATATGTGAATGTAATTGCAATTTATTGGCTATGTATTATTTTGGCGACGGACTACAAGGATTATGCTGGCGACGGGGCCTTCTTATTGATGAGGTCAGTAGAAGTTTCTTTATTTTACTATGCTAGTTTATGTTTTTAAAAATGGCCAAATAATCTATTATCCCTATCTGGATAATAGTTATTTGGCACATTATTGTACTGTATGTGTTGGGGTGGGGGGAGGGGGTATTGGCCCGAAGGGTATGTGGGTAGGCCTCCCTTGTGGGTAGTGGGTGAGGGTGGTTAGGCATCACGGGGTGGGGGGTTATTGGGGGAGGGTATGCAGGCCTCCTGAGTGGTGGGTGAGGTTGGGTTAACCCCTTAATGACTGTAGCGGTTAATAACCGCTATGGTGATTAAGGGGTTAGGGGACATTACATTGGATGTTTTTATTCTTGTGTCTGTTTTGCAGAAGCGGATGGGGCATTAGCAGGATGAAAATGAGGATGTCCTTCATCGTGGCAGCCGGACATGGGTGAGTGCTATATGTATTGAATGTATTTATTGTTATTTATGTATTTTAAATGGACAACTGCACTATTATCCATTTGTGGATAATAGTAATTTTGCCCATTACTGTATTGTATGTTGTGCATTGCAATGTTTATTGGGGGCAATTCAAAAGGTAGGGATGAGTTCCATGGAAGTGTCCTCAATGTAATCTCAAACGAACAAACATGTAAGACAACAACATAAAAGAGAAAAAAAGAGAGAAAAAAGATCATAGTGCAACTAAATACAAACAACAAATCACTGATATAGTATGCAAAATAAATCGGCAATTTAATATAATGATTAAAATGTAAACATAAAAACAACAAACAATAGCTTGTAGTGCAAGGACACACTAATATAGCGATGGCATCCAGTGGGGCTAAAAATGAAACCCTACTTACAGCAATGCTGAGGTATATAAGCCTGTAGTGCAAACACACTTAACCCTCCGAGGCCTGGGTAAAAGACCTTTTGAATTGGACTATATTTGGTCAGATTTTTTATTTCTTTTTGGCGCCGGTTCATTTGTATTAATTGTGGTTTTTTTGGTTTGTGTCACCTATTTTTTCTGGCAGCCTTCGCTTCTATATTTTAGGGGTGTATTTATATATATGAGTTGTTGAATTGACACTAATTTTTGTATTTTTTGCATTAGCGCTGTTCCCACTGCCCTTCCCCTTGATGCTACCAATTGCACACATGCAAGTACTACAGTAAGTCCAGAAAATCAGTGGATCAATGATTCCATAAATACACTCGCGTCCAGCGTCCCACTGATAGAATCATAAGGTAATGTGAAACCCGTAGCACCGTGCGCTCGTGACTATCCCACGGGACGGGGCTATGACGTGGTAGGGAGGAAATAGAGCAGCGGTACTGCCGTGTCCTCTGTAAGGGAACCGTGAGCGGCTATATGAGACCGCAATCCTCCGCCACTGCCCTCATGAACCCGGTGTCACACACGGCAACACTCCCCACAAGGAGGGGGGGGGGGGAATTAGTTTTACTCACGATCTTGACACGCCGGGTCTCGACTCAAACACTGACGCAGTGCTCCAGCCAAGGCAAAATAGACAGAAATGGAGTAATCAGGCGGTTCACTGCTGCCGTCAAGGTATGAAATTGGAGATCTACACGCAAATGAATAAAAGGTTGTTTAATGAGTGCATATACACTGAAAAAAGTTCTGCTACAGAGAAAAACTCTGACGAAGTCCCTACCTGCGTACGAAACGTGTCAGAGTTTTTCTCTGTAGCAGAACTTTTTTCAGTGTATATGCACTCATTAAACACCTTTATTCATTTGCGTGTAGATCTCCAATTTTCATCCTTGACGGCAGCAGTGAACCGCCATAAGATTAGCAGTTGCATTGTGGAGCAGACGAGATCAAGTTGAAATAAGACATGGACCAGGATTGGAGAGATATCCCAGAACAAGGAGAGAGCATGGATAGCCCAGAGGCTGTGTGGAGGCGGATTTGTACGGGTGGTTTTTTAGTGGACAAAAAAAAAAAAAGAAAAAAAAAAAAAAAAAAACAACACCAACAAAACAAAAAAAACCAAAAAACAAAAAAAACCCAAAGACAAAAACAAAAAAAAAAAACAGGGGATATAGCTGTGTGGTGTCAGAGGACGCAGGTAAAAAGGAGTTTCATGTGAACTGAGAAGTGGTGAAGAGAGATGAGCATGGATATATGAATGAGTTTGAGACATACTGAGGCTGGTGAAGAAGGACATCCTGCAAACAACGTTTTCAATCATCTCGGGACCGAGGATTATTCCAGCACCTGTTGCAGTTACGGCATGGTGGTGATTATATCACAATATGCTTTTAAAAACTTGTACCCTTGTGAGTGCATTTTTTATCCCCCACCTTCCCCTCCCTCAATAAATTTACGTTTTTACACTATGTATAATACATGATAAACCAAGTATACAAATCAAATGTCTCAGGTTAACAAAAACGGCTTAAATAAAAATAACCACTTCTCTATAACATCCACAATGACATCAATGCTATTTCCAAACAATCAAATGTGAGCACCCATCTAAAGCATCAATGCTAACAAAGCCTCAAAGTGCCACTCAAAACATTGCATTTACATTGTTACATGATGCATAAAATCTAAGCAACATGTGACGCTGCAATCAATGTTAACAATGCAATATGCCAAAGTAAATAGCATTACATCAAATGTTGTTTGTTTTTGTTTGACATCATTTCTTGCCTCTGTATGTATTATGTATGTATGTCTAGAGAGATATATACATACAGGGTAAGAAATGTTGGTTAATTTTTTGGGTCTTGTCATGCTGTACTTTAGGTCATGGTGAGGCTTGCTTTTTGTATTTTATTATTTGGTGTCCCTTCTATTTTGTGTGATGGTAACTTGTTCTCTTTGACGGTTTGCTATTAGTTAATTGTGTAATTGTATGGATGATATTTTAATTGTTTTGGGATGTATTATGTATGCAAATTAATTGATGTGACTTTATTGGATTACATATATCTTTTTTTTGATGTAATACTATTTTCTTTTTATTTGGAATATTGTATTGTTAACATGATTGCACGTCTACATGTTGCTTAATTTATGCATCATTAATCATGTATGCAATTGTTTGAGTGGCATTGAGCTTTGATGGCATTGATGTATAGATTGGAGGGATACATTTGATGTGTTTAGGAAATATCATTGTATTTCATTGTGGACTGTTATAGAGAGTGGCATTTTTTATTTACAGCTGGTTTTGTTACCCTGAGACATTTATTTGTATATTGGTTATCAGTATATATATATATATATATATAGTATTTTTTTTTAATTTTGCATGATGAAGCCACTGTACAAAGGAATGGGTGAAGGGTGGGTACAGGCATGTGGCTTAACCCTTAATTACCTTTGCGGTTAGTAGTCGAATAGGTGATTAAGGGGTTCATTGATATGTGAATGTAATTGCAATTTAATTGGCTATGGTTTGATTTTGGCGACGACTACAAGGATTATGTGGCGACGGGGCCTTCTTATTGATTAAGTCAGTTAGAAGTTTTTATTTCTATGCTATTTATGTTTTTTAAAAATGGCCAAATATCTATTATCCCTATCTGGATAATAGTTATTTGGCACATTATTGTACTGTATGTTTGGGGGTGGGGGAGTGGGGTATTGGCCCGAAGGTATGTGGGTAGGCCTCCCTTGTGGGTAGTGGGTAGGGTGTTTAGGCATCACGGGGGTGGGGGGTTATTGGGGGAGGGTTGCAGGCCTCCTGAGTGTGGGTGAGTGGGTTAACCCCTTATGACTGTACGGTTAATACCCTATTGGATTAAGGGGTTAGGGGACATTACATTGGTATGTTTTTATTCTTGTGTCTGTTTTGCAAGCGGATGGGCATAGCAGGATGAAAATGAGGATGTCCTTCATCGTGGCAGCCGGACATTGGGTGAAGTGCTATATTATATGTATTTATTGTTATTATGTATTTTAATGACACTGCACTATTATCCATTTGGGATAATAGTAATTTTGGCCCTTACTGTATTGTATGTTGTGCATTGCAATGTTTATTGGGGCAATTCAAAAGGAGGGTATGAGTTCCATGGAAGTGTCCTCAGGTAATCTCAAACGAACAAACATGTAAGACAACAACATAAAAGAGAAAAAAAGAGAGAAAAAAGATCATAGTGCAACTAAATACAAACAACAAATCACTGATATATTATGCAATAAATCGGCAATTTAATATAATATTAAAATGTAAACTAAAACAACAAACAATAGCTTGTAGTGCAAGGACACACTAATATAGCGATGGCATCCAGTGGGGCTAAAAATGAAACCTACTTACAGCAATGCTGAGGTATATAAGCCTGTATGCAACACACTTAACCCTCCGAGTCTGGGTAAAAGACCTTTTGAATTGGACTATATTTGGTCAGATTTTTTTATTTCTTTTGGGCGCCGTTCATTTGTATTAATTTGGTTTTTTTGGTTTGTGTCACCTATTTTTTCTGGCAGCCTTCGCTTCTATTTTAGGGTGTATTTATATATTGAGTTGTTGAATTGACACTAATTTTGTATTTTTGCATTAGCGCTGTTCCCATGCCCTTCCCCTTGATGCTACCAATTGCACACATGCAAGTACTACAGTAAGTCCAGAAAATCAGTGGATCAAATGATTCATAAATACACTCGCGTCCAGCGTCCCACTGATAGAATATAAGGTATATGTTAAAACCCGTAGCAACCGTGCGCTCGTGACTATCCCACGGACGGGGCTATGAGTGGTAGGGAGGAAATAGAGGCAGCGGTACTGCCGTTGTCCTCGTAAGGGAACCGTGTCGGCTATTCTAGACCGCAATCCCCGCCACTGCCCTCATGAACCCGGTGTCACACACGCGAACACTCCCCACAAGGAGGGGGGGGATATTAAGTTTACTCACGATCTTGACACGCCGGGTCTCGACTCCAAACTGACGCAGTTGCTCCAGCCAAGGCAAAATAGACAGAATGGAGTAATCAGCGGTCACTGCTGCCGTCAAGGTAGAAATTGGAGATCCACACGCAAATAATAAAGTGTTTAATGAGTGCATATACACTGAAAAAAGTTCTGACTACAGAGAAAAACTCTACGAAGTCCCTACCTGCGTACGAAACTTGTCAGTTTTTTCTCTGTAGCAGAACTTTTTCAGTGTATATGCACTCATTAAACAACCTTTATTCATTGCGTGTAGATCTCCAATTTCATACCTTGACGGCAGCAGTGAACCGCCTGATTACTCCATTTCTATGTATGTATGTATGTCTTTATTTATATAGCGCCATTAGTGTACATAGCGCTTCACATTAATAATACACGTGACTATCATATAAATCAGCGATGCGCAAACTGGGCGGCATGCCCCCTTGGGGAGGTGCAAGATTATTTAGGGGGGGCGCGAGCTGCGTGCGGGGAAACCTGGGGGTGGGCAGAGCTTTGTACGGGTGGCCAGAAGCTCCGTGCTGAGGCTGCTTCTCTGCTCTGTGTCTGTGTCAGAGGGGGTGGGGCCTTGCTGCGGGGGCGGGGCCTTGCTGCAGGGGGGCTTTCCTTCCCTGCACACAGACATCCCCTCCTCTTGTATTACCCGTCCCTGTTTTCAGCAGCATGGTGGGGGACAGGAGCAGGCTGACAGTATACTTCCTCCACCCCAGGTGAAAGTCTGTGACATGATTGGTTGTTGTGTCTGTCTGTGTGTGTAATTTGATTGTGTGTGTGTGTTGTGCCTTTGTTGGTTGTGATTGAGAGTGTGTTGTGATTGAGTGTATGTGTGTGTGTGTTGTGTCTGTGTTTGGTTGTGATTGAGTGTGTGTGTGTTTGTGCCTGTGTTTGTTGTGATTGAGTGTGTTGTGATTGAGTGTGTGGTTTTTTTGTCTCACACTCACAACACACTGCACACCACTCACAGCACACTGCACACTACAGCACACTCTCACAGCACATGGCACACTGCACACACTCATAGCACACTCTCACAGCACATGCACCCACTCACAACCACTGCACACACTCACAGCAACTGCACACACTCATAGCACACACAGCACACCACACACACAACACACTTTCACTGCACCACCGAGCACACACAGCACACTGCACACACACACTGCACACAGACTCACAGCACACTGCACACACTGCACACAATTCACAGCACACTAACACATAGCACACTCACAGCACACACTTCAACACTGCACACAGCACTCACAGCTCACGCACACAGCACCCACACACACTGCACACACTCCCAGCACACTGCACACACTCACAGCACACACTGCACACTTTCATTGCACACACTCACAGCCCACCCCCTACCTCCGGTGTAATCTCCTGGGGCATCCTGGGGCTGCCTGCTGGGGTGCGAGGCGACTGGCTGGGGGGATCTGTGCCGGGCTGGGGTGTGGGGCTGCTGGCGGGGGGGATCTGTACCGGGCTGGGGGGGATCGGTGTCAGGGGGGGGGAATCGGTGCTGGTAGAAGTGAGGCTGCTGGGGGAAGTGTAAGGGGAATGCTAGGGGAAGTATGGTGGCTGCTGGCGCCTAACTTCACCTCTTCCTCCTTCCTCCCCCCTCCTCCCGATCGGGTGCACGGTGGCCATTTTAAAAAAAATTAGCGCAACCCCAGATATAGCGCGGTCGGATCGGGTGGCCCCCGAGGACCGTGCAATAAATCGGGGCTGAGATGTATTTGTATTTACATTGTATACCGTTTAATAAAGGTTTTTTTTTCATGTGATTGATTACATCAGGCAGGGGGGGCCTGAGAAATTTCATGGATGAAAAGGGGGCTCGGCATAAAAAGTTTACTCACCCCTGATATAAATAACAAATAGTACAAATAACAGATCATGGGAATAAGTGCTTCAGACATAAAAGTAAAATTTCGGAAGAGGAGTCCCTGCTCCAGGGAGCTTACAATCTAATTGGTGGGGAGAACGTACAGAGACAGTAGGAGGGCATTCAGGTAAGTGTGTCTGCAGGGGGCCGAGTTTTATGTATCGTGTATAGTATTAGCCACGGTGTTACTCATATGCTTCTTTGAGCAAGTGTGTCTTAAGGTGGGTCTTAAAGGTGGATAGAGATGGTGCTAGTCGGGTATTGAGGGGAAGGGCATTCCAGAGGTGTGGGGCAGAAAGTGAGAAAGGTTTAAGGCGGGAGAGGGACTTAGATACAAAGGGGGTAGAGAGAAGACATCCTTGAGAAGAACGCAAAAGTCGGGATGGTGCATAGCGAGCAATTAGGGCTGAGATGTAAGGAGGAGCAGAAGAGTGTAAAGCTTTAAAAGTGAGGAGGAGAATTGAGAGCGATATGCGTGATTTGATAGAAAGCCAGGAGAGGGATTTCAGCAGGGGAGATGTTGAGACAGATTTCGAAAATAGTAGAGTGATTCTGGCAGCAGCGTTTAGGATAGATTGTAGGTGAGACAGGTGATAGGCAGGAAGGCCAGACAGCAGGAAGTTACAGTAATCAAGGTGGGAGAGAATGAGGGCCTGAGTCAGAGTTTTAGCAGTCGAGCAACAGAGGAAAGGGCGTATCTTTGTTATATTGTGGAGGAAAAAGCGACAGGTTTTAGATATGTTTTGAATGTGAGGGGCAAATGAGTCGAGTGTGACCCCTAGGCAGCGTGCTTGGGCTACTGGGTACTGGTAAACTTGATCTCCCGAGACAGTCTATCCCCTTTATTAATTTGATGGCTCTTCTCTGCACTCTCTCTAGTTCCATAATGTATTTTCTAAGGAGTGGTGATCAAAATTGTACTCCATATTCAAGGTGTGGTCTTACTAATGCTTTGTTAAGGGGAATAATTATTTTTACTTCCCTTCCATCCATTGCCCGAGTAACGGTGTTTCCTCCCTCCCCCCCCAATCTCATATTGGCCCCTTACGTGAGGAAACTGCCCCATGTTACATGAAGTGTAGTGTGGTGCACCTGCTGGCTTACAGGACTCCTGAGTCTTCCGCGGTGATATGGGGAAATACATCAGGACTGGCTCGTGAGGTAATGCTGAGAACTACTCACTTCTGGTACAGCGCCTCCATCTCTTCCAGGTCCCCACGACAGCAGGGAAGAGTCTCTGGAAGAGAACATCTGGGTGCAGCTTCTCCCTGAATGACTCCACTCTCAGGCAAGAAGGTTCTTTCAAATTGGACATTCTTTATTGTCATCTTGACTGGCAGACAGGCCATCATTGTGGCCGGTCTCTAGCCGGACATCATAATAAAGGTTGCCCACCTCAAGGAAGTCCCTGGACACCACTCCTAGTCAGGGCCCAATAAGCTGTCCTTGCTCTCCCCTTACTCTCTAATAGAGTAAGGGGAATAGTCTGCCCACCTCTCCCCTAAGGGAGGGCCACAATCCTTGCCAGAGCCCTGGCACTGTGTTGGGTCAGACAGTCGCATTCAAGTGGGATGAGACACTCACACACACGTCAACACTAAATTCAGGAAGTGATGCATACTATATAGCTCCAGTAGGTACCACCCCTGTGTCACTGTAAGTTGACACAGAGCATGATGTCACTTCCTTCACTACACAATGCACATCACAGGGGATGAGGGCAAACCTCATGATTACTCCTGGCAAACCTGCCCTTTTAACAGGAATTATTGCACAGGAGGAGAGAGGCATGTAACCCCAAAATTACACAGGGCTACACCCGTTTAATGCAAGATAAGATCTTGTTTGCCTTTGCAGCTACTGCATGACTTTGGGCACTATTGCTAAGCCTGCTGTCTACAAGCACTCCTAAATCCTTCTCCATCAAGGATTCCCCAATTTATCCCCATTCAATGTGTAAATCACCAGTTTATTCTTGCATCCCAAATGCATAACCTTACATTTATCTGTATTAAACCTCATCTGCTATTTACCTGCCCAAGTTTCCAGTCTCTCCAAGTCCTTCTGGAGAGAAATTACATCCTGCTCTGATTCTACTACCTTACACAATTTAGTATCATCAGCAAAGATGGAGACTTTGCTCTCTATGCCAACCTCAAGGTCATTAATAAACAAGTTAAAAAGCAGGGGTTCCAGTGCCGATCGCTGAGGTACTCCACTCCCGACCTTAGCCCAACCTGAAAAAGTTCCATTTATGACAACGCTCTGTTGTCTGTCCTTTAACTATTGCTGCGCCAGCTTTTATTTTAAACAACAACAATACAAACCGGCGCCTTAAAGTCCAAACTGGAACTATTGTGGAGTCCAAGAATTGTGACAATGTCCAATGGAGGAGAGTCCAATCTTTAACTGCAGACTCCACAGCAGGGATTTACATACGTGATGCAAAAGAGAAAAGAAAGACAATCATAATGCAACAATGTTAAATGCAAACATATAGGACTTACAGGACAAGACAAACACAAAACAATGACAAGTAGGCTGACAAATAATAATAAAGGAGTATATTTAATGAACAACTAAAAAACGCCTGGAGCAGATAGCGGATCCGGTTTGTAAAACCGGAATCCTACTTACAAGATGTCCAATATATACAAGCAGGGATGCACGGTGATGGAACTCCGGCAGCAGCTACTCGTAGACTCGTGGCAATCAGGCAGAAGCTCCGATCACTTCCTTGGTTCTGTGTCCGGATGTACGTCACCATAGGCTGTTCTCCGCTTCTCCTGGTGCCTGCTGCCACTCCGTTGCCGGAAGTGCGTCACGGGGGGTGGGACAAATGTCCGAAACTCCCTTCTCCTGCTCGAGTGACTAGACAAACTCCTGTAGTGCTCTGCTAACAAGCTGTTACTCTTTCTTCCAACTGCCTTTATTTTAAAACTTCTCGAGGGCGTAGCGGTTGCATCTTCTGAATTCCACGTGCAATAAATTGGGTATCCCCGCATTAATGCCGCATTCGCACCGCCCAGCACCCGCGGCTGATCCGCAGTTGATCTGTTTAATTATAATGGTTCGGATTTAATTAGGGGCTATTCTTCGCGTATCCGCCAGGTGGCAGATATTCATGAATTGTAATGAATTCTAATGTGTACACTACATGTGCTACAGTAATGTGTCAACTTGCAGGTGTAACGGGTATTCTGTATGGCCTGACCCCCCCAATCTAATATTGGCCCCTGTGGTCTAACCAGCCCCCATTACATGGTCGTGTCTGGTGGTGCACCTGTTGGCAACAGGACTCCTTAGTCTCCCGCATGATGGTGTTTGGGGATTGTCAATCCAGACAGGCAGCTGAGGTAGTGTGTGCGAGTCCTACCTATATCCAGTGCAGCGCCTCCACCTCATCAGGATCCCTGCGTCTGCATGGGGATGGTTCTGATGAGGAACTCCTCTGTGGTGCCTTCCTCTGCAGAGTAAATCCAGACTCATACATGAGGGTGTCTTTTATCAAGGACATCTTTATTGTTGCTTGGTGGTATGGGCCAGCTGCCCCTCACAGCTAGCAGCTTAGCCGCTCATTCCTCTGCTGCACTCCATTAGGAAGGTTCCTTCTCCTGTAATAGAGTTGCTCTCCACCTCTCCTCTCAAAGAGATTCACCAGCTTGTCTCTGTCTCTCTGCTCAGAGCTGCACAGACTCACAGCTCTTGCATCAGACCACTGCAACACTGTTGCAGACCTCCACGTGCCTCTCACTGAACAGAGGCAGCACAACAACAGGAACTCAACTCCTAACTTTAGGCAGTTCTGTGTTTTATATCACCTCCAGAAACAGACACTCTCTGTGTCACTTCATTTGGGACACATGACACCTGACCAGGGTTTGAGGGCAAAACTCCGTGACTGTTACTGGCAACCCTGCATACTTACCAGGATTACTGCCAGCATGAAAGAGATATGTACACCAATTTTACACATGGCTACATTCTCCCCCTGGTGAAACCCAACCCCGGCTGGGATCTAAATTTGCAGAACCTTTCTTCAGGTAGCACTGCAAAACAAAACAATACACATTACAGTACATATCTTTTCATCATAAACATAATAACAGATACATCCTAACGTAGATGTGTAACAACCAGGATTACTCCCTGATGGAGTATCCATTACTGGTACTACCATACCCTCTCAAGGTGGCCTGCGCACAGCATGGTCCACTGGGTTTAGAGCAGCAATGCTATAACACTCTGGGTGACATACTGGACACCCACAATCAGCCCATAACTCTGGCCTGGATGCTAGTGGACTGAGAGGATCATCCCATACAATTCCCCAAGGCATCTCCTGGAGATGTAAGCCATATTTTCTTGATTATGCCACTTCTTGTCTGACACTTTAGGATCCCAATCCTCTAGAGAACTATCAGCATCCCAATATTCTATGGAACTATCAGAATCCCAATTTTCTTCTCTTGATCCTTCCTCCTCACCAGAACTATATCCCCTATCCTCATCAGTGGAACCCATTTCGAACTCAATTTCTCCCTCCCTTGGATGGTGGAAATAAAGTAACAACTTTTGGCGATCCCTGGCAACTCTTGCTGCACAATGGACAGGGTCCCATAGGGGTTCCCGGCGGGCAATAGGCAAATATGAGCAGCAACTTAACCAAATCACAGAATCCCCAATGGAATGAGTGTGCACATCAGAACTGATTGACATTCACGTTAGCACAGGCTTGAATTACAAGAGGATTACACCAGGCAGACTCTCAACATCGGAGTTCACACTTCCCTCCCGATCTCTTACTGGCGCCAGGTCAAGCAACCTAGAACCCCGTTCAGGTTCTACCCAGTCCGTCATCAGCGCCTGCCGTGACTCCCAGACAACACTTGGCTGGCATTGGACCCATAGGAAAAAGTGACTCGGGCCCGGGGACTTTAACTATGGAAGGGGTTGAGGCATAGGACAACATTAATCACAGCATAAGCGGGGGCTAAGACCCCAACTTCGTGGCTACTCTGCCCGGGTACCATCGGATGGCCTTAACGTTCTACCCGGGTCCTTGTTCCATCCGCGTTCCGCTGTGAACCCCGTAAATGTACTGTTCATGGATCTCACAGGGACACACCGCCACATCTTGCGTTGGGCTCCCAACCGGACCCCTTACTCCAGAACGACGTCCGCCCGCGGACACGTGCATGAGCTCTGCCTATCGCTCCGCACGGGCCTAGGGCGAGCCCTTCCTACACCGGTAACACCACGAGCTGCCTGATAGGGGGGTAAAGGATCGTGCGCACCGCTCCGTTGGCTCGGGGTGGTTCTCCTCTGCCACTGCACACAGTTAAGGGCCGATTCTTTTGCAGCACCACTGTAGTGTCCGCCGGCCAGGCTCAATCACCCCGATGTCGGGCTTGCCATGATCCTCGTCCGTAGGAAGGCAGACTCGACGCTAGTAGTGGCACTCTTGTGCCAAGGGGACAGACAGCGACCCGGGTTCCGGTTTCTCGCCTGCGGTCTAGATGGCCCTAAATTCTTTCTACGTGCTGCACCATAGCAGGGATCCCCAGTTCTCCGGATCAGTCGTTCTATGCTTGACAAGGCGAAGCGCTTCAGCCATCAGCTGGGCTTGTCCGTTCCCGCCCTCATACGGTCTGCCCTGGTACGAAGGGCGCACGGCCCCTCGGTACGTGGCCCACACTTGCACATTGGGGGAACATAGCAGTATCGTGCTGGCTTCTCCAGCCGGGGCAACCTGCACTGCATGCACAGGCCACCGCAATGTCTCTTTGCTCCGCCAGCCGTGCATACACAGGAAAGCCATCCTGGCAATGAAATAGGGGTATACCCCAATTCAACTATCGCTCTTTGTACGGCGTTACGGAGACCCTTTGCCAGTGTATCTCCCTGTTCACCAGCTCCTCGCAACTGTGTGACAGGAAGCTCAACATCAAGTGACTGCACTCGCAGCTCAGGACAACTGGGTCTCGCATGGCAGAGATAGAGATTCCTCCCCCCGCGGTGATTATTGTGGAGGGTGTCCACAAGTTCATGGATGCCCGACACAGCGGTGAACCTTTCACAGTCCTGGAGGGCTGTGCCTCCCGATTTCGCGCAACATACCCTTGAGCATAACTCCTTATTTGGGCCAATCAAGACCATTTCCTGACAGACACCTGCTGCAAAATCCTTGTCCTCTTTTCGCGGGCAGCATTGGATTACAGGAACTACTTTCTGTAAGGTCGGCGGCCACGGTTCACCAGTCTTTGCTCAGAAGATCCAATTCCACTGCGGCATAATTGGAACACACTCTCCCTGGTTTGAGATAGGGCGGAGGTTCCCATAGACTTTATCGGGTTGACCAGCACTGGGGCTGAGCTGGTCATAGTCCAAGAAGGCCGCGGCAGCAGATTTCGAGCATAATTCCCATCGGGTTGGGCCTCTGTTAGTTCGACGCTCCTGGCCAATCTCTGCAAAGTATAGATTGTACGCCTGGTCGGTCTCAATGGCCCACGCGGTCTACCCAGGGAAGCGGGAGCCGCATTTTGGTTTGCACTTCTCAATCTCTTGAACGGTTGGAGGTAGCTTTTTGATTGTTGTACGTGACCTGACAAGCAAATCCATAATGTTCCCCAAACTCACTACAATGTCTCCTCACTGTCCTCATGGGTAGTGCCCTAGATCCTAGACAGGACAAAAAACGGGAGGCCGACAGCTAGGCGCCACTCCACAGCAGTCTCGGGCAAAAGTCAATTTTGTTTAGGCACCTTCACGACCCCACACATGCCATGTGCGACGTCTCGTCTCCATCAGCCTACCGTCCCATTTTGGACCTTCGCACCACGCGGATCCTCCATTCTGTGCGGGTGGTCCCATTTGGTCTACTGTGTCCGTTTCGATTGTACACTGACGCCTCTCTTTTCCTTCTGCGGAGCGGCCCTGCCCACAACCGATCACATAAAAATGCATTGTGCACACCCTTGTGTTCCTAATGTGGTTGAACTGTGATTGAACTACCAATCAGAGCTAGGACCTCACTTTTCCGGTTCGCTGGATCCTTCCTTCCAGACAAGTCTGTGTCCCTCGGTAACGTGATCTAGGATGGCGATAGAGTACTCTGGCTCCTCCATAGCAGTATTGGGGCTGTCTAACCCTACTGTTGGCTTAGCTAGCGCAGACCCTCTCACAATTCCTGACAACTTAACAGCGATCCTCAGCCTTCTACCTAGTGCTACGCTCGAAGTTATAGGACAGCTTAGGCCCTTCTCCCGACCTCCAAGCTCCTCTCGGCCCCGTAGGTGGTGGGCCCTGCGAGCTGACATGGACTCCATCACGCCAGGTCCTGACTCCCCTCAGTGCTCCGTCACCCCAACATGGCAACAGTAGTGGGCAGCATACACTCTCCAATGGTTTCACAGTGTTGCTAGCAAAAGCCGTCCTGTTTTGACAGTCTCTCAGCAGCGCCTCAAAGTAAGGGTATTTTTGTTTGTTTTGGGTCCCATGTAGTGCGCCTGGACACCCACAATCTAATATGGACTGTATGGGTTTCTAATCCAGCGATCCCAGGACATGCGTGTGTCGGTGGGCTGCACGGTTGGCCCAACAGGGCGCGCTCAGTGGGGGGACTCCTGAGTCTCCCGCATGATGGTGTGTGGGGATTGTCAATCCAGACAGGCTGCTGAGGTAGTGTGTGCGAGTCCTACCTATATCTAGTGCAGCGCTTCCACCTCATCAGGATCCCTGCGTCTGCATGGGGATGGTTCTGATGAGGAACTCCTCTGTGGTGCCTTCCTCTGCAGAGTAATTCCAGACTCATACATGAGGGTATCTTTTATCAAGGACATATTTATTGTTGCTTGGTGGTATGGGCCAGCTGCCCCTCACAGCTAGCAGCTTAGCCGCTCATTCCTCTGCTGCACTCCATTAGGAAGGTTCCTTCTCCTCTAATAGAGTTGCTCTCCACCTCTCCTCTCAAAGAGATTCACCAGCTTGTCTCTGTCTCTCTGCTCAGAGCTGCACAGACTCACAGCTCTTGCATCAGACCACTGCAACACTGTTGCAGACCTCCACGTGCCTCTCACTGAACAGAGGCAGCACAACAACAGGAACTCAACTCCTAACTTTAGGCAGTTCTGTGTCTTATATCACCTCCAGAAACAGACACCCTCTGTGTCACTTCCTTTGGGACATATGACACCTCACCAGGGTTTGAGGGCAAACCTCCATGACTGTTACTGGCAACCCTGCATACTTACCAGGATTACTGCCAGCATGAAAGAGATATGTACACCAATTTTACACATGGCTACACAGGTGTTTAAAAAACCCCACAGTGGTCTATTGTGAATTAACCTTGTTACTGAAGAAGTTACAATACTGTATCAATTTATGCTTTTCATAATAAAAACTCAATGCACAGTGTCTTTTTTACATAACTGTACTGGATTTCTCCTGTCCTGCAATGAGTACACCGCCGCAGAAAATCCTGACATAACGTACCCTTATTTAATATGGTCCGCAATTAATGCAGCAGATGATAGGATGGCCACAGTTGTTCAAATTTATCAATATTTTATCTCAAATTATGACTTTTACAAATTTTCACCAGATGCTCGTGTTTGGAAGCGTGCAATAAGGAAAAAGTTATGTATCGATCCGTGTTTTTCTCGTATTGCTTCTGCACATGGAGTTAGAGGAGGGTATTGGTGTGTGTTGCCAGATTTTTCCAGTATCTTTGATCATGGAGACTTCAAAAGGCGAAAGGTCATGGTAAAACCAACTAAGATTCATCAGTCCCAGGCCAGCAATGGAATAGCGTCAGCGCCGGCGCCAGCACCGGCTTACAATAACGGTCCGACCTTGAGCGAAAACCTGGTGACCGGCAACCCTTGCTCTCTGTCCCCGCCAGGATACCTGCAGCCTGAGCAAGATTTCATGTACATATACCAGCAAGTTTGCATGTACCAAAAAGATTTCCAGCTTCATCAGCTGTCAACTACAGGTGTAGCAGGCCCGCTGTCACCTGTCAACTACGTGTATAATCAAGAATACAGGACTGGCAGTGGCTCGGCACCAACCGATTGGCAAAGTCTATTATGAAGGTAAAATCCTGCCGTTCAAGCTGCCGTATTTTATTCTTTTTTTTAAATATCAATACATTATGCACACAGACAAGCCATTAGTTACTGCAGATCGGTACGTTCTCCTGTAATCAATCGCATTGCTTATGGTTATTTAGTTCTATTATTTTATTCATAATTCTAGAAAATGTAGTCCAGCAATATGATTTGCTGAGCATCTTCTACGGTAGATACTGAACAATTGGTGGACAGCTAGGCGCATGGATGTACTGTATGTCTCATTGGAACCTCGTTGTAACCCATATGCGTGTCATCACATTTAGGCGCATGCGTGTATGTGAACAAGAGACGCCCCTCCCCCCGAGAAAATTATTGTGGCCTTCTTGAGGGGACTGATTGATTTTAACCAACCATTATGTGAAATGTTATACAGTACTCACTGTATGTTTTTGAGACACTGACATTTTTATAAAAGGTTACAGAATGCAACAATGAAACAATTTAAAAAAGATTCTACTTTTTAAAAAAATGTTGGCGTTAAAACATTCTGTAATAAATTTTGAACAACATAACAGCAATAATGGAAAATAATAATATACGGTACCAGTAATAATTTTATTTTTGCTCAGAAAAGAAACTTTGTCATTAAGCGGAGAACGGCAAATGGAGGGATTTCGATGGATAATATCGCTTTTTGAAATGGTGCTTGCGTATTGATTAACCTGATTTAAAAATCCAAGTACTGGAGGCAAAAATTTAGTGACAGTGCAATTTTTATTGATTAGGATAGAATAACTGTGAGCTTTATTGAAAACCTTAAACACTATGCTGCTGTTTTCATATACAATACATTTTTACAGTACATGTGTATAATCTTTTATTCTATACAGTATGTATTTATTCTACAGTATATGTATTGTATATGTATTGTTTTAATACTATTTTGATTTAATGAGCATACGTACAGAATACTGTATGCCTCATGGAACCTTGTTGAAACGCATACAGTATATGTGTCCTCACATTTATGCGCATGCGTGTATGTGAACAAGAGACACCACACATCCCCCCCGAGCCATTAATGAAAATTCCCTAAGCCTTTACAGTGTTTACTAACTCCTGCACATACTTCGACAGTAGCAGTTTCTCACCCCCCCCCCCCCCAACCGCCTCGCAAGCAAAGTCTTACTAACAAGACAAGGGTAATGCAACCGCTTATCAACTCCCCACACCCTATAATTTTTGTAGCCTTCTTGATGGACTGACTGATTTTAACCAACCATTACTGACTGTATGTTTTTGAAACACTGTGTTTTCTTATAAAAGGTGACACAATGAAACAATTTAAAAAAATTAACTTTTTTTTTTTTGGGAGTAAAAACATTTTTTGATAACTTTTGAACAGACAAACAATCAAGCTGCGAAGTCGATCCCCACCAATCTGTCCATCCATGGACGAGCCCTTGTATGCCTCAAAATGCCATTTATTGAGTCTCTCACGATTCTCATTAAATGATCAGTAATTTTGAAATACCGCTGCACTTCCTCCATAATTGATCTCCGTAAATTGTCTGGCAGAGCCTTTTTTATTCGATTCCCTTCGTAGTTCACGTTGTGGGTCCATCCGCAGTACACCTCGTAACTGACATGGTGTTTGAAGATGTACATGGCATATCTCTGGGCTATTGTGATTTAAGTGATCTTAGGCACAAAACAACTTAAAAGTGATATATACAATTTTGTGAAGAAATACAAATTATTTGCTATAAAATGCGATATAGGATAATATAATAAAATAATATACTGTGTGCTAATTAATAACCCAGCTCAAACCCTCTGGTGGGACCTGTTTCACGGGTTCCAAGGCGTAAGAGATATTTCAAACAATCCAGGAGGAGCATATATGGGATAAGAAGAAAGAGAGAACACACAAATTTAAGTGCAGATGTTTAGAATTCAACAATCTGGCTTATGCTGTAATCTTGGCTCGAGTGTTCAGCCTACTCACAAGATTCAGATGTATATTGAGCAGTTTGCAATTTGGGCTGCTACCCGTATGGAATAAACGCAGTCTGGATCTCCCTCAGGGACACACTCAGCAATATGCGGATATATATAGGAGAGACAAGAGGACACTACATAGCTCAATCGGTCTGATAATCAATTTTTATGTAAAAAAGATATAAAAGTGTGCACTTACAATGTGCATAATAAAAACAGGCATTTATCACATCATTAGTGAAAAACGGAGGGTCACCGCGCTCTCACCGCCTCCCCTGGGTCTTCTGAGCCTCCTCTCCATGTAGTCTGCTGTCAGGGCCTGTCTCGTTGCACCCATCCCGGCGTGTGATGTCACGGCTCCTCGGCTTGAGAACTACGGATCCCCTTCTAGTCCAAAATGATACCACTCAACGCGTTTCGCCCAGTCTGCATAGACTGTATCTGGCTTCGTCAGGAGTGTATGTGCTAAGGTAAATGGACCTCTTATATACCTTCATCAATTAGTTAAACAATTAAAAAATGATTCAATCAGTCCTAATGGCACAGGTGTCTTTCTTATATGGAAAGAAGTTACACACATGGATGTTATATATATATATATGTCATGAACATTCCAATGACCATAGTAATTACACGCATAGTACATTACACAATGCATATGATATGAACCGTCATTTAGATCATCTAACATTTACAAACAGTATTACATTTATGTCTTTCACCAACAAGGAGGAATATTCTAAGGTATCAACTCAATAGGCATTTGATCCACTGTTTTGGAGTGATCTTAATTTGTATTCTAATATTACTTTTAACTTTACCACTCAGTTATCTTAAATTTGCTAAATGGTTATGAAGAGGGATAAGTGCAATTGTAAATAATTCAATGGAATATTAATCTTAGATATAAAGAAGTGGTTTTAGGTTTTCAATAGAGGGATCGTTTAATGAGTTTTGCAGGGAGACAAATTTATAAGTGTATATATATATACAAAAGTGAAAAAATTATACTAATAAAAAATAAATAAATATATATAAAAAAATATATATATATGAAAAATTCGAATTAATCTATATAGTCAAATGTTTAGTGATATACAAATGATGTTTCATTTACAAGAGAAACATAATCATTCAGTCAGTGTTAATACAATCCAATAATATTTAAGAAATGGGATACCAAATTACATGTTGAACATTAAACTAAACATACACATCTCTAACATATACATACTTATTTATATAGCAGGATATCTATTATGCCGTATATGTTATAAAAAAGGTAATCTTCACAATAATGACATGACTTCTATTAGTAGATGTATTTACACAGTCATGATAATATCCAAAGGCGCAGATACTGGGACGAAAAAGAAAGCAAGAAGGAACAAAAGAAAACAACATTAGTTACAGCCACATATTCATGTCAAAAAAGGAGCAAGTTCTATTTCTGCATTTAAACCTTTTGGGGTAAGTGTTTTAAGGCGGTGGATCCAGAATGTCTCCCTTTTGAGCAATTCTGATCCCCTATCCCCTCCTCTCCAATGTGGCAGTATGTGTTCAATAGCCTTAAATTGCAAGCACCCCGGTTCACCATTATGAAATTCCACAAAGTGTTTAGGTATATTATGGTCCAACAGTTTTCTTATTATGCCACTCAAGTGCTCAATGATCCTTATTTTCACAGGTCTAATTGTTTTACCCACGTATTGTAACCTGCAGGAACATTCCAAGAGATAGACAACATGGTCTGTCCTGCAGGTCATAAAGGTCTCTATGGTGAATTTTTCTCCTGTGACATTAGAACTAAAATGAGTGTGGTCTGGTGACTTGTACTGGCATGCTGTGCAACTTTTACAGCCAAAGAAGCCTTTTCTATTTAACCAGCTGTTATCTTTAGGTTTAACATCTCTAAGCGCACTTGGAGCAAGTTTATCCTTCAATTTTTTGGCTTTTTTGAAGATGACATTTGGTCTATCTGGGATATTGTGGCCCAAAATTTTTTTAAATGTCCCAGTGCTTGGTAATAATGTTCCTAATTTTTCCTGCCTCCCTGTTGTATCCTGTAAGAAATGCAAAGTCGATTTTTCTATTTATCATAGGATCTTTCTGTTTGATTTTTAATAGTTCGCTTCTATTTGTTTCATCCACCTTATCTTTTGCCTTCTCCAATAATTCCTTTTTGTATTTTTTCTCTAGGAACTTATTTAAGATATTTTCTGATTGTATCTCAAATTGATGTGTGTCTGTACAATTTCTCTTTATCCGGGTAAGCTGACTAGCTGGTATGTTATCCATCCACCTAGGTAGGTGGCAGCTATCCCTTCTAATAAAGTTGTTTTTATCAGTGTCTTTGAAGTAAGTTTTTGTTTTCACCATATTGTTTTCTATGTATATAGTTAAGTCCAAAAAATTGATACTTTGATAATCCCATTTATTTGTAAATGTTAGATTGTATGTATTTGTGTTCATTTTTTCCAAAAATTTGATTGAATTCTTTTCTCCCCCACGCCAAATCATAAACACATCATCGATGTAACGACGATAGAGGACAAGGTTCGCGTCCAGCTCTCCCTCAGACCAAATGTTGTCTTTTTCCCAATCTGCTACAAACAGATTGGCGTAGCTGGGCGCGAACCTTGTCCCATCGCCGTCTCATACCTTTGCAAATAAAAAGTGTTCCCAAACCAAAAGTAGTTGTGATTTAAAATAAATTTTATACTTTCTACAATAAACTCTACTTGTGATATAGGTAATGTCTCGTCT
This sequence comes from Ascaphus truei, assembly GCA_036426205.1. Taxonomy (NCBI): domain Eukaryota; kingdom Metazoa; phylum Chordata; class Amphibia; order Anura; family Ascaphidae; genus Ascaphus; species Ascaphus truei. The sequence goes on along the minus strand of CM071571.1, from coordinate 416,526 downwards.
CCCTGCAAAACTCGTTCAATTGCTGTACAACCCTGTGTGTGCTGAATTACGGTATATAATGATGCAACATCACAGGTGGCTAAAATAAAGTGGTCCTCCTATATTATATTACTCAGCTGATTCAATATATCTAACGTATCTCTCAAGTATGATTTTTGTCTTATCACATGTTTTTGTAAAAAGGTATCTATATACTGTACATAGAGAGGTTAGCTGTAAGTGAGTCAATCCCCGAGACAATAGGTCTGTCTGGGGGATTGACAACACTCTTATGTACCTTAGGGAGGAAGTAGAAGACCGGCATTCTGGCCTTATCTTGATAAAGGAATTTATATTCTTTTTCATCAAAAATGCCGGTCTCCCTTCCCCCATCCAAAAGGTCTTTCAGCTCCTCTGTATATCTTCTGATGGGATTTGATGGTAGTATCATATAGGTGTTTTTATCTCCAAGTAACCATAGTGCCTCCCTTTCGTAGTTTATCCTATCCATAAGGACTACACCTCCCCCCCTTGTCCGCCTGTTTGATAATTAAATCGTTGTTCTCAGTCAGTTGTTTAAGTGCTTCTTTTCAACCTTCGTAAGATTTTCAGTTTTATTATTTTGAAGATTTTGTTCTTTAATTAGATCTTCGAAGTCTTTTGTAATCATCTGGAAGAAAACTTCCAGATGATTCCCAGTTGAAAAATGGGGGAAGAATGTAGATTTCAGTTTTAGCCCTGTATGGATAAACTGTCTTTCTTTTTCTACGATTGGGGGCACTTGTTTATTTATATTAGGTTCAATATGTCTACCCAAAAAGTACCTGTTCACCGTTAGTTTTCTTAGATACCTATTTGCGTCAATATACAGATCAAAGCTGCTATGCCCCTTCATAGGAGCAAACGATAACCCTTTAGATAGTATACTTTTCTGTGGTTCTGTTAATACAGCTTTACTAAGATTGAAAATATTTTCCATATTTATTTCACACTTCTCTTTTTCTCTCTTCCTTTTTCTTCTACCCCTCTTTCCTCTGACTGTCTTCCTCTTTTGGAGCTGCCATTTGACCCCTTCTCTGTTTTTTGTTGAGTTTTGTTTTTCACATCCCACAAAGTGGAAGGGCCCTCTGCCCCTAAAAAAGAGGAATCTGTACTATCTAATTCTTTTTTCTTATCTTCTCTTTCTCTAGAATCCAGTGATTTAGTCCTATTGAGTTTGTTGCGTGCACTATCTTCCTCTCTTTTGTCTTTTTTTATTTGGTTTATAGGTGTATAGTTAGCTCTATCTCTACTTCTATCTGGTTGGTGAATGATCCTCCTCTCTATCTGATCTCTCTTTGTGGTGATAATCATATCTATTTTTCTTAGATGTTCCTCCTTGTTGTTTTTTCTCATATGTATGGTTACTTTCTCCATGTGTGTTCTTCCTATAGTCATTTTTATAGAATTTATAGTCCTATTATTACTCCAATTTCTTTGTTCACCTATTCTGTAGTCTTCCTCATCTCTACGTAGTTTTAATGTTTTATTATTATCAGTGTCCCTTTCTAGAGTTTCTAATTTTTTCTGTAATTGTATATCTTTTTCTTTGAACTCATTTGTGTTCTCTAAGAGAGTTAATTTTTCTTTTATCTCATTAATTTCTTCATCTAATTTTTTCAGATGTGTTTTCTGTTGGTCTAAAATAAGATCAATTAATCCCTGAGAGCACCTATCTAGCAATTCATTCCAATTCCTCAAAAAGTCCTCATCCTCCAAATCAAATGAGGGCTTTTTACGAACTCTCAAGCCTCTTGGGATAATCCCACATTTTTTATATTGTTGTAAAAATACAACATCCAGCCATTTTTTTGTATCTCTAAGCATTAATCTTTCTAGTTTAGTAAATTCAGTAGTTATTACATTTTCCACACTCTCATCCTTAATATCCTCTTCTTCATCTATTATTTTATCAAAATTGATCTTTCTTTGTAATATTTTTGATAACACATTGACATTTGCTTCTGATACATCCATTATCTAAACGTGCTGCCCACTCACCACAAAAACAACCAGTGTATTGTGAATTAAGTAATCTTAGGCGCAAAACTACTTAAAAGTGATATATACAATTTTGTGAAGAAATACAAATACAAATTTGCTATAAAATGTGATATAGGATAATATAATAAAATAATATACTGTGTGCAAATTAATAACCCACTCAAACCCTCTGGTGGGACCTGTTTCACGGGTTCCAAGACATAAGAGATATTTCAAACAATCCAGGAGGAGCATATATGGGATAAGAAGAAAGAGAGAATACACAAATTTAAGTGCAGATGTATAGAATTCATATATCTCTGGGCTATACCAGCACTTGCAACCTTGTTCTTCTCCCTGAGTGGCTGGGGCAAGTCACGCAAGCTGATGTCGGGCACCGTTTCAATGCAAGCGTGTGTGCGTGTGACTCTGGGAGCGGGTATGCTTATGGGAGCGGGTGTGCTTCTGGCAGCGGGCGAGGGTAGGTGGTCTGGGAGGATGCTTTCCTCCTGTCAAAGTTGCCTTATCGGTGTTGACATCTCCTATCGTGGTCTTAACGGGGTTGTCATGTCATCCTCATCATACAAATACACATATTCTTCAGACGGAGGGGGTGCGCTTGGTGATGGAATCATGCCACCCTCCTGCTCCTGCGTCCGACATACAGGGGCAGGAATTCCAAGCAAAGAATGTATCCCCGCTATGTCAGTCTCTATCATCTCCATACGCCCATCCATCTTCTCCATACGCCTATCCATCTTCTCCATCCGCCTATCCATATTTTACATGGTCTCTAAAAGAAGATCTATCTTTCGCACCATAGAGTTGTCAAGTATCTCGACACAACTTAACCCATTCAGCATGCGGGCGAAAGAGCTAGATCTTGTGCAAGGAGTGCTATGGAAATCTGAGTGGATGGGTGCTGGAGCAGGTGACCTGGGGGTTCCCGGGAGAGCGCGTCGTGGATGGGTTCAGATGACCTGGGGGTTCCGGGACAACAGCATCATGGATTGATGCAGGTGACCTGGGTGTTCCCGGGAGAGCAGCGTCGGGGATGGGTGCAGGTGTTCTGGGGGTTCCCGGGAGAGCAGCGTCGTGGATGGGTGCAGGTGACCTTTGGGGTTCCCGGGAGAGCAGCGTTGTGGATGGGTGGCTTCCATACGTTTTGTGTTCTTTGTACACCAGCGAATTTCTTTTTTACATAATAAGGCCCAGGCTTCTTAACCTTTGGGGTTGTGTGAGAAAACAGAGAGAGAGAGTGTGTGTGTGTGAGACAGACAGAGAGAGAGAGAGTGTGTGTGTGTGTGTTAGGGGTGGGCTACACTAGTTGCCAAGAAGGGCTTATCAGATTAACATATTAAATTCGGGAATGTGTGGATAAACACACAATCCCAGCAATCACCCCTCCCCACTTTATAAGTAGCGTTTTTCCATGTTCTTGTGCAGGACAGGCCCTTTGTGGCCATTCTCCCTCCACTGCAGAGGTAAACGAGGATACTCCCAGGTAGTGTTAGGACCTGCATACTGGTCATGCTGTGACGTGGCTGCATACTGGTCATGCCATGATGTGGCTGCAGGCATGTAACGCTTTGGCCAAAGGGTTTAACTAAATGACCCTTACTTATGAGAATACTAACATTGCAGTATTTAACTATGTATTCTGTCACATTGGATGTAGCATTGAGTATTTTTGTCTTTTGTTATCTACCAAGGAGATAATCAAATAAAGTTTTCCATTTGTAATAACAAGGAATGGAAAATAAACCTGTTCAGGATTACAGCGCATTATAACGTGCATATCAAAGGTGGACAGCCTGTCCTTTCTAAATAGGAATTTGTAACAATACATATGTGCCTACAATGTTACCCAACACCCACATAATGCACGACGAAGCACTACGTGCGAAACGCGTAGAGGTCACGTGAGGAAGGCATTGCCGAAACACGTCTGATGTGTTTTGGGCACTCACAGCCACCATAGTTGTCTGAGAGCAGAGTTAATTCCTCACACAGTCCTCACGCGGCTGTTGGCGCCTGGTCACGTGCGCTCGTGCACTCCGGAGCAGGAGAGGAGAAGCAGCCTGCTGGAAGAAGAAAGGCTGGTGAACCCCCCTGCATGGAAATCAACAGAGGACAAGTGAAGGAAGATCTGCCTAACAAAGACAACAGGAGCTGGCAAGCTATGCACCAATGCACTGCTGTATAGCACGATTGTGAGTGTTCCTACTTTTATCTTTTCCTGTAATAAACATTATTATGCCTCTCTCTTTTCTTAAAGTGGAACAAGTGTGAAGAGACACACCTATCATCTGGATCAATTTAACCTGTGGATACTTTCTCCAAAGTGGACTTACTTTGCGGGACATTTTCACTTGGACATTTGTTTATGTAAGTGCACTTTTCACAGAGATTGAATATTTTTTGCACTGTATATAGGATAGTTGTGTGTTTTATAGGTTTAAACACAGTTTATTTTTTTTTCACATTAGGGGACATATTTAACCCACGTGCTGGTATTCCTTTTTCCTTTATATATTACTTTTTGGGAGGATTTGAATCACCCCCCCCCCCTCCCCACAATCCAGCAGCGGGATATTTAGTCACTGTTTGTATTTAGAAGTTGGTGCTGTGTTTTCTTTATGCAAATGAACCTGCCAAAAAAGATTATGCTCCCCATCTTCCTCGAGGGTCCTTACTTCAGAGTATATGCTTCCGCATTCATCAACTCCGGGTCTGGGGGAAATTGTGTGGATCAGGATTTTGCCATCAAACACAAGATTCCTCTGAAAAAGAAGTCTGTACCTGTCGGAACTCGAGGCCATTGATGGACACCCTCTCCAGCCAGCTTTCATTTGCTTGGGTACTCCTGTTCTTTCACTCTCCACAAAGGACGGACATAAGGAGAGAATTTCACTGGACGTAATCCACTCCCCTTCCATGCAGGTTATCCTGGGCCTCCCTTGGCTGCAACAAAACAAACCTCTGATAGATTGGACTGATAAAAGACCTATACAATGGGAGTTATCTTCAAGAAACTTTCTGTGTCCCCGATTCAAATTCTTGCTGGTCTAGAGACCATCAATCCTGTCAAAACATCTCTCCCTGAAGTATATGTCGATTTCATATATGTCTTTTATAATGTCGGCTCAGAGGCCCTTCCCCCTCATCGTCCTTTCGATTGCCCTATTGATCTTTTGCCTGGGTCCATCTTTCCTAAAGCCAGATCTTACCCATTGTCCCTTCCAGAGACTAAAGCCAAGTCCGAATATATTCAAGAGAATTTAAAGAAAGGCTTTATGTGACGATTCAGGGGATTTCTTCCCCTTCTGTCTCTTTCTCTGTCCCATCTCCTTCCAATCCCTCTACCCTTTCTCACTCCTCTCCCGTCCCATCTACTTCTTTCCCTGCTCCACTACCTCAGCGTATGCCCCACAGGTCTCATGCGCCCCGCGGTCCCCGAGCCCCTGCACTGATGCTTCCCGCTCCCAGACACCCGCTATACCCGCAGCCAGTGCCTCACCTTCCCTGGCAGCTCCATTCACTCCTTTGCCTTCCTCCATTGGGGTACCCGTGGCGCGGTCCTCCACGTGCCTGGTGACACGGCCTGTGCGCGCGCTCCCTCAACTTGCGGAGGGCGCGTGCACACGCTCCTCGTCTGGGTCCTGTCACCCTTCTGGTTCCTCCTCCCGGTGCTTGCGTGCCATCTCCCTGTCACAGCCTGTGCGCGCGCACCCTCAGCTTACAGAGGGCGCGCGCACACGCTCCTCTTACCAGGCCTGCCACGCTCATGACTCCTCCTCCCAGTCCCTTCAGGCCATTCCCCTGACTGCCCCTTCTGTCTCCTCCTCTTCTCTCCCGGACCTATCCCTGTTGTCTCCCACTTCTCTCTCTACTTCTCCCCTCTCTCCTATTTGTGTGTCTCCCTTTATAATCCCTGTCTGTCCTCTCTATCGTCGCTCTGCATAGTTCCTGTTTCCCTGTGTGTGCTGACCTATGCTGTGCTCCTCTTGTGTCCCTGCTGTATCCTGCTCCTGTGTTACTTTGGATTTCCCTGGCTTTGACCCCTGCTTGTTCTGGACTACCCTGCTCTCTGTACCCCTTGAACCTTTGTACGAACTCTACCTTGCTGACCTTTGGAATCCTTGAACCTGGCTTTGTACCCTGACGACTCTACTCTCTGGACCCCTGGACATTGGCACACAGATACGACCATTCTTACGCTTATACCAACAGACATTGCAAGTATCATTAACCACTCTCTCTACAGACCCAGCAACGCTATACCACACTCCGGGCTTGCTCCCACTGCTGTGGGTGTGTGGTGTAATACCGTTCCCACCTCATTACTGGGGTCTTGCCAGGTCTGCGGGCATACAGGCATGACACTTTATTACAAATTGCATTTTTCCAGCTGGAGCTGGTTTGTTTTTTGTTAAGAAGAAGGATGGGTCGCTTCGCCCGTGCATAGATTACAGAGGTCTTAACAAGATCACCCTGAAAAATCGCTATCCTTTGCCTCTCATCAAGGAACTTTTTGACCGCTTGCAAGGCGCTACCATTTTCTCTAAACTTGATCTTCATGGGGCTTACAACCTCATATGCATATGACAAGGGGATTAATGGAAGACGTCCTTTAATACACGCGATGATCATTACGAATATTTGGTTATGCCTTTTGGACTTTGTAATGCACCAGTGGTTTTCCAGTAGTTTGTAAATGAGATTTTCCGTGATGTCCTTAACTCATTTATCATCGTGTACGTCGTTGACATTCTCATTTTATCCAAGTCCTTATCAGAAGGATAAGCGCTATGTACATTAATGGCGCTATATAAATAAAGACATACAATACAATCAGAACAATTCCAGCATACAAAGTTAGTACTCTCTCGCCTTTGTGAAAATCATCTCTATGCCATGATGGAGAAGTGTATATTTCATCAAACCTCTACCTCCTTTCTGGGCTACATTATTTCTGATGAAGGGTTCGCTATGGATCCTGATAAACTTAAAGCCGTTCTTGATTGGCCCCAACCCACTTCTCTGAAGTCGATTCAGCGGTTCCTTGGCTTCGCCAATTATTACCGTAAATGTATCCGTAATTTCTCTGCCATTGTAGCTACTATCAGTGCCCTGACTAAGAAGGGCATGGATCCTTCCTCCTGGCCCTCTGAAGCATGCCAGGCATTGGAGTCTCTCAAGAAGGCATTCGTTTCCGCCGCCATCTTGCGTCATCCAGACCCTACTCTCCCTTTCACTTTAGAGGTAGATGCCTTGGATATCGGAGCAGGAGCCATACTCTCACAAAGGCAATCTCCTCAGGACAAATTACACCCCTGTGGGTTCTTCTCAAAAAAATTCTCCTCCGCATAGCAAAATTACGATGTTAGGAACAGAGAACTGTTAGCCATCAAACTTGTTCTACAAGAATGGAGACATCTCCTGGAGGGTACCGAGAACCCCATTTCAATCCTCACGGACCATAAAAACTTATTGTATATCAAAGGCGCTCGCCACCTTGGCTCACGTCAGGTCCGCTGGGCGCTCTTTTTCTTGAGGTTCAATTATATTATTTCTTACATTCCCTGTACTAAGAATCTGAAGGCCGATGCCTTATCCCGTCAATTCATCAGTGAAGACAAATCCGAAGATGTCCCAGAGAGCATTCTTCCCCCTAAGTATATCCTCTTGGCAAACTCCTTTGACGTGCTGGACCAGATTTTGGAGTATCAAACACTTATTCCCGAGGCTATGGAGGCGCCGGATGGTTGCTTGTATGCTGCTCCATGATTCCACTGGAAAATCCTTGAATGGGATCACTCCTCCAAAACTGCCGGTAACCCTGGTACCAAGAGAACCTCAGATTTAATCCGACGTCCGTTTTGGTGGCCAAACATGCTGAAAGACATTAAGGACTTTATCACTTCTTGCTCCACCTGTGCCCGAAACAAGTCCCCTCGCAACAAGCCACCTGGTCTGCTTCGCCCTTTACCCATTCTGGATCGTCCCTGGACACACCTGTCAATTGACTTCATTGTCGAACGCCCAGTATCCAATGGGATGAACACCATCCTTGTCATTGTAGACAGGTTCTCCAAGCACGCCTATTTTATACCCCTCAAGGGTCTCTCTAATTCTACAACTCTGGCAGATATATATGTCAAAGAAATCTTCCGTATCCATGGAGTTACAATCTCTATCGTTTCCGACCGTGGATCACAATTAATTTCAAAACTTTGCCGGGGTTTCGCTCAATGGTTAGAGATCTCACTTTTTTTTTTTCATCCGGGTATCACCCTCAAACCAACAGGCAGACAGAAAGAACGAATCAATCTCTTGAGTAATATCTCCGATGTTTCATTTCTGATGCACAAGACAATTGGGTGAATCTACTCCCATGGGCTGAATTCGCTCACAACTCCCTCAGGAACGAGTCCACCCAAGAGTCGCCCTTCTATGTACACTATGGCTTTCACCCTGCCCGCCTCCCTATGTCCTCTAATCCTTCCAGAGAACCGGCAGCAGATTCCAGGGTAAATTCTCTCCAGAACTCTTGGAAGAAAACTCAAAAGACTCTTCAAGAGGCAGTCTCCAGGCAGAAGAGACAGGCAGACCGTCATGGCCAAGAGGCGCCCAAATTTAGGCCAGGAGACAAGTTATTGCTGTCTTCTAAAAATATCAAACTGAAGACACCCACTATTAAGCTAGCTCCAAAATTCCTGGGTCCCTTCACCATCCTCGAAAGGGTCAACCCTGTGGCGTATCGCCTTCAGCTACCTCGGTATATGCAAGCAGGAAAACAAGGGGGAGCAAGGGTTAAACAGATTTCAGCAGTCTTCAGGTCAAGCAAACCTCAAGGGTTAGAAAAGCCAGGAGGGCGGGGGAGGGGGAGGAAATGAATGGGAACAGTATATATCAATAATACTTACACGGCCTAGTGTAAGTACAATCACATCAAGAGGTATCTGTCACAGTCCAGTACTTATACCCCGGTCCGTACATCAGAGGGGCCGGATAACTGGAAGGTAGGGCAAAGGGAATCCTCGCTCAGAAATTTCTGAGCCTGACGAAGCCGAAGTCTCGGCGAAACGCGTAGCTCCCAGCCGGCCATCCTTTTTTGTTCAAGAACAGCCTCCATAGCGGTCGCAGAGCCCAGCTGTCTGATGTCATCATCCCGCTTCCCTGCTTTCCGGACGCGGCAGCAGGGACTGCAGCTGTATGACTTGCGCCCGCATTACGGGTGCTGACCAGGACTTTGTTGTGATGTGAGTGCCTTGCCTTTATATTTTTCAATTATTGATTCAATTTGGCGATTTTCTACTAAAATACTTGCCTCGCCATCTGTTTGTGTACTCCACGCGGGAGCCGCGGGGATAGAGGATAGACGAACAGAGCGAGGATTCCCTTTGCCTTACCTTCCAGTTATCCGGCCCCTCTGATGTACGGACCGGGGTATGAGTACTGGACTGTGACAGATAGCTCTTGATGTGATTGTACTTATACTAGGCCGTGTAAGTATTATTGATATATACTGTTCCCATTCATTTCCTCCCCCTCCCCCGCCCCCGCCCTCCTGGCTTTTCTAACCCTTGAGGTTTGCTTGACCTGAAGACTGCTGAAATCTGTTTAACCCTTGCTCCCCCTTGTTTCCTGTTTGTTTCTCCTGTTCAGGGTTTTGGATAACCCCTATTGGGGTTGTAGCAGAAGGGTTCATCAACCTAGGTTTTTTAATAAACTGCCTAGGGGTATTCGTCACCATCAACTGGTATCATTTAGCCCTTTCTTTCTCCTTTGGGTTTCCTATTGTGGAGATTAGCGCCAAGGTTTTTCGTTCTTTTACCTCGGTCTATGCGAATTCCGTCGGTTTTTCATGTGTCCTTGTTGAAGCCGGTCGTCCTGAACTCTCAGTTTCCTGATACTTCTCCTAGACTACCTCCGGTCATTGTTCACGGTCAAGAAGAATTCGAGATCCGATCTATAATCGACTCTAGATACTCCAGGGGAGGTGTCCAATTCCTCATGCATTGGAAGGGTTTTGGACCCAAAGAACGCTCCTGGGTACCACTTCATCAGATTCACGCTCCAAGTTTGTTACGGCGGTTCCATGCCAGTTTCCCACACAAACCTTATGGAGATCGTCCTGAGGCCGATCCTCAAGGGGGGGGGGGGGTACTGTAAGGAATCAGGGAACACATCCTTTGCAACGTGCAACGATCCTCAGCAGCGTGTCAAGCATCATTTGTGCCTCTTGTCTCCTGCAGCCTATCCTAGCTTCCGCTGGGGCCGCGCCTCCGCTCCATTCCCTGTCTGTCTGCCTACATATACCCTGTTCCTGCTCTCAGTCAGTGCTCAGGATAATTCGGTGTAGCCTCACTGCTTCCTACAGTTGTGCCTTGACTTGCTCCAGTTTTGTCTTTCAGATTAACCTCTTATGTACCGACCCGGCTTGTAAGTGAACCCCTCTGGATATTGACTTCGGCTTACCCTTGACTACGGTGACTTCTCTAATCCCAGACCGCAGCTAACGAACTACTACAATTCAAGTATACTGATCAACCCGCTCTCCAACCCAGACCCGGCAATGCTAGACAATCCGCCTTCCAGGCACACTTCCGCTGCTGTGGGTGCGTGGCTTTGTACCTTCCCACTTCAGTACCGGGGTCTTGCCTTGTTTGTGGGTAGCGCGAGCGTTACACTGCGCCAATTTGGTTTAGTCTTTAGAAGTTTTCTAGTATTATCTGTATTTACTATGGGGGTCTCACTGCTTGTCAAATTTGCACTTGACCCCATTCTACCTCCATAACCCCTTGTTTCCTCATCTATTCTATTTAGTTTATCTGTTTCATTCCCCTTCCCCTCCAGCCTATATGTAACTATGCAATGCAACTATGTAATTTAGGTAGTGCAGGGAAAGTGACAATCTGACTAATGAGGATCATGGTCCAAATTTTATAATACAAAATATTGATTTACTGAGACTTATTGAATCACTTGGGTAGATGAAGACACCATTAGGTGAAAGAAGGCAAAACATTTAACTACATACGTAGAAGAAGGCTTATTTCCTGTTGCAAAAGAAGAAGTTTTCTGTTTAGTGGCTAACCTGTCTTGCAGGCATGCAAAGCAAAAAAAATTCACCAATGCAAAATCATGCTTTCATAAAAGCTGCTAAGAACAGAGGGACTATATCCTTGTTGAGAAAAGTCACAATTCACATGCACAGTATGATGTAATTCCTTCCAATGTGGAAATGTACAACTGGTGCAAAATCTCTACTTGCACTTAGCAAAATGTTCACTGCAAAGTTGTCACTGTTACTAATGGTGTATATCAGGGTCCAAGTGTAGTTCTCAAGTGATACTAACAGTCCTTAACAGTGGGATTATTATTATTATTATTATTATTATTATTATGTGGCACCTTTGAATCTGAGAGAGAGAAAGAGAGGACAGAAGCCTGATAATCCCACTTAAAGGACGGTTTGAGTTTGTATACACTTTTGCATATACAGGCATACCCCGCATTAACGTACGCAATGGGACCAGAGCATGTACACTGGCGACACAGTTTATTACACTGCGGCCAGATCCGCAAGCCGGGAGATTTCCCGGCTTGCTAGTGGCCGCCCCTCGGAGTGCCGCGCGTCATAGACGCGCGGTCACGCGTCTTCGGGAGCGTGCGCCCTCTGCACGCGCGTCCAGGGGCTCCCCGAGGGAGCCCTGGTGTCCCGCGATCGCGGGACAGCGGCAGGGGGTTCCGGGGGACCCGGCGGACCCGGCAGCGGTAGGGAGAGCGCCCCGATCGGAGGGCGTTCTTCTGCTGCTTCGGCGCGCGCCCGTCACTCTCGGGCGCGCGCCAGGCTACTGCTGCGGCACAGAACGGGCAAATGCTCGAATAAACTGTGCCGCAGCAGTATGTAAAGCGAAAATGTACTTAAAGTGAATCACTCCCTTTTTTCCACTTATCGATGCATGTACTGTACTGCAATCGTCATATACGTGCATAACTGATGTAAATAACGCATGTGTAACAGGCTCTATAGTCTCCCCGCTTGCGCACACCTTGGGTACAGGTAGGGAGCCGGTATTGCTGTTCAGGACGTGCTGACAGACGCATGCGCGAGCTGCCGTTTGCCTATTGGGCGATATGTCCTTACTCGTGAGTGTACTTAAAGTGAATGTCCTTAAAGCGGGGTATGCATGTACTGTGGACTCTTGACCAGGGCTTGATTCTGAGCTAATTCTTATTTGGCTACTTTGTGTCTTGTAGGGGGGGTTGAGGTTAAGGGAAGTACCTTGTGGTTCCGTTGGACCCAAGGGAACAGGCCTGAGGAAAGGGTTGTTACCCTGAGACGTTGCCCCTCTTACCCTCCCCCATTGTCTTATTCTATGTATATTTGTTTGCAGTTTTTCTTTTACAGTAGTGTTTTTTCCCCCACTCCCCTTCCCTGTGTCTCTCCCCCTACTCTTGTGCTTTTTAAGATCCATATATTCTGCATTTATAGTCGTGTAGCATTTCCATATTTGTGTGATACCTATTGTTCTATTATTGCCGCTATTACATTTTTGGCTTATTTCGTGACTCTTTCGTTTTCTCTATTAATCAGTGTGTGCTGGAGCCCTTGTTTTGGTTTATATGATTTGCAGTGGGGTTGTTTGGGCCCACTTTGTTCCGTTTGCACCCTGTACTTCATGATTTTTTATTCATTATTTAGTGTGCTGTCTATAATTGTTTATACACCATTTGTTTAACATGTTTGACTTGTTAGCATTTAGTAGTCATTAGGTTATTTTTTCAAATGTTCAAAACAATCAATTTTCATAGTGATTTATTTTAATTAGTAATATAATATTAGTAATATAAAAACAATTTGCCTCTAATATACCTCTAACACATGCAAAATGAGTAAAGGTCTGAACTGTCACCTGCCATTTGTCCTATTTACAATAATGTACAGTATACAGTTGACACATGGTTGCTCAAAAATACTAGCAGCTGTAAATGCAAGTGATATATTCATGTTGTGGTTTCGGTATCTTGATAAGCACCTGGGTGATACAGCAGTCTCAGCCCAGAGGAAGATAGTCGTTTGCCTATTGTGTAAACAAAAAACGAAAAATGCTATTTAAGGCCCGGGATATCCTCATTACCCAGAATGGCATATTAACACAGCAGAACACGGTAGACTTACCTTTCAAAATAAGCATACAGCTGCACAGATGTTTTGTCAGAAGCCTGTCTGCAGTTTTTTTTCAGTCAGTAGTTATTTTATGTACGGTTTAATACTCTGAAAACAGAGAACCAATGTGAGAACTGTGAAGATCCATGAGTATATCCATATTGGTGCCATATGCAAAGGAGACAAACTGAGTTTAGCAAACAATACCGTATGTAATGACTAATGCCCTATTTTCTCATTGTAATGCATTGGAGTAAATTAACTGCAAGTCAGACATTGTAAATTCCCTTCATTGTGTACTGCTACAAACTTGAATTGAATGAGGAGTATCAGTCTACATTTTTGTAACCCCAAAGGCGGACATCTGAAAGGGTTCCCCAAGAACTGCTCCCCTCTGCACAGAAATAGCAGGCTAAGGGTTAATACCTGCGATTGCTTGCAATATGTTTTGTCAGATCCAGCCCTACAATTTTTTATTGCTCTGGGCTACAGAACTTTTATAGCAATTACATTAGTTAAGAACCTCTTCAGCTTACATATGTGTCGCCCTAAAGGCTGTTTGCTGTCGCTTGCTTATATTACAGCTGTTCTGTTACTATACATAACACACCAACCTTCTCATCCCCCTGTACCCTATGGATCCACTCACCCTTCCTTATAGATTAGAAACTCCTTGGGGCAGAGCCCTCTTTCCCTACTGTAACAATGTACGGTGGGAAGGGCCCTCCCTACTGTTACAATATATGGTGGGAAGGTCCCTCCCTCCCTGCTGTAACAATGTATGGGGTGAAGGGCCCTATTACGATGGACGGAACTTATTCAACAATTTTTATATTTTGGGGATTCTCGATTGAGCAAACAAATTAAGCAAAATAAATTGTCATTTATTTCCTTACTAGACAAACACCCGGCAACTTCAGAATACACTTAATAAAACACTTACTTAAATGGGGGAACGGGATAAATGGTCCAGTGAACGAAAAACACAGAAATAAAGTCTTTTAAATTGCAGTCCTTTTGCAGGGGCGCAAGATGCCAGCCCGTATATTTCCTTGAAATGTAAAAATTTCGTTCTGGTTCTTTGGGGTTTGTTTGCAATCCCCAGGGCTAATGAAATCCTGAAGCAGGGCTAGTTTCCTTGTTGCGATGTTTTTAACCCCTTGCGTTCTGGAATCGCAGTCGCTGTACTTAGATCTTATCCGCTTGAAGAAATCAGGTAACAACCACAGGAATGAGGGTCACAGGCCTCTTTAAGGACAGGGGTCCTTGGAGTTTTTCATTAGCCTCATCCCATTGGCAAGGAATTAACTTCCTCATATCAAAGCCTGCCATGTAACGTGGGAAAATGCTGCAGCCAGCCCAGGTAACTCTGAGCATGCTCAGTGAGCAGCTTGGTACCACTGCTGAGTAAAAAGGGGCCCCTCGTTTCTGGGGATGCAACGTCTGTAGTTTGGTCCCAAGGTGTGAGATATCCAGGAAGGATGAGTAACAGGATCTGCTACTCAGAAACATCCCGGTTATGTCACACTTTAAGACTCTGGGGCCTTTCATCTCCCACATGTCCCTAGACCCATAAGCATTGCCTTAACATGGGGCTTTTGGAACTGGAGATGAAAAATACCCCAAGCTCATGTATGCATAACATTTGTTCCTTAATGCATTCACTTATAAAGGCAGACAGGAAAAAGTTTCCTGTCCTGACATTTAAAATTGCACACAGTAATACACTTTAATACAAATATCTGTTCCATTTGTCTTACAGTTATATTTTTTTAATATGTGTGTGCTTGGGGGGTTACACTGAGGCTGCACACCAAAAATCAGGGTGCTGGCTCACTCCGTTCCTGAGTTAGCAGTCTTAATGGAATGGCTCCAGTTATTCAGCACTGCAGGTAGAGACTAGCCTGCAAAAAGGGGACAACAATGCATAGAAGGGAAAATACTACATGCGTGGTGCACATAAATTTAACCCCTTCAGTCCCAACGCGAATTAGGATTAATCAGCCGCGCAAACTGCCTTTATTAATGCACTGATTAATCCTATTTTCGCCACAGGCCCTCTCTCCCTACTGTAACAATGTAAGGTGGGAAGGGCCCTCCCTACTGTAACAATGTATGGTAGGAAGGGCCCTCCCTCCCTACTGTAACAATGTAAGGTGGGAAGAGCCCTCCCTCCCTACTGTAACAATGTAAGGTGAGAAGGGCCCTCCCTCCCTACTGTAACAATGTATGGGGGAAAGGGTCCTCCCTCCCTACTGTAACAATGTAAGGTGGGAAGGGTTCTTCTAACCTACTGTAACAATGTAAGGTGGGAAGGGTTCCTCTAACCTACTGTAACAATGTATGGTGGGAAGGGCCCTCCCTCCCTACTGTAACAATGTATGGTGGGAAGGGCCCTCCCTCCCTACTGTAACAATGTAAGGTGGGAAGGGCCCTCCCTACTGTAACAATGGAAGGTGAGAAGGGCCCTCCCTCCCTACTGTAACAATGTACGGTTGGAAGGGCCCTACTGCAATAATGGAAGGTGGGAAGGGCCCTCCCTCCCTCCCTACTGTAACAATGTAAGGTGGGAAGGGCCCTCCCTACTGTAACAATGTATGGGGGAAAGGGCCCTCCCTACTGTAACAATGTATGGGGGAAAGGGCCCTCCCTACTGTAACAATGTATGGGGGAAAGGGCCCTCCCTACTGTAACAATATATGGGGGAAAGGGCCCTCTCTCCCTTCTGTAACAATGTACGGTGGGAAGGGTCCTCTCTCTTCCTACTGTAACAATGTATGGTGATGTTTGTTATTTTATTGTCTCTCATCCTCCAGCCCTCTTGTTTTGCGCAATGGAATATGTTGGCACATTATAAATAAATGATAATAATAAAACATTTTATTATTCAAAAATATTTCTCTCATTTAATAGAGAGGGAAAATATATGTTGGGCTGGAAATTTTTTTACAGAATTAGAAGGATAAGAACTATATAACTATATAACCTTGGGCATTAGTCAATATAGAATAGTAATAGATTTACCAATATTGGTTCTATTTCTTATGTATTCTGTTACTGTTTTGTATGCCATTTAACTTACTGTAAGTATTGTAACTATTGTTTCCCCCATTGGACCGCACTGCAAAATATTTTGGCACTTTATAAATAATAATATTCACAAAACAGACATTATAACATAGGAAATTATAATATCGTCAATTTCTGTTCTTTGTCAGGTGAAAGAGAGCAGCATGGACAATGAAGGCAGAATTGAAATAGATTTGCGTATTATCCAAAGAGGAAGCTGAAAGGATTAGTATAAAAATGGATCAATGTGCATCAATATATTAATTTACCTTGAAGTTCTGCTTGCTTTAAAATCTTGGTTTTCAAAGGATATATTTGTTTGCAGCCAATGGTTTCATTGGTGTGAGGATTTAGTTGACACATCTATGCTAATTGTATGCATTCATTTGTTTTACCTTTTCTTAACGCTTTTGTAACATTAGACCCTTATGGTATTAGCTAGCTTTTACGGTCTCTGTCATGCACTGGTTTTATCAATCTCACCTTTTAGTTTGTTTATTCTTGCATTGCTTGAATATGCCTATTGACAATCCCAATGCCACTTCAGCTGCCCATCTTAACTCTTTACCTCTACCTATGATCTCTCCCAGTGGACCACCTTTCCAACTCAATGCCACTCCCTTAATTGTTGTTTTTCCCACTTCTGTACTCTCTAACTCCTCGAACATGCCATTCCCTCTCACTGATCATCACTGCAAAACCTTTAGCCTCACTCTACCCTCTGCACCCTCCACAACACCTACTTCCACATGTATATACAGAAACCTACGTCCTCATGCACATACAGAAAATTACTTCCACACGCGCATACAGAAATCTAACCTAGACCCCTTCCAATTTTCAACATTTTTACAACCTCTCGTTTCTCCCGTCTGTAAACTTTCTTGCCCAGACCTAGCCACCTCTCTATATAACAGTACACTTTCATTAATTGGATTGGTAGATATACCATGTGATGCCTTTCCTTTTGACGCCATCAAAAATGTAGGGAAGATAGCCAATCAGGTAGCATGCCTCCCTCCCTTTTTGATGATGTCACATCACTACAAAACAGGAAAGGCTTCACATGGTATATTTACCAATCCGATTGGTGGGTATATCATGTGATGGCTTCCATTTTTTCTTTAGCAGAAGTGACGTCATCTTAAACGGAGGGAAGCATATACTACCTGATTTGCTGGCTTCCCTCTCTTTAAGATGATGTCACATCCTTAAAAAAAATGGAAGCTGTCACATGGTACACCAACCAATATGATTGGGGGTGTACCATTTGAAACTGAAATGTGATATTACAGGCCTTATATAAGGCCTTTCCCATCTCATTTGAGCCCAATAAGCCAGAGAGGCAACATCTCCAGGCCCCTTTGGATAATAAAGAAGAGAAGACCACAGAAAAGAAAGAAGAAAGAAAAAAAATAAAGGAACAAATTACCGGAGACATCTCTTCAATCAATAGAGGATCATGGACTTCTTCGCATCAGGCTGTTGAGCATTGTGTCGAGGGGTTAGTGCCGGAGTAGGATAAGGGCAAACACGGCAAAGGTAATAAAGACATCAGCTTTTTTTAAGATTTCCCATTGTCTGCCAATGTGTTTATCTAAGCCCTATCTGGGTATAGATAAGCACAGTGACAATAAATGAATTTTTTGGCAAATGCTTGTTTTTATTTAATTATTGTGTATTGTATTTTTTATAACTAACTAATACACCAAAACTACAGTGCTTAACCTACAGTATAATGAGCTAATACAAAAAAATGTGCCTTAAATTAAATGGTGTGCATACTTAATTGCGCCTACAATATAATAAAGTGCACATACAATATCAAGTGAACGTGATGACTAAAAAACAAACAAATAAAGCAGCCTAAGTTGTCCCACAGTGCAGGTTATCTCCTCAACCTACACACAAAACTCATACAAAAACCATATGGGATACCTGGCGCTTAATACAGTAGAAAGTGAGTTTACATTTGGCTGTTTTTATATATTTTAATAAATTGGAGTGTACTTTCCACACTATCTTGCTGTATTCTCTCCTTATCATGCCTTCCAAATATCTACTTGGGAGAGGCTAAAGAAGAGGAGGATTGAGAAGATTCGCGTGGGATTCGTGATCACAGCAAGGAAGAGGTTAAAGCACAGATCCTCTCAACTGAAAGTTGCAAGATTTATCCTTGAAAAAGAACGCTGCGACGTTCGAAATGCATTGGATGGGTCTTTTGCCACATTAAAGTGCCCTTTTAATCATTTTTTTGTTCTGGTTTCTTCCTGCTCCGTTTGTGCTGGTGCGCTTTTTGGTCTCCCCTTTCCCTGTATTGCATTGAGTAGCTGCACAGCCTGCCTGCCTGCCCTACCAGGATGTGAGTATTTGCATATTTTTCAGGGGAACCTGCCGATGAGACAGATGGTGAGTGGGTTGCACCACACACAACCTGTCTTCAGGAGGATAGTACCCATTATATGACACAATAGGTACTATATCAATTGTTAGTACCCTGGTACAGTGGTCTGGCTTATTATTATTTTGAGATATACCTGCATTTGAGCGCTTCAACTATTTTCCATATTATCTTGTATGTAGTTCACTGTGGTCGTACTGTCCTGTATGCACCTGTCCAGATATACTGCGCAATTTGTGTTTATCTTTAACCTTTTATTAGGTGGACTAACGAATCCAACTGCAATCGTCATTTTGGTTGGGAACATCATTTGGACATTTAAAGGACTGCACTGTATGGACACATTCTACTGTATTAAGCGCCAGGTATCCCATATGGTTTTTGTATTGTATTTTTTATGTTTTGTTTTTGCTTGCCCATTCATTGTCATTGTGGCAATCCATACCCATATTGTGGGCATGGTTTACCACAGTCACAATCAATGGCTTTATTGTCCAATGTTTATATTTAGATGTAATGTGTTTTATTTTGTGGTTCTTTTTTTTTTAGTTTGCCCATTCATTGCCATTGTGGCAATCCATGCCTACAGTATATTGTGGGTATGGTTTACCACAGTAACAATCAATGGGTAGAGGGGGTGGGGGATGGGAGTTGTTGCCCCAGGGAGGGTGGTTAGGCCTCCAAGGTGGGTAGCAGGGGAGGGGTTTGCCAACTGGTAAGGTAATTAAGGTGCTAGTGGCTAGTAGCTATTTATTTTTTTATGTTGCTGCCTACGGAGGATGAGGAGGACATGGAAGAAGATGAGGACGGCCATCATCCTGGCAGGGGTAAAGTTTTGCCTTAGCTTCCTCACGGTTTCCGAACTGTAACAATCCAAATATAGATGTTGCAGGGTAGCCTCCCTTGCCTCCTCCCTGGCAGTTGTCCCATCGCTTGGGAGGGTTTATGTGAGCTGCATTGGCCATGTTGTGGTTTGCACAGCCACATACATATGTACTGTGTGTAAGGCAGCGGCCATCTTGAGGTTGGCGCTGCAGGAAGACGAGGTCCTGGCTGTTCAGGATTTTCTCCGCGGACTGGAGGCAGCGTGAGCTGTCATGACGGAGCCAATGAAGGGAGAGGTAGTGTCCAGGGAGCTAGTCAAGTCCCCTGGACTAGACCAGACCCATACCCCTAGGCCCCAGCTACAGCAGAGACTGTGTCTATTCTAACACAAACCAGGGTCAATTGCCAAAAAGACCCGGGTACACCCAGGTACATTCTGCATACATGCCTTAAACTTGTCTTACACTAGCCCCAGCATTTTTGCATTGATTAATGGCCCATCAGATTAACAACAGGGGTCCCTGGTAGTACCATTCAAACTGAATGGGACTGCCAGGAACCCCTGCAGTGTTAATCCTATGGGTCATTAGTCAATGCAGAAATGCTTTAAACTTGCCTTAAACTAGCCCAGCACATACCCAGCACATACTCAGAATGTAACCGGGCTAGTTTAAGGCAAGCTTTAGAATAGTCGTGGTCTCGTCTGTAGTTCCCCTACATCGTAGTGGAGAATTATAGAGCTGGCCACTAGTAAGGGGCCTGCCCTTAGTGTGTGGCGGAGAGAACCAGTGAAGCAAACGGAACCGGAGTGGAGGATTCCCAAGGCCTGGTGGAACGGCAATGCAGTGCTACCAGAAGTAAGGAGAGAGGGGATTGTGTCAGAGGCCCTGCATCATGAGATCACAGATGCGGCCTATCTGATAAATACCCTGGTGTACACAAGAACCCAGAAAGGTACACACGTGCACCAACACTACACACGGGATGGTATCACTGCCCTCACACTCACGTTGGGTGCTGCTTTGGCAGACACCTTGCACCTCTAGGTGCCTAATAATAATATTAATAGTTTGTTCTTGTATAGCGCTGCTAGATTTAAGTAGCGCTTTACAGAGACATTTTGCAGACACACTCCCTGCCCCATTAAGCTTACAATAGATGTTTTTGGTGCCCGAGGAATATTGTGCTCAAATATGCAGTGGGGGGACTGTTATTGTTATTATAGAGTCTGTACTGTTATTACTGTGTGAGTACTGTGGGAGCACAGTAAAGAGTGTTGCATATATTTTGTTCTGCTTGTGATTTTTCGGGCAATACCCTATAGGTATACCAGTTCCCGTGAGGGGCTATCCCGCCAATGCTGGGATCCTCACGGGTGGAAGCACAGCACCAGTCACCCCAGGAGCAGAGTTTAGGCCTTCTGTAAGCCTAACAGGTTAGCACCAAAAACATTATCTGTAGTTTCCCTCGGGGATAGGGAAAGGGTGTTACATTTGGAGGAGCTGCTGAGATTCAGACCTGAGTTGCCGAAGAGAAAAAAGTATACTAATAGAATTTAAACTTTGCAATATAAAATGTCCCTCCTCCGTCCAGACAGGAAGTCCAGTAGTGGGCCTTGTCAGGCACGGTACACCCCAGCCGTGTGGTAACCTTTGGCCACATGCCAAAATTTACTCTCTTATGATATATGCCTGACCTTAATACAATCTCCCAGATTAACTAAAGTCTGGGAAGTGGACCGAATATCAGATCCAAATTCTGCATGGAATACAGTGCTAATGGCCAGCAGTAGTGACCTGGATGAAAAGAAGGGGCCCAAGGGCATGAACTTCCACGGAGCCCCAGATGGGGGGTGCCCCCTGGTATATCCAGCGGCCGAGTTCAAGGAGGAGGAGGTTAGTTATGGGTGTGCAGATGGGAATCCCAGAGGAATTGTCCCCGGTCAACACCGAATAGCCCTAGCCAGGGAAGGGGTAGTCCCGAACCCCAGGGAAACCCTGTGACAGAACCCATACTAACTGAAGTACTGCGACAGCTAGCCGACATCCTGATCACATCTTCCCAAGCTCACCACTACCACAGACTAAAGGCTTTCTCTGGGGTGCTGCCCACCACGCTGGACGAGGAAGTGTTCGGGGAGTGGAAAGATCATACTCCAAGTACGAGGGGAATGGTCCTACTCTGTGGCCGTGAAGCGGCAGAGAACTGTAGAATGTTTACGACCCCCTGCGGCCAATATAGTCAGATTGTACTACGAACAGTATGTGGATGTTGATGCCCGCGACGTGGTTACATCCTTATGTACAGCCTACGGCTCTAAAGACGATGATGTGAAGTTACTGGCCAAATTTCATGATCTTAACCAAAATGACGGGGAAGATATGTCATCATTTCTCCAACGCTTACTACTAAACCTATGGACGCTCGTATCCAAGAAGGTTATTGAACTACCAGAAGTAGAAAGCTATCGACTGCGGGATACTTGCCCACGCATCCCATTGCTATTATGCTCAGATGTACTCTCTCCACTGAGAACCCCCTAGATTCGATGAAATAATGAACCGTGCAAGATCAGGAGATATCCCTGCAATTCCATATGCCTAAAAAAACCTGGACACCAAACGCACCGATGATGCCGGCAGCTCCGCCCGAGGGACCTCAGTGAAGATGGAGCCCACTGAGTTACGACTCCAGAACCTTTGCGGTCGACTCCCTGACCACTGGTGCAGGTGGCCCGGGACCTTGCCCCGTTATTCCGTGGGGGACCCAAATGCACTCCCAGCTGTTATGAGTGTGGGGACTGAGGGATTGCCCTCAGAAGGCAACCACCAAAGCAGTGGCGCTAACATTTGCAACTCACCCCAAAACACAGTCGCCCCGCGGCGGGAAAAGCCAAATATCTACAAGCCCCAGGAAAGATCCCTGAACTGACCTCTCGAGTCGAATCAGCCCCACCTCTTTGGTCCGAGTACTGATTGAAGTGATCTACGCGTCTGCTCTATTGGACCCCGGTTACTTAAGTAACCATTTCTACAGGTCTTTCTACAATGACCATCTGCAGCATCTGCCATTGGAAATGGACGAGACCAATACTCTGTGGGGGCTCAGCAGCCAGGATTACCCGATAGCTGGGATAATCAAAGTGTGGATGGACATATCTCAACTCAACACTAACCTGACTCACCTATGGAGGTGGAGGCACTGGTGTGTCCCAACCCCAGGGTACACCCTAATTCAACATGGAAGGTAGAGATTGGAAAGTAGATTCACTGAAGTCCCAAAAAGCGCACCAACAGCTCACCAAGTGGAGGGCTAAAAAACTTTTATTGAGGACTACATAAAATGAAAATCAGGAAACAAACAAAAACTAGTACATTGCGTGGGGATACTGTCACCAAGGTGCTCAGCATTGTCGAATCTGTATGCGCTACCAACCAGCTAGTCTGCTGTTGCCGACGGCGTGCCGAATCAGCTGCTGCTGTTTACAATCCACTGGGCGTCCTTCCCAGCGTGCTGCGGGAGATCCTGTTTGATGATCCACACACACGTGCAGACGGAGACGCCAGCCAGCAGAGAGCAGCTTAAAGAAACGAGAGGGGATACTCTCTAAACTATCCACTGCCTGCAAACCTATTCCATCTGGTGAGTAGGCATTGCAACCATCATCATCGGTGCTGCGGAGCACTTGAATCATTATTTCATTTTTATCTTGTCCACATAATACATGTCCATGTGTATTGTGAATTATATTAATTGTTATTAAATGTTTTTATTGTGTAATTTCACCAATTTACTTCTCAGCTGTTATATGTTGTCTTAAGTGTTGTTTGTCAGATAATCTACAGTATTACGCTATGTGTTGTGCTTTTTCTTTTCTTTCAAGCACACCGTGAGGAGCCACGTTCCTTCAGCCAACAGGCTTGGTTTTCATATATCCTTTTCATAGTAGTTGTTAATATAGGCGCCCACGGATACTATCTTTTGTCTGTAACGGATGTGAAAACTTTGGCTCATGTGAATGCTGTATCAGTACTGGGAATTGACCCCGCACTACAGTTTGACTTCTGAGACTCCCCCCTACCGGCCGAATGCAAAAAGCAGAAGTCATCAACCCGGGAAATGGATGTGGGCTGTACTAAAAATGCCCAACACACCATTAGATTGAGTGATACCACCCCTTTCCAAGAATGATCACGGAGGATAGCCCAGAGGAATGTGGATGACGTCCATGACATTCTGCAAGATATGAAAGGTGCCGGCAACATAGCAATCCCACAATCCATACACCTCACCCATCGTGGTGGTACGGAAGACAAATGGCTCCGTACGATTGTGTGTGGACTACCGAACCCTAAACCGCTGAACTATCCCGGATCAGTGCACCCTACCTCGAATTGAAGAGATTCTGTGTGTCTTGTCCGGCAGTCAGAGGTTCAGCATGCTGGATCTATGGTCTGGATACTACCAGGTTCCCATGAGCCCTGAAGATCAAGAAAAGACAGCATTCATCTGCCTGCTAGGGTTCTATCAGTTCACCCGAATGCTCCAAGGCATATGTGGAGCCCCAGCCACCTTCCAGTGACTGATGGAAAGGACCCTTAGTGACCTGAACCCCGAGAGTGTCTTGTATACTTGGACGACATTATTGTTTTTGGACGGATGCTGGAAGAACACGAGGAATGTCTCTTGAAGGTTCTGGATCGACTGAAACAGGAGGGATTGAAGCTGTCCCTTGACAAATGCAAATTCTGCCAATCATAGGTCACTTATGTGGGTCAGATCGTATTCACCGAGGGAGTGGCAAAAGACCACACCAAGGTGGAAGCAGTGGTGAACTTGCTTTGCCCAGAGTACGTGGTGGAGCTCCGCTCCTTTCAGGGGTTCTGTGGTAATTATAGGAGATTCGTCGAAGGGTACACTTGCATCAACAAAACTCTGAATAATATGCTAAAAATCTGTCCCGAAGACCCCACCAGAAGGCCATAAATTCAAAGGCTCTTTTTGGTGCAAGATGGACTCCAGTCGGCGAGGAGGCTTTCTTAAAATTAAAGAAGAGCCTCACGAAAGCACCTGTTCTGGCATATGACTTGGTGCCCCAGCCATTGCCAAACCAATTGCTTCCATAGTCAACTCTATCCTGTCTGCAGGCCATATCCCTAAGACCTGGAAAACTGCCAGAGTTGTCCCAATCTTCAAAAGTGGGGACAAAAACACTGTCTCAAACTACAGACCAATCTCACTTCTCCCAATTCTATCCCAAGTCATGGTAAAATGTGTCCACTCCCAATTAAGCGATTACTATACCAAGGCAAATTTCCCTAGCCATTTCCAATCTGGCTTTCGTCCCAAACACTCCACCGTAACTACCCTGCTAAAAGTTTGCAATGAAATCCATTGTGGAATGGAACGGGGAAAACTCACTGGTGCAGTATTCCTAGATTTTGCAAAGGCTTTTGATAGAGTTGATCATGCTATCCTGCTTAACAAACTCCAGAGCTCTGGAATAGGGAAGCATGCTTTAAACTGGTTTCAGTCCTACCTATCAGGAAGATCCTAACATGTGTCCATCTCAGGCTCTAACTCCAACCCCCGGATATCACCTGTGGTGTCCCGCAAGGCTCTGTTCTGGGGCGCCTACTCTTCTCAGTGTTCATTAATGATCTTCCCACAGCTTGTAAGGAAGCCTCAATACACATGTATGCAGATGACACAATCCTATATGCACACAGCCATAGCGTCTCTGACCTTCAACACATGCTTCAATCTGACTTTTTGAGACTCGAAAACTGGATTTCCCAAAACATACTGTTTTTAAACACTGACAAGGCTGTAACAATGGTATTTGGGAGTAGATAATCCAAGGATGGGAAGGGGGAAAAAAGGGAGGGGTAGGGGATGCTCCCGCATCAGCAGGTAAGTGAGTGATGAGTAGTATGTCAGGCAAAATGCCGGTGCAAAAGAGGAAAAATATATATAGCTGAAAAAAAGAGAAAAAGATCCTCCTTGAATGCACTCGGATTGGCCAGTGATTGATGATAATGAGTGTATTTAAAAACCTTTTAATCACAAGAGAAGGTTTAAAATAGGATTGTATAGAGGGGCATGGTATATATAATCCAAGGCCAGCCCCTAATAGGCAAACCAAACAAAATCGTCCTCACTTGAGAGGAGATATAAGTATGACAACACCTTAATGTGGAACTGTGTCGCTCAGACAATCCCCATTACTATAATACCAGAATCGACGGCCCATAAGCCGTATGGAAATCCTTTTATCAATAATTCAATGAACCTAAAATGGTATAGGTCATTGAAGCTAAGTCTGGAAGGGTGATTATCTTACACCGAATGGACAGATGGTATATATCTGGATGATGTCCCTAGTCCACTAAAGCGGTGTGTACAACAAATAAACAAAACATGGTGAAAACAATAACAACGCAACAAAGATGATCATCATAAAAATGGAAACTCAACCACCATATGCATGTAGTAGTGGGATGCGTAGCTGAATAGTGTGTAAGCTCTGTAAAGGGCAAGCACAAAGTGTGCTATCAGAAACGCCCTGAGGCACGGTTCGAAGACCGTATCCAGTTATAGCCTCATGCATGTAGTGGTGGGATGCGTAGCTGAATAGTGTGTGAGCTCTGCAGAGGGCAAGCACAAAGTGTGCTAACGGAGAACGCCCTGAGGCACGGTTCAAAAGACCGTATCCAGTTATAGCCTCTATGTACTGGTGATGTTTAATGCAGAGATCAAAATCACAGGTAGCCTCTCTAGAGTCCGGTAATAAACGCTGATCAGACCTAATAATTATAAGTTACTGATAGGTACACGGGGTAAGGAACAGCCTGACTCATAAGTCATATTGAGTCTCCCACTAAGCAAGTAAATATAGATTGCTAGGGCTGATCATGGTCAGTGACCAGTACCCCTGATTACACCTCCCTCCCTTGGGACCAAGACTAAAATTGTTTAAGCTTCCAGCGACTGAGCTCCTGATTCGAACCAACGCTAACACCACCCTAACCCCTGTCACTAGTTTTAAATACCTGGGCTTATGGTTTGACTCCCACTTAACATTTGGAATGCACATTGATACCCTGACAACCAAGACCTATGTCAAACTAGGGGTACTTTACAGGAACAAATCCTCCCTAAGTCTCCTGGTCAGAAAGCGTATCGCACAGCAGATGCTATTGCCAATTATTGACTATGGAGACATAGTATATGGCACGGCACCTCAAACCCACCTTAGCAAACTTGACACCCTCCACAATTCAATTTGTCGTTTTGTTCTCCAATGCAACTACAACACACATCACTGCGTAATGCTCAAAGAACTAGATTGGTCATCACTAGAGTCTAGGCGCAAAGTTCACCTTTCCTGTCTTGCCTTTAAATTCTTTATGGGCAAGCTACCCAGCTATCTGAACAAGCTCTTCACCCCTACCACATGCAGCACTTATCACCTGAGATCAGACTCCAAAAGACTGTTCATGGTCCCAAAGCTCAACAAAGTATCCGGCCGTTCCTCCTTCTCTTACCGTGCACCCCAAAACTGGAACAACCTACCAGAGACTCTCACATCCAACACATACGCCCATAATATATATTTTCTTTAACTGTGCATGCAATGTCTTGTATATAATGTATACCCTGTTCATTTATGAAACTGTATTTGTAAACATGTATTATTTGTCTTAACTCTGTGCCCAGGACATACTTGAAAACGAGAGGTAACTCTCAATGTATTACTTCCTGGTAAAATATTTTATAAATAAATTTTATAAATAAATATGCCGATCAAGACAAGTCGTATGTGCTGCATATGGATGCCAGCTTTGAAGGACTGGGAGCAGTGCATCACCAGAAATATCCTACCGGTTTACGCCTTGTTGCTGTAACGCCTGTATGCCCGCAGACCTGGCCAGTCCCCAGTACTGAGGTGGGAAGGGTTTTAACATACACCCACAGCAGTGAGGGCGTGCCCGGAGCATGGTAGTGCATTGCCGGGCCTGTAGAAAAAGGGTTAAGATATACTTGCAACGCCTTGAGTTTCAGAGTTTGGATAGTGATGTCCGTGTGCCAGAGTCCAGGGGAGATAGAGAGCAGGATGGTGATGTCCGTAAGCCAGAGTCCAGGGGTAACAGAAGTCAGCGAAGTCGTATCCGAATGCAGGGTTCAAGGGCAGGAGAGCAGAGGGTAATCCAGTACAAGCAGAGTTCAAGCCAGGGAGATCCAAAAGTAAGCAGGGACAGGAACAAACGCTGAAAGAGACAGGAGAGCCAAGCATAGGACTGCACACACAGGGGTCACAAGAAGCTATGCAGAGCAATGAGTAAGTGGACAGACGGGTTATAAAGGAGAGAACACCAATGGGAGAGAGGAGGAGCAGAGGGTAAAGTGAGAGGCAGCAGGGATAGGTGAGAAGGAGAGAGGGAGGAGACAGGTAAATCGGAGAGGGAAATGGCTTGCACAGCATGGGGGGCAGAGCCAGAGGTCTGGGAAAGCCTACAAGAGGAACATGTGCGCACGCCCTCTGTAAGGTTAGGGTGCGCACGCACAGGCTGTGTCAGGAGGCGCGCCGAGCGCTGCGTCGCGGAGGCGCCCGCCGAGGGAGGATAGGGAACCGGAGGAGGGACTGAAGGAGGTAAGGAGCCCGGAGGGGAAACAGACGTACGCCGCGAGCAATGAGCGCCGCGGAGGGGATCAGGAGCCTGAGGACAGGCGCACGTCCTGCGGGGAACACGCGTGGCCACCGGGAGTGCGTCAGGGCATGCCGCAGAGGGACAGATGCGGGAGGGGGAAGGGAGAGACAAACAAGGAGGCAAGGGGGAAAGGTCAGAGGCAGGAGAAACAGCGGTGACGGGGACACATGGGGGAGCAGGAATCCCCTGAACCGTCACAGTATCCCCCCCTTGAGGATCGATCTCCGGGCGATCCTGCCATGGCTTCTGGGGAAATCTCCAATGGAATTGCCAGAGGAGTTTGGGAGCATGAATGTGATGAGAAGAAATCCATGAACGCTCCTCTGGGCCATACCCCTTCCAATGAACGAGGAACTGTAGGTTATTTCTGGACCAACGGGAGTCAATTATGGAATGAATTTCATATTCCTGCTGTCCGTGAATGGTCACCGGATTGGGTTTTTGGGAACGGTCCGGGAAGTAAGAGCTCTGAATAAATGGTTTGAGTAAGGATACATGAAATACAGAAGGAATCCTCATGGTGGGAAAAAGTGCCAAACGGTATGCAACAGGATTGACTTCTCCAATATCTTGAAGGGACCCAAGTATCTCGGGGACAATTTCAGAGACGGGGTCTTGAGCCTTATATTTTTTGAGGACAACCACACTCTGTCTTCGGGTTTGAATGAAGGGCCCGGTTGATGACGTCGATCGGCCTTTGTTTTTTGTCTTGAGACGGCAGTTTGTAGAGTCTTAAGGATCTTCCTCCAACAGTTCTGGAGAGTAGAGACATGAGAATCTGCTGTGGGAACACCAGAAGGGAGGGAGGAGAGGGGAAGACTGCTAGGGTGAAATCCGAAATTGATGAAGAAAGGGGACTCCTGCGTAGATTCATTTTTAAGAGAGTTGATAGCAAATTCAGCCCACGGTAATAGATCCACCCAGTTGTCCTGAGATTCGGAGACGAAACATCTGAGATACTGCTCTAAGGTCTGATTCATTCTTTCTCTCTGACCATTGGTCTGAGGGTGATATCCAGATGAAAAAAGAAGGGAAATCCCAAGCCTTTGAGAAAACGCACGCCAGAATTTAGAGATGAATTGAGAACCTCTGTCAGAAACAATCGAAACAGGAACACCGTGCAATCTGAAAATTTCCTTAGAAAAAATATCGGCCAAAGTAGCAGAATTAGGGAGGCCCTTGAGGGGAATAAAGTGTGAATGCTTCGAAAATCTGTCTACAACAACAAGAATGGTATTCATTCCTTTAGAATTGGGAAGCTCGACAATGAAGTCCATAGAGATGTGCTTCCAAGGTTGCTCCGGAATGGGAAGAGGCAAGAGAAGGCCAGAAGGTTTGTGATGAGCGGATTTACTCTGGGCACATACCGGACAAGCACTGGTGAATTCAAAAAATGTCCTTGTTCATCCTAGGCCACCAAAAGTTCAGTTTGATAAGATCCGCTGTCCTCTTGAAGCCTGGATGGCCGGCCGATCTAGAAGAATGTCCCCAAAGTAAAATTTTGTGGCGAAAACGTGGAGCTGCGTATAAGTGTCCCTCTGGTTCCCTGAGTCTCCTGGGAATGTGAACCTGGGCCTTGTTGATTTCATCCAAAACATCAAAATTATTGGCAGAGATTATGCACCTGGCGGGGAGAATATATTCAGTGGACTCATTAGATTCGTTCTCGGTGGCGAACTGGCAAGAGAGCGTCTGCTTTGATAATTTTGGTACCAGGAATATAAGAAATGGTATAGTTGAAACGGGAAAAAAAAAGAGACCAACGAGCCTGACGAGATCCTAATCGTCGAGCCCCCTTGATATACAGTACATTTTTGTGATCGGTGAGGATGGCAATAGGCTCCTTGGTACCTTCGATAAGATGCCTCCACTCCTGAAGAGCCAATTTAATGGCCAATAACTCCCGATTCCCAACATCATAATTTCTCTCAGCAGACGAGAATTTCTGAGAAAAAAAACCACAGGGGTGGAGTTTCTCTTGAGGAGCGGATCTCTGAGAGAGTACTGCACTGGCTCCCACATCTGAGGCGTCCTCTTCTAACGTGAAGGGTAGTGAAGTATCAGGATGTCATAGGATGGGTGTGGAAACAAAGGCTTTTTTGAGAAACTCAAAGGTGTCAATGGCTTTGGGAGGCCAAGTCTTGGGGTCAGCACTTTTTTTAGTCAAGGCGGTGATGGGTAGCGCAATGGAAGAAATTTTTTAGATGAATTTCCGGTAATAATTGGCAAAGCCAAGAAAGCGCTACACAGCCTTGAGAGAGTTTGGCAGCGGCCAGTCGAGAACAGACTTCATTTTCTCTGGGTCCATAGAAAAACCTTGATTAGAGATTAATATAGCCTAGGAAGGCAGTAGACGTCTGGTGGAACAAACACTTCTCCATCTGGCGTATAGGCGATTAGCACAGAGCCTAGAAAGCACCAACTTGGTATGGCGAATGTGCTCCTCTAAGTCCTTACAAAAAATGAGAATGTCATCCAAGTATACGATAACAAATGTTCCCAATACGTCTCGGAAGATATCATTCATAAACTCTTGGAAAATGGCAGGAGCATTGCATAGCCCGAAGGGCATCACTAAATACTCATAATGTGGAGATCGCGTATTAAACGCGGTTTTCCATTCATCCCCTTCCCTTATACGAATGAGATTATAAGCCCCTCTTAAATCGAGTTTGGAGAAGATAGAGGCTCTTTGAAGACAATCGAAAAGTTCAGAAATTAGGGGACGAGGATATTGTTTTTTTACCGTGATTTTGTTGAGTCCGCGAAAATCGATACAGGGTCTTAGAGATTCATCCTTCTTCTTCACGAAGAAGAAGCCTGCCCCAGCGGGGGAGGTAGAATTGCGGATGAATCCTTTCTCCAAATTTTCTTGGATGTAAGACGTCATAGCCTCAGTTTCAGGAACGGATAAAGGATATGATTTTGACTTCGGGAGGACGGTACCTGGAATGAAATCAATCGGACAATCGTAGGGATGATGGGGAGGCAGTACTTCAGCTTGTATTTTGTTGAACACATCCAGGAACTCGTGATACACGTCGGAAGGATCGACAGGTTGGCAGGAACGGAATCCAAACTGGCGAGCACAGCAGCAGGAAGCGTAGTAGAAACTGGCTCAGATAAGGAAGGCCATTGGATAGGTAAGGCGCCGGTCCAATCAATGCGCAGATTGTGGAGTTGCAGCCAAGGCAATCCGAGGATAACCTGAACGGTAGGAGAATGGAAGATATCAAAAACTATTACCTCTTTATGACCGTCCGCCAAGGTCAAAGTAAGAGGGATGGACTCCCAGATGATGAAGGCTGGCTGAAGCGGACGCCCATCGATAGCTTCAAGACCAATGGGTGCTTTTCTCTTGACCAGAGGAATTTGGTTCTCCGAGGCGAAGGTATGATCCAAGAAGTTACCGCCAGATCCAGAGTCAATGAAAGCTTTTACTTCTAATAGAAGGTCAGGGCCCGCCAGCGTTACAGGAAGCAATAATTTCTTTGGGAGATCCTTAGGGAGAGAGGGGCAGGAAGAGATAGTACCCAGTAGAAGCCCCTCTACCTTTACTGGGTGTTCCCGTTTCCCGGCTTCAGGGGACAGCTAAGGAGACGATGTTCTGGGGAACCACAATAGAAACAAAGTCCCTTCTGATGGCGTCATCTTCAGACGAGATCATCTTTCAAGGTGTCAGACAGACCGTGCCAGTATGCGTCGGCAAGTGCCTCGTCATTCCATTGAGTCTCCGCGGCGAGGGTGCGAAACTCTATCGCGTACTTGGCAGTAGATCTTCGAGCCTGTGAGATATGAAATAGAGAAAAAGTGGCCGTCTCCCGGCGTGTGGGAGTGTCAAACACTTGTTGAAATTCACGACTAAATTTAGGATAATCCTGGGTTATTCCAGATTTGTGCTCCCAGAGGGGAGAAGCCCAAGCGAGGGCATCGCCGGTGAGTAAGGCATAAATGTAAGCCACCTTGGAACGGCCGGTAGGAAACAGAGAGGGAGACATTTCAAATTGAACCTCGCATTGGTTTAGGAATCTGCGGCAAGCGAGAGGGCCCCCATCATACCGGTCGGGAGGTGGTACACGTGGCCCAGGGTAACTGTAGGTCACAGAGACAGGAGGTGACGGAGCCAGTGGGGTTTCCTGAACAGACAGATTAGCAAGTTGTTGCGAAACAGTAGTCAGTTGGTGGCTGACGCATTGTAAATGTTCCAAGGAAACACCTTGACCCACCTCAGGGGGGTCTGCATTTATTGGGCTCTGCATAATGTAACGCCTGTATGCCCGCAGACTTGGCCAGTATCCGAATGCAGGGTTCAAGGGCAGGAGAGCAGAGGGTAATCCAGTACAAGCAGAGTTCAAGCCAGGGAGATCCAAAGGTAAGCAGGGACAGGAACAAATGCTGAAAGAGACAGGAGAGCCAAGCATAGGACTGCACACACAGGGGTCACAAGAAGCTATGCAGAGCAATGAGTAAGTGGACAGATGGGTTATAAAG
Source organism: Ascaphus truei (assembly GCA_036426205.1). Classification (NCBI taxonomy): domain Eukaryota; kingdom Metazoa; phylum Chordata; class Amphibia; order Anura; family Ascaphidae; genus Ascaphus; species Ascaphus truei. The sequence goes on along the minus strand of CM071571.1, from coordinate 383,849 downwards.
GAGGGAACACCAATGGGAGAGAGAGGAGGAGCAGAGGGTAAAGTGAGAAGCAGCAGGGATAGGTGAGAAGGAGAGAGGGAAGAGACAGGTAAATCGGAGAGGGAAATGGCTTGCACAGCATGGGGGGCGGAGCCAGAGGTCTTAGAAAGCCCACAAGAGGAACGTGAGCGCGCGCCCTCTGTAAGGTTAGGGTGCGTGCACACAGGCTGTCAGGAGACACGCGGAACGCCGCGCTGCTGGGGCGCCCACCGAGGGAGAAGAGGGAACCGGAGGAGGGACTGAAGGAGGTAAGGAGTCCGGAGGGGAAACAGAGGGACGCCGCGAGCAATGAGCGCAGTGGAGGGGATCAGGAGCCTGAGGACATGCGTGCGTCCTGCGGGGAACGCGCGTGGCCGCCGGGCGTGCGTCAGGGCATGCCGCAGAGGGCCAGATGCGGGAGGAGGAAGGGAGAGACGAACAAGGAGGCAAGGGGGAAAGGTCAGAGGCAGGAGAAACAGCGGTGACGGGGACACATGGTGGAGCAGGAATCCCCTGAACCGTCACAGTTGCCAAGTAATTCTCAGTCTGACTGAGTGAAAAGAACTACCGGTTCACAAATTAGAATTTATGGCGTTGAATTGGGCCATTGTGGACAAGCTACATGACTACCTTTACCGGGTATCATTCGAAGTAAGGACAGACAATAATCCACTTATGTACATTTTGACATCCGCTAAATTGGATGCCACTGGTCACAGGTGATTGACTGCCCTGTCACCCTAAAGTACAAGCCGGAGCCAAAGAATGTTGAAACTGACACTCTGTCCAGAAGGCCCGGACTGGGGCCAGTGCCTGAGGATGAAGAGTGGCAAGAGATACCAGGTCCTGGGATTTTTGCTATCTGTTCTACCGCAGCCATTTTGTATGGAAATATTGCCTTCTCTGAGTTGCGAGTGGTGGACTCTCTGGGATGCCAGTCTAATGCGCTCCCGGCTGCGTATTGCTAACCAGAGGCACCATAAAGGGCAGAAAAAAGATGGAAGGATATCACCGAAGTGCAGATGGCTGATTCAGTGTGCAGTCCTCTGCGGATGGCAGTATTAAAAAGAATCCTAACTTTATTAAGTGTGCTCCTGGACATACAGTCGTTCCTCTCATGAAGAAATGGGACAAATTCCAAATGGAAAATGGGTTGCGATACCGAGTGGTCCCTTATCGTAATCATCTGAATAGGAGGCAGCTAGTGCTTCCAAGAAAGCTGCAGGACATGGCATTGAGGTAATTACATGATGACCATGGACACCTGGGCATAGATAAAATGTTTGGACTCTTAAGGGACAGGTTCTACTGGCCAAAATGAGAGAGGCTGTGGAATATCATTGCCGAAGATGCTTGAGATGCATTCAGAGGAAAGCACTGCCTACACGTGCAGCCCCAAAGTGCCATCTGAAGAATTCTGGTCCTATGGACCTAGTATGTATGGATTTCCTGTGCAAAGAACAAGATTCCATGGGTATCGGGAATGTCCTAGTTATCACCGATCACTACACCTGTTATGCCAAAGCCTTGCCACAAAAAAAACAAAAAGCTCTCAAGGTAGCTAAAGGTATTGTGGGAGAAATACTTTGTCCATTACGGATTGCCAAACCGCATGCACTCGAACCAGGGCCGTGATTTCGAGAGCAGGTTCATAAAAGATCTGCTTAAGTTAGTTAACGTCGAAAAGTATCGTATGACACCATGCCTCCCTGAGTGTGATGCCTTACCCGAATGGTTCAATCGGACTCTGCTCGATATGCTGAGCACCTTGAAAGACACAGAGAAGGTTAACTGGAGGAAGCACGTGGAACACTTGGTGCATTTCTACAACTGCACCCAGCAAGAGTCCACTGGGTTCTCCCCATATTTTATGATGTTCGGCAGAGAAGCAAGACTACCGGTTGACATCCGTTTGGGAATTTCCACTGATGGAGTGACCAAAGTGGCACACTACCAATACATCAAGCAACTGAAAAACAATCTTCAAAGAGCCTATCAGTTAGCAGAAGGGACCACTGTTAAGCTGAATCATAATAACAATCGATGATATGACTACAAGGTACATTATCGGGAGCTTCGCCTGGGAGACAAGGTCTGTCTGAGAAATCTGGGAAAGCCAGGAAATCATAAACTGGCTGATCGATGGAGAGAGAGCCCTTTCGAGGTGGATTCCCAGCTACCTGGGATTCCTGTGTACCGAATAATGGACTCAGAGGGACAAATAAAAGTTTGGCACAGGAACCATCTACTGCCCATTCCTCAAGTTGGTGAGCCTGATCAACCAGACTCTTCTTCATTTACCTCATGTACATCGGACGAAGAGCCTATCGCTGGTCCTATCAATCCCCGGCCTACTTCGTCTGGTGCTGCTAACCAGACTCTAAATACTGAGAGTCCGGAATTCACCCCAAAGGGTGGCAATGACAATGACATTCATTCTATGAGAGGGCCAGGGCCTCAAGCTGCTGGAAACCTCTACAAACAAGAAGGCGAAGAAGAGCTCTCAGAGTTACCAAACGTACCCGCTCCCAAGTTCAGGAGAAGTCATAGAGTTCGAAGCAGACAGAACCACAGTGGAGGATTCCCAAGGCCTGGTGGAACTGCCACGCGGGGCTACCAGAAGTAAGGAGAGAGGGGATTGTGTCGGAAGCCCTGCATCGTGGGATCATGGATACGGCCCATCTGAGAAATACCCTGGCGTACACGAGTACCCAGGAAGGTTCCCATGTGCACCAACACTACACACGGGAGGGTAATGCTGCCCTCACACTTATGTTGGCTGCTGCTTTTGTAGACACCTTACATCTCTAGGTGCCCAAGGGATATTGTGCTCCAATATACAGTGGGGGACTGTTATTGTTATTATTATGTCTGTACAGTTATTACTGTGTGAGTACTGTGGAACCACAGTAAAGAGTTTTGCATATACCTTGTTCTGGTTATGATTATTCGGGGAATACCCTATACGTATACCGGTTCCTAAGAGGGGCTATCTCGCCAACGCTGGGATCCTCCCATGTGGAGGCGCTGCACCAGCCACCCCAGGCTCCCCAGGAGCAGAGGCTTAAGCTTTCTGTAAGCTTAACAGGTTAGCATCATAACACATATCTGCGGTTTCCTTCGAGTGGGGAAAGGGTGTTACATAGACAAAAAGTATTACGGCGCAAACTGGGTGGTAATATATATTTAAGGAATAAAACTCATGCAAATAAAATTGGAAAACCAAGATTTACAATGATCTCACACATCAAATTCCTCCATGGGGAAATACACGGGGAATATACAGTCATGTGAAAAAGAAAGTACACCCTCTTTGAATTCCATGGTTTTACATATCAGGACCTAATAACAATCATCTGTTCCTTAGCAGGTCTAAAAATTAGGTAAATACAACCTCAGATGTACAACAACACATGACATATTACACCGTGTCATGATTTATTTAACAAAAATAAAGCCAAAATGGAGAAGCTATGTGTGAAAAACTAAGTAAATAATGCTTCCATAGGAATTAAGATGCAAAGTAGCAGACAGGTGCTTCTAATCAAATGCCCTTGATTAATTGATCATCAGCAAGTGTGACCACCTCTATAAAAGCCAAAGTTTTAGCAGTTTGCTGGTATGGAGCATTCAGGTGTGTGTTAACACAATGCCATGGAGGAAAGACATCAGCAATGATCTTAGAGAAGCAATTGTTGCTGCCCATCAATCTGGGAAGGGTTATAAGGCCATGTCCAAACAATTTAAAGTCCATCATTCTACAGTGAGAAAGATTATTCGAAAGTGGAAAACATTTAAGACAGTTGCCAATCTTCCCAGGAGTGGACGTCCCAGCAAATTCACCCCAAGGCCAGACCGTGCAATGCTCAGAGAAATTGCAAAATACCCAAGAGTTACACCTCAGACTCTACAGGCCTCAGTTAGTTAAATGTTAAAGTTCATGACAGTACAATTAAAAAAAGACTGAACAAGTATGGTTTGTGTGGAAGGGTTGCCAGGAGAAAGCCTCTTCTCTCTAAAAAGAACATGGCAGCACGGCTTACGTTTGCAAAGTTGCATCTGAACAAACCACAAGACTTCTGGAACAATGTCCTTTGGACAGACGAGACCAAAGTGGAGATGTTTGGCCATAATGCACAGTGCCACGTTTGGAAAAAAACAAACACAGCATATCAGCACAAACACCTCATACCAACTGTCAAGCACGGTGGTGGAGGGGTTTTGATTTGTGCTTGTTTTTGCAGCCACAGGACCTGGGAACCTTGCAGTCATTGAGTCGACCATGAACTCCTCTGTATACCAAAGTATTCTAGAGTCAAATGTGATGCCATCTGTCCGACAGCTAAAGCTTGGCCGAAATTCTGTCATGCAACATGGCAATGATCCCAAGCACACCAGCAAATCTACAACAGAATGGCTGAAAAAGAAAAGAATCAAGTGTTGCAATGGCCCAGTCAAAGTCCAGACCTCAACCCGATTGAAATGCTGTGGCGGGACCTTAAGAGAGCTGTGCATAAACAAATGCCCACAAACCTCAATGAACTGAAGCAACGTTGTAAAGAAGAGTGGGCCAAAATTCCTTAACAACGATGTGAGAGACTGATAAATTCATACATAAAACGATTACTTCAAGTTATTGCTGCTAACGGTGGTTCTACAAGATATTGAATCATAAGGTGTACTTAGTTTTTCACACACGGCTTCTCCATTTTGGCTTTATTTTTGTTAAATAAATCATGACACGGTGTAATATGGCATGTGTTGTTGTTCATCTGAGGTTGTATTTACCTAATTTTTAGACCTGCTAAGGAACAGATGATTGTTATTATGTCCTGATATGTAGAACCATAGAATTCAAATAGGGTGTACTTTCTTTTTCACATAACTGCAGCAAGTCTCTTTCGAAGAAAAAGGGAAACATAGTGTAATATGTTTTACTCAAAAGACACACAACACAGAGGGGAAATGAAATAGTATCACCACTTTCCCTGTGGTGAGAGTGATTTTGGGCACACTCTGGTCACGGCCTCCGTACACCGTGCACGCGGCCTCCGTACACCGTGCACGCGGCCTCCGTACACCGTGCACACGGCCTCCGTACACCGTGCACGCGGCCTCCGTACACCGTGCACGCGGCCTCCGTACACCGTGCACACGGCCTCCGTACACCGTGCACACGGCCTCCGTACACCGTGCACACGGCCTCCGTACACCGTGCACATGGCCTCCGTACACCGTGCACACGGCCTCCGTTTTAGAATGGCCTCGTCTCCGATCAGGAAGCAGACCCGGGGAGCTGAGGTATGGATGCAAATTAACCGACCAGAGCCCAGGGACAGGGTCCTGTAAGAGTATCCATAGTCGGTAAGGAGTTCAGGGCTGGTGGCAGTGGTGCAAAGTCCAGGCAAAAGGCAAAGAGTCAGGACAGGCAGCGAGGTCAGGTCACGGTCTGGGGTCAGCAGCAGAGATTCACATTTGAACATATTTTAACGCTGCTATATAGATCTTTAGTAAATCTAGTCGTTACTGAGAACATGTAATCCTTACAAAATGAATGTTATTAAAACGAAGGGCAGCATCGTGGGTTAAAAAACTTTGCAAACTTTGAGCAAAATAAGAAGCAAACTCAAAGAAAGGCTCAGCCTCCAATTCATTTTTACTTTGAAGTTTGGAAAACTTTGGCCAAATGAAAAAAATAAAATCCTGTTAATATTGAGGTTTTTCAAGATTCTAAAAATTCCAAAACCAATCGATTTCAGGTAAAAAATGTGTGTAGAACTAGAACCAAAACCCGAGTGAAAGTGCTCACCACTACCAGAACATTGGATAGCAGTGAGAAACAAATCACATTGCTAGCAGAATTATTAGATGGAATTGCAATGTTATTTATACTGAAATTGGGTCTGTATAAGTAGCAGGTTACTGTTTTCCTGTTTGGATCACTTCCATCATGTACTGTATGTTCACCTATGTACAGTGAGTCTATATTACCATAGTATGAATGAAGATATCCTGCTCTCTTATCTTGCAAAAATAATAGACTTTGTTTGAACCTTTAACTTGTACATGTTATCACTAAATATAATTAGGTCAATTTCCGCTGACACTCCTTGCTCACATTTACAATGACTGTAGAGATTGTTTGCGGTTATGGGTTTGTCCACATAACTTATCTAACCCTCGGAAGTTATTATGGCCATAAAACAAAATGCTGAACTTACTTTCACTTGAACATTTTATCATAATATAAGTTCCCCCCCCCCCGCTCCGAGAAAAGTATCCTGTAGACCGCAGATCGCAGTACAGCGAGTTGCACGCGCCGCCGGCAAGCAAGCCAGCCGTGCGGACGCGTGCAACGGGACCTTAGCCTAAGAGCTGCACAGAGAGAGTCGCATCTCCCTGCACAGTTCTCACAGGCGATCGCACTGCTTTTATTTACATTTTAATAACAGTGTACTATAGCATGGGATCTCCGGAGCTGAACAGAATTGATTTCAGCCGTGGGGACCCTGTGCTTCCCGAGTTGCAGGCCCCGGTATCTGGTGCCGGTATCTCCTGTGCGTTTAAATCTCCCGGTCACGTGACATTGCAGGGGGATACCAGAACCCCATACCGGGGCCTGTAACTCGGGAAGCAAGATGTCCCCAGGGCTGAAATCAATGTGGTTCAGCTCTGGAGACCCCCTGCTATAGAACACTGTTATTAAAATGTAAATAAAAACAGCTTCATTACCTTAGCAGCAAGCCACTAAGGCAATGAAGGGGTTAAATCAGAGTACCCAGTTTGTTGGGGGTACAGAGGGTGGATGAAGGGGGTAGTTGCTCCAGGGTGGGTGGTTAGGCCTGCCGGGAAGGTTGCGGGAGGACATAGCCCATTAACTACTATTGCAGTTGTAACCTCTATGGAAATGAAGGGGTTAACCATTCCCGCTACCCACCGAGAGGTCCAACCACCCACCCTTGGGGCAACTACCCCTTCACCCAATCCCTCTACCCCCAAGAAACATTAAAAATACAACAACCCTACTACCCTCCTCCTCTACCCCCAACAACTCCCCCAACACATACAGTACTTAAATGGGCAAAATTGCTATTATCCAGATATGGATAATAGCTAATTTGACCATTAAAAATAAAACATTATCCAGCCTAAATAAAGTAAATTAAAGTTCTACTTACCCCTGCCAGGATGAAGGCCACCCTCATTACTGTCCTCTGCGTCCCTGTCCTCCATGGGAAGCAACATTAAAATAACAAAACAAACTAATGGCCACTACCCCTTAATCACCTTAGCGGTTAGTGACGCTATAGTAATTAAGGGGTTAACCCTCCTCCTCTACTACCCACTCGGGACGCCTAACTACCCTCCCTGGGGCAACTAGCCCCGCCCCCCGCTACTTATTGATTGGCACAGTGTTAAACCATGGCCATGGCTTGCCACTATAGCAATGAATGGGCAATCTACCAATACAAAAACAAGCACCAAATAGAATACATTACATTTCATGCAAAATAAAAAAATGCCAATAAACCAATTGATTGGCACAGAGGTACACCATGCCCATATAATATGGGCATGGTTTGTCACTATGGCAATGAATGGGCAATCAAAAAAAAAACAGGCACAAAATAAAACACATGACATAAATAAAACAAGTATTTCACAATAAAGCCATTGATTGTGACTGTGGTAATCCATGCACACAATATATGGGCATGGACTGCCACACTGATAATTAATGGGCAACCTAAAAAATAAAACACAAAATACAATACATAACAATTAAATAAAAACAAGAACCAAAAATATAAAACATAACAATGAATTCAAAACAAGCATTTGCCAAAAAATGCATTGCCCAAAAGGGGCATAGATAAACACATTGGCAGTCAATGGGCAACCTAAAAAAAATACACAATTAAATAAAATACAATCAATGTTTTTCTTACCATTGATGTCTTCACCCCCATCCAACGCGAGCACCAACTATTGACCCTCAATGCAATGATCCTCAACAGCTGATGTGAAGAAGTCCGTGATCAAATCTTGATTGAAGAGACGTCTCCCCAGTGAGTTCTTCATTCTTTCCGTCTTTCTCCATTATTTTCTTTCTTTTCTTTTATTCTGTCTTCTATACTTGTAATCCAATGGGGTGGATGTTGTCCCGTCGGCTTCTTAAGCTCAAATGAGACGGGACAGACCTTATGTAAGACCTGTGAAGTCACATTTAAGTGTCAAATGGTACGCCCCTAAGCCGATTGGTTGGTGTACCATGTGACAGGGTTCTTTCTTTGGTCCCCAATCTGATTGGTTGTAGTACCATGTGAAAGCTTCCATTTTTTAAAAGGATGTGACATCATCTTAAAGGGATGAGGTCACATCTTTTTTTTTTTTAAATGGCTGTCTTTGGGCACCGTGAATTTGATGCAGCCTTTTGTTCATGGATATGAGCACCGGTAACTGTATCATTTTTTGTTTCCTATTTATTTGATGTGCAGCGCTTATCCTTTCTCGCATTGTTTTGCCTTTGGGGGTGTACCATGTGGTAATAATTATATATATTATTAAGCAACAACCTGTAAATATATCTATATATAAAAATGTTTGTCTGTCAGTTTGTGCCCCCTGTGATTGGCCGGCGGACGGCCACAGCTCATTGGCCTGCGAGTTGGGCTGATGTCACGGCCACGCCTACGCAGGGCGTGACTGTCACTCCACACTTAGCGCACTGCCGCCACCCCCACTGAGCCGGGAACCAGCCCCCTCGGCCGCCGCCGCCACCCCTAGTGAGCTTGAAGCCAAGCAGCAGTGCACCACCACCACCCCCAATGCCTGTGAACACCCTACCGCCTCCCCCTCTCCCGCATCCCCTCCACAGAGCCGCCACCGACAACCAGCCCGCCGCCGCCACTATAGCGCACCGCCGCCACCCCCGCCAGGAACCAGCCCCCCCGCCCGCCCCCACAGCGCACCACTGCCACCACTCCTGTGCCTGTGAAGCTGTTAATGTATGGATACACTCACTGAAAAAATATCAGGCTTAGTTGAGAATATCCTCAAACCTCTAGTCAGAAGCACCAACAGCTTCATACAAGATACCACAGATTTTCTCAATAACCTTAACAACATCAACCAACTACCATCCAACACACTGCTAGTTATCATGGATGTAGAATCCCTTTACAGCAACATCCCCCACAACGATGATATTGAGGCATGTTTGCAATTCCTTACAACATCTCCCCTGGATCAGAAATACAGCACTGATGTAATTACCAAACTGATAGAATACATCCTCACACACAACTACTTCAGCTTCAACAAGGAAATGTACCTACAACTAATGGGTACTGCAATGGGTACCAAGATGGCACCGCAATATGCCAATCTTTTCATGGCAAATCTGGAACAAAGCTTCCTAACTACATGCTCCCACAAACCCTACAAATACTACAGATACATTGATGACCTGTTTATAATATGGACAGAGGGTGAAGGAAACCTAAAACAATTCCACGTGTCCCTGAACTCATTCCATCCATCAATTAAACTCAAAATGGATTACTCTGCAAACCTAGTAAACTTTCTACACACAACAATAACACTGAAAGATGGCAAACTACACACATCTGTATACAAGAAACCAACAGACAGATGCAGTTACCTCCACAACTCCAGCTTCCATCCCACTCATACAAAACAAGATATCATACACAGCCAGGCTATAAGATACCACCGCATATGCTCTAACACTGAAGACAGAAACAGGCATCTCACAACCCTGACCGAATCGTTCAGAGAGAAGGGATACAAACCTAAGACCATTGCCAAAACTATTACATCTGCACTAAAAGCCCCACGAGAACACCTACTACAATACAGACAGAGAGAACCAACCACACGCATACCACTTGTGGCCACATACAACCCTACCCTAGAGGGAATACGAAAAATAATCAAAGATCTGCAACCCATGCTGGCAGAGGATGTGACATTAAAAGAAATCTTCCCCGAACCTCCAATTCTGGCGTTCTGGCAACCACCAAACCTCAAACAGAAATTAGTCAACAGAAAACTTCACAACGAACTTAAACACACTGATAATGGCACAGAACCGTGCAACAACGCACGTTGCAAACTCTGCAAACATATATGCCAAGATCACACAGCCAGTCACAACATTGGAACATTCAATGTTAAAGAATCATACAGCTGTACATCCAGGAATGTAGTGTATATGATTCAGTGCCACAAATGTGACCAAGGATGCTACATTGGGGAAACCAGCCAAAAACTACAACGCAGAATGAATATGCACAGACACTCCATACTCCATCACGAAGAAGGAAGATACTGCTCACCAGTGGGACATCATTTCTCACAACCAGATCATTCCATAAATGATTTAAAAATCAAAATCCTCAATGGAATGTTCAAAAGCACCCAAGAACGGAAAACATTTGAGCTCAGAATGATAAGACTCTTTGACACCAAAACAAGTGGACTTAATGCAGACATGGGGTTTCTCACACACTATCAAAATTGGTTGTAATGGTCCCCCCTACTATTGTGTCATCCTATAACTTCCCCCCAGCATCCTGTTCCCCCTCTGTGCTGCTGTGGATGTACAGCTCCCCCCCCCCCATCCCTTATTCTCACCTTCCTTATCTCTGTTTTAACACCCCTCCAGTGCCTCTCTGTTCTTTATTCTTTCTTTTTTTTCTCTCCAATCCCTGTCTAAGTCACAGAAACCTTTGTATATCAATATTGCTTGACCTGAGGAAGAGAGGAAAACTCTCGACAGCTTGTCCTATGACATAAATTGTTAGTCCAAATAAAAAAGGTATCACCTAATATTGAAGAACTCATTTATTCTGCACTATCCAAACTGGACTAAAACACGGCTATTTCCGTTTTATTCATGTGTATGTATATATAAAACAGAAATAGCCGTGTTAGTCCAGTTGCGATAGTGCAGAATAAATGAGTTCTTCAGTATTAGGTGATACCTTTTTTATTTGAATTAACAATTTATGTCATAGGACAAGCAATCGAGAGTTTTCCTCTCTTCCTCAGGTCAGCAATACTGATATACAAAGGTTTCTGTGACTTAGACAGGGATTGGGGGGGGGAAAAGGAAGTATAAAGAACAGAGAGACACTGGAGGGGTGTTAAAACAGAGATAAGGAAGGTGAGAATTAGGGATGGGGGGGGGGCTGTACATCCACAGCAGCACAGAGGGGGAAGAGGATGCTGGGAGGGGGGGGGGAGGAGGTATAGGATGGCACAATAGCAGGGAGGACCATTACAACAAATTATGTTAGTGTGTGAGAAACCCTATGTCTGCATTAAGTCCACTTGTTTTGGTGTCAAAGAGTCTTATCATTCTGAGCTCAAATGTTCTCCGTCTTTGGGGGCGTTTGAACATTCCATTGAGGATTTTGATTTTTAAATCATTTATGGAATGATCTGGTTGTGAGAAATGATGTTCCACTGGTGAGCAGTATCTTCCAATGACATAAATTGTTAGTCCAAATAAAAAAGGTATCACCTACTGTAATAATGAAGAACTCATTTATTATACATACACACGTATATATATATATATATATTAGTCTCACCTTCCCTTATGAGCAACACAATTATAGTCATAAATGCTAATTCTTTATAAGGGAACTGAGCACTGGTGAAAAACAGCTGAATAGTGTATTGTTAAATATTTGCACTATAAAACTGCACTGACTATTAAACTGCAGGGGTGCACTTTAATTTGAGATTGACCTTTTATGGGGATTTGGTTAAGCATTACTTTCCCTTTTGATTTAGAGTAATTTGACCAGATGTCCCTGATTTACCATCAAAAATTCTGAAAGGAACAGTAACAATCACCCGACTGGTCAAATTAGATCCAGACATTTCCCATGTTTCTGTGTTAACAGGCAGTGGCATTCGGCCATATCGTATAAGTGTTCCATGTGATCACATTTGCAAAGACTTACCTTCAATATAATTTGAATATGCCATTATACATGTTCAAGCAAGCAGTATTAACAACTGTTTACCATTGTAATTCACTTCACCTAAAACACTTTTTCTGGTTTGTGACTAATGTCCATCGTCCTACATGATCCAGCACAGATAAGCTACTTTTTTTTGGAAGGAAAAGAATATACTTTTTTTTAGGATAGCAAAGACAATTTTCCTGTTTTGAATGGAACTTAGGGCTGGATGCAGTAAGCACAGAAAAAGCACTCTCGGCAGGGGTTCAATTTCGGCATGATTTTGGCGTGTTGCCCTCACAGTATGCAGGAAGGGCCGAATCCCTGGCGAATCACTGCGAAATCAATGCGCCGAGTAGCCGGTGGCGAGACAGTCTGTCTGCCGATAACCTGGTGATAAGCCGTCCCCTGCCGAGATGTGTCTGCAGCAGAGAGAGATCCGCCACTCTCTCTGCTCAAACATCGGCAAAATAAAAAATATTTGCAATCAATTTTTATTCATAGTGTACATGTGCAGGGGGTCTCCGCAGCTGAACCGCATTGGTTTCAGGTCCAGGGACCCCCTGCTTCCCGAGATACAGGCCCCTTTATGAGGTGCCGCTATCCCTCTGCCTGCTTTAAATGTCCCGATCACGTGACCGCGGATTGTAAACAAAGCAGAGGGATACCGGCACCCGATAAAGGGGCCTGTATCTCGGGAAGCAGGGGGTCCCTGGACCTAAAACCAATGCGGTTCAGCTCCAGAGACCCTCTACACTATGAGTAAAACACACATATCAATAAAGAATAATTCCTTACCTATCTGCTATGGTAATGAAGCAGCATTAATGTATTTTTAATAATAGTGTACGGGAGCAGGGGTTCCCTTGAGCTGAACCGCATTGATTTCTGGCTCAGGGATCCCCTGCTTCCTGAGTTACAGGCCCCGGTATGAGGCATCGGGTGCCAGTGTCGCCGCCATCTTTATAGCATCCCATACGCGACGTGGCCGCTATAAAGATGGCGGCGACACTGGCACCAATGCCCCATACCAGGGCCTGTAACTCAGGAAGCAGGGGGTCCCTGAGCCAGAAATCAATGCGGTTCAGCTCAGGAGACCCCTTGCTCCCGCACAATATTATTAAAATACATTAATGCTGCTTCATTACCATAGCGGATAGCCGCTAAAGCAATAAAGGGATTAAGGCATAATAGCATGTTTATTGGCAACAATTGCCCCCAATAAACATTGCAATAAACAACATACACCCCCTATGCCCCCAACAACCCCTATACCCCCTAACATACAGTACATATATTACATTTTTGTGATGCACAGCAATGATACTATAGGCCGGCGGTGGCCCTCGGATGTTCCCCGCAGGTGTCCCAGCGGGCCTGCAGTACCAATTCTGTGCCCCCCAAAAATAATTAAACAACACATAAATACTTATAAATAAATATACCCCCCTCCCCCCCTAACACATACAGTATAGTAATGGGCACAATTACTATAATCCACAAATGGATAATAGTGCATTTGCCCATTTAAAATACATAAAGAACAAAAAATACAATAAATACATATAGCACTCACCCCTGTCCGGCTGCCACGATGAAGGCCATCCTCCTCTTCATTACCATCCATGCCCCCCTCCGATGCTGCAAAACATAAACAAGAATAAAAACAGCCAATGTAATGTCCCCAAACCCCTTAATCACCGTAGCGTTTATTAACCGCTACAGTCATTAAGGGGTTATCCCATCCTGACCCACCACTCGGGAGGCCTAAATACCCTCCCCCACTACCCAGGTGGGAGGCCTACCCACATACCCTTGAGGCCAATAACCCCTTCCCCCACCCCCAGTTCCCACAATAAAAACAATACACAGGCCCAAAATAAACATCATTATTTTTATTAAATACATAACCCACCCCCTGTGCCCCCCCCCCATAAATACATGATTTATTTTATTACATACAGGGTTAATACCCCAGGCCCACGGAAGTCCCCGGTGTCTGTAGACTTCACAGTGGCCCAGCAAAAGGTTTCAAACAGGGTCTGGAGGCCTACTGGTGGTCCCCGCCAGGCGCCGTGGTCTCCGCGGGTCACCGTGGGTCACAATGGGGTCTCCACGGGTTGGCCCGCGGGTGTCTGGGGGGCCCCGGGTCAGACCCACAGGTGTATGAGGGGCCTCGGGTGCTTCACACGGGAGTCTGGGGGCCCTCGGGTGGTCCCTATGGGTCCGCTGTGCCTCCACAGATGGGGCCACCGGTTCTTCCCTGCAAGTGTCCCCCGAGGACTCACCAGCCTGGTACCCGTGAGCGTCCGAGCAGACCTCACTCAGGTGATCTCCAGAGGTCCCCGCAAACCTAAGGAACCAACCCTGTATGTAAAAATAAATAAACCTGTCCTATAAATTAAATACATCAATCCCCCACCCCCCCCAAGTACATACAGTACAATAATGTGCAAAATAACTATTATCCAGATATGGATAATAGATTATTTGCCCATTATTAAACACATTAACTAGCATAATAAAATAAATAAAGTTCTCTAACCTCATCAATATGAAGCCCCCTTGACAGCAAATTCCGTGTCCTCCGTTGCCAACAAAATACATTGCCAATACATTGCAATTACATTCTGAAATCAATTAACCCCTTAATCCCCTTATCGGATAATAACCACAAAGGTAATTAAGGGGTTAAGCCACCCTGGCCCGATACCCACCCTTCACCCACTCATTTGTACAGTTGCTTCATCATGCAAATATACACATGATTAACCAATATACAAAGAAATGTTTAAGGGTTAAAAAAAACATGCACAAATAAAAATACCACTTCTCCATATCAATACATCACCTTGCATATGAAAATTACAATATTATATAGCCACAGTAAAACAAAATCCTATTTCCTAATAAAATAATTCTCATCTTCCAATGAATATCATCAAATGCCAATCAAAACATTGAATTTACATTGTATACATGATGCATTAAATCTGTGCACCATGTACACTCTGCCAATCAATGTTAACAATAAAATATTCCAAACAAAATACAATGAAATCCAAACAAGTATACTATTTAAACCAAGCAAGGCAACATAAATAAATTACCATTATATAATCAAATCCCAAAACAATGAAAATACCATCCAAATCAATTACACAATTAACTATTGTAATCATTAAACAAAACCATTCTCCAAAAAAGTTACCATCTGACAAAATATAAGTACCAAAAATAGACCATGTGACAGAGGCTTTGGGGAGAACGGATGTGACGTCATCCAAAGCCTATCACATGGTACTAGAGCCAATCAGAGTTGGGATGTAGTTCCCATGCTCTGATTGGCTACCGTACAATGTGAGGGCGGCCATCTTTCTTTTCATGACGTTATCTTAAAGGTAAATGAAGCACAGCCATTCTAATTGGCTGGCGTCATTGCCTTTAAATGACGTCATCAGTTTTTTTTAATTTTCGGCCAAATCTCATGGTTTTTACGCCCCAATCAGGGTTGTGGGAACCATATGATGAAAATGTGACATCATAGGCCTACAAAAAAACTATGTCGTCTCATTTTGAAGGCAGACGCCGAGGAGGACGAACCTCCGGAAGGAAGAAGAGGACAAGGGCGTGGCAGCCGAAGGTAAGAAAACCCCCAGAAGACCCCAGAAGAACAAGAAAGAAGACAGAAGAACACAGATCAAGACACCGTTGACGCTTTGGATTACAAAAAAAGTCTTGGTTTATTTTTTTATGTTTTTTTTATTTTATGGGTTCCTGTTGCTGTGCGTGGATTTATTCGAGAGCTTGCAGTTCGACGGGAGTCGGTGAGTGGGGCAGCTAATGGTAAGTTAACAAAGGAAATTTTTTTTTTAACTTTAACTGTTTTATTTAATTTTTTATATGTGATACTATTTCTTTTTATTATCATTTCTTGACTAGGTATGTATGTATGTATGTATGTATGTATGTATGTATGTATGTATGTATGTATGTATGTATGTATGTATGTATGTCTGTCCCTCTGCTCCTCCCCTTCTTCTTACCACTCCCAGACCCTCCGGTACATCTCTCCTAGCTGACGCCTCCTCTGACACGGCGCATGTACCTTCCACACCCCTTCCTCCTCAGCTACGCCTCCCAGGGTCTGTTTCCCTTTCTGTTCCTTCCTTTGTCCGTCCCTCCGCTCCTCCCCTCACTCACATCACTCCCAAAGCCTCTTCCTTAGGTCACTCCCCCGTTCCTCCCCTCACTCCCATTGGCTCCAAACCTTCAGTCTCTGCTCTCCTATTAGGTCCTCCTTTGGGGCGCTCCTCTGTCACTCCCTTTCCTCTGATTGGTCCCAGCTCCCTATTTAATCCCTCTTCACCATTTCCTCTTTGCTCTGCATAGCTTCTGTACCTTGGTGCTGTCTGCTCTTGCCTGGCCCCTCTTGTTTTTCAGTGTCCTACCCTGTCCCTGGATAATCCTCCCTGGATTTGACCTTTTGGCTTTGGACTCTACTACGCTGCTCTCTGGAACCCCTTGAACTTCGCTTTGGACTTTCTATGCTGCAGACTTCTACTACCCACGGACACGGCACACGGTCAATCTATGACGCTGCTCTCTCCACTCATCAACCCAGGCTTACGGACAATCGTATATGCTGCCCTCTCCAAACCCAGGACCCTTGGCTTACGAACTCTACTCTTCTCCGCCGGTGCTGTTAAGTACTGTACCATTTACACTCTTGTTACCAGGACCATCTACGCTACTTCCACACTCCGGCCGTGACCCCGTTTACTGCTAGGTGTGTGGTTTTATTCCTTTCAACCTCAGTCTCGGGGTCTCGTCTGGCTTGTGGACAGGCCGAACATTACATTATGCAGAGCCCAACAGACCCAGACCCCCCTGAGGTGGAAGATACCTTAACCACCATTTCGAAGCACTTCAATTTTTTGGATAACCAAGTATCTTCCCTTAACCAGCAAGTTAATACCCTCTCTCTTCAGATTCCCCAGGGCAATGTCCCTAATACCTCTTCCATAGTATCCAGTGGAGGAACAGGTCCCTCAGACTTGAGGATTCCTACGCCCAATAAATACGCAGGGGACCCACTTGCATGCCGCGGTTTCTTAAACCAGTGCGAGATACAATTTGAGCTGTCACCTTCTCGCTTCCCCACGGATCGTACCAAGGTAGCGTATGTGTATTCCCTCCTCACCAGGGACGCCTTGGCCTGGGCTTCACCAATCTGGGAACTAAAACCTGAACTCACCTATAACTTTGCCAATTTCAACGGAGAATTTTGTTTAGTGTTTGACACTCCAGGACGCAGTGATATGGCGCATCCTCCTTGTTTCACATTTCGCAGGGTCGGAGATCAGTGGCACGTTACGCTCTGGAGTTCCGGACTATCACAGCAGAGACTGATTGGAACAATGGGGCCCTCTCCACTGCCTTCTGGCAGGGGCTATCAGAAACCTTAAAGGACGAGTTGGCGGCTTGTGAAAGGCCATACTCTCTTGAGGCCTTAATCGCCTTGTGCGTCCGGGTGGACCAAAGACTTCTGGAAAGGCGGGCTGAACGTCAACGTCCTCATACTGCTATTTCTTTGATTTCTAATTCCAGATCTCCTCTTCCTGTTCTGCCCGCATTGGAAGCCCGAGAACCCATGCAACTGGGTACACATCACCTCCCTTCTACTGAGCGACTACGTCAGAGAAGTGAGGGCCTGTGCTTCTATTGCGGTTCCCCTGGGTACATTCTGCCACGTTGTCCTTTGAGGCCGGGAAATGCCAATGCCCAGTGAGGTATGGGGAACTCTCACTGGGTACCATCTCTGCTTCCCCCTCTCTCCCACAGCGTCTCCCTAAACGTCTTCTATTGTCGGTCTTCCTGAAGCATGCTAACATCCAGACCCCAGCTCAGGCCTTCCTTGATTCCAGTTCCGGAGGGAATTTCATAAACCAGGCGTTTGCTACTGAGCAGAACATTCCACTCCGGGAGAAGGCCTTTCCGGTCGGGTTGGAAGCTATTGATGGCCGACCTCTGCAGCCGGCTTTTATTACCTTGGAGACACTTCCTCTAGAACTTTCCATGAATGATGGTCATTTTGAAATTATCTCTTTTGATGTCATTCACTCTCTTTCAGTTCATATCATCCTGGGCTTACCCTGACTCCAATTACACAATCCCATCATCAATTGGACAGCCGAGGTTCTTGTGCTATGGAGATCCCCTCAAGTAGAAATGCCTGCTCCACCCGCTGCTGTACTGGCTGCTTTGGAGACCTCGTCTCCACAAGACGCCATCCTTCCGGACGTTTATTCAGAGTTCCTGGATGTCTTCAGTAAGGCCAAATCTGAGGAGCTTACTCCTCCTCGTCCTTTCGACTGCCCGATAGGGGGGTTCTTTTTCCAAAGCAAGGTCTTATCCGCTATCATTGCCTGAGACGGAGGGCCATGTCCGAGTATATCGCTGAGAACCTTTCAAGGGGTTTCATTCGGAAATCTAGTTCTTCCGCTGGCGCAGGATTCTTTTTTGTAAAGAAGAAGGATGGGACGCTTCGCCCGTACATCGATTTTCGTGGCCTAAACAAAATCACCATCAAAAATCGCTACCCTTTGCCTCTTATTCCTGAGCTCTTCGATAGGGTACAAGGCGCGACCATTTTCTCCAAGCTTGATCTACGAGGAGCATACAACCTGATTCGCATTCGCAGGGGAGATGAATGGAAGACCGCTTTCAACACACGCAGCGGTCATTATGAGTACCTGGTAATGCCGTTCGGGTTGTGCAATGCCCCTGCAGTCTTCCAAGACTTTATGAATGAGATTTTCGTGACCTATTGAACTCTTTTGTGATTATCTACTTGGATGATATCCTCATTTTTTCAAAGACCCTTGAAGAACACATTCATCACACCAAGATGGTGATTTCTCGTTTACGGGCCAACAAACTCTATGCCAAAATAGAGAAGTGTGTCTTTCATCAATCCTCCACTACCTTCCTGGGGTACATTGTCTCAGATCAAGGCTTCACCATGGATCCGGAGAAGCTCAATTCCGTACTCGAATGGCCTCACCCAACTCTTTAAAAGCGATTCAACGCTTCCTCGGCTTCGCAAACTATTACAGGAAATTTATTGCGGGCTTTTCTACCATTACGGCCCTTACCAAAAAAGGGGCCGATCCTTCCTCTTGGCTACTGGAGGCCACCCGGGCCTTTGAATCTCTTAAAAAAGCCTTTGTCTCAGCTCCTATTCTGCGTCATCCCATTCCCACCCTCCCCTTTACTTTGGAAGTCGACGCCTCCGACGTAGGAGCTGGTGCGGTTTTCTCCCAAAAGACCACCCCCGAAGACAAATTACACCCCTGTGGTTTTTTTTCTAAAAAAATTTCTTCCGCAGAAAGAAATTACGACGTGGGGAATAGGGAATTGTTAGCCATAAAGATGGCTCTGCAAGAGTGGAGACATCTACTGGAAGGAACCAAAGAACCCATTTCGATCCTGACAGACCACAAAAATCTTCCTTATATTGAAAGTGCTCGTCGCCTTGGTCCCCGTCAAGCTCGTTGGGCGCTGTTCTTTTCAAGGTTTAACTTCATCATCTCTTATATTCCCGGGACTAAAAATATCAAAGCGAGAAGGTCTGGAAGTTCCCGATGGTCGTCTTTACGCAGCTCCACGTTTTCATCTCAAAATTCTGGAATGGGGTCATTCTTCCAGATCTGCTGGCCATCCCGGGTTTAAGTAGACCAATGATTTGATTCGGCGAAACCTCCTGGTGGCCCAACATGTCTAAAGGCATCAGAGCTTTCACCTCTTCATGTCCAGTCTGTGCACAAAATAAGTCTGTTCCTCAAAAACCTTCCGGTCTTCTACAACCTCTCCCAGTTCCGGACCGTCCGTGGAGTCACATTTCTATGGACTTCATCGTGGATCTTCCCCCGTCTAATGGTATGACTACCATTTTTGTAATTGTTGACAGATTCTCAAAGCAAGATCATTTTTTCCCCCTCAAGGGTCTGCCCAATTCCAGTACTTTGGCTGACATTTTTGTAAAGGAAATTTTCCGTATTCATGGGGTTCCGTGGTCCATTGTCTCAGATCGGGGTACTCAATTTGTTTCTAAATTCTGGCGTGCATTTTCCCAGAGATTGGGCATTAGTCTCCTTTTTTCCTCAGACTACCACCCCCAAACAAATGGGCAGACTGAACATATGAACCAGTCCTTTGAACAGTATTTGCGTTATTTTTCTTCTGACTCTCATGATAATTGGGCTAAGTTACTCCCTTGGGCAGAATTTGCGATCAACTCTAACAAAAACGAGTCTACTCAAGAATCACCGTTTTTTTATAAACTACGGATTTCATCCTACTCGTCTCCCCATGCATCCTTCCAGGTCCGGAGTTCCGGCAGCTGATGAGAGGGTATCTTCTTTACAGGAGTCATGGAAGAGGATTCAAACAGTTCTTCAAAAATCCGTACTAAGGCAGAAGAAACCAGCAGATAGGCTCCGTCAGGAGGGCCATAAGTTCACCCCTGGAGAGAAGGTCTGGCTTTCTTCAAAAAATATCAAATTGAAGGCCCCGTCCCCTAAATTGTCTCCCAGGTTCCTGGGCCCCTTCTCCATTCTGAGACAGATTAATCCTGTGGCCTATCAGCTCCAACTGCCTCCATCTATGAAGATTTCTCCCGTCTTCCATGTGTCCCTTCTGAAAACTTTTATCCAAGGCAAACGGTTCGCTCATCCCTCCCTTCGGTCTCCTCCCCCAATTGTACCAAGAGTTTGAAATCCAATTTATCATTGACTCTCGTATCTCCAGGGGCAAACTCCAATTTTTGGTCCACTGGAAGGGATACGGATCTCAGGATCGCTCTTGGGTTTCTCATACAGATGTTCATGCCCCTTTTTTACTTAAGCGCTTTCATCAGAAATTTCCCCTCAAACCCTGGTTGGTTCGTCCGGAGTCCGACCCTCGAGGGTGGGGTACTATAAGGATCCTCGCTGCGGGCTTACCCGCGTCTAGCGCTTCCTTACCGCTTTTTCAGGCCATCCAGGCTCCCCGGTGGCGTTTCGCTCCACTGCCCAGTCCCTGCGCCCTCGGGCCGCGCGCGTCACTCCTACGGGCCCGCGCGGACTCAGGCCGCCATTGATTGGCACCGGACGCCTGACTCCGCCCCCGCTGACGCGGCGCACGCGTCTGGCATGCCTCTGCCCCATCAGCTCCGCCTCCCTGGTTCCTCTGCCCCGCCCGGTCCTTCCCCTGTCCGTCCCTCTGCTCCTCCCCTTCTTCTTACCACTCCCAGACCCTCCGGTACGTCTCTCCTAGCCGCCGCCTCCTCTGACGCGGTGCATGTACCTTCCACACCCCTTCCTCCTCAACTACGCCTCCCAGGGTCTGTTTCCCTTTCTGTTCCTTCCTTTGTCCGTCCCTCCGCTCCTCCCCTCACTCACATCACTCCCAAAGCCTCTTCCTTAGGTCACTCCCCCATTCCTCCCCTCACTCCCATTGGCTCCAAACCTTCAGTCTCTGCTCTCCTATCAGGTCCTCCTTTGGGCTGCTCCTCTGTCCTCTGATTTGTCCCAGCTCCCTATTTAATCCCTCTTCACCATTTCCTCTTTGCTCTGCATAGCTTCTGTACCTTGGTGCTCTCTGCTCTTGCCTGGCCTCTCTTGTTTTTCAGTGTCCTACCCTGTCCCTGGATAATCTGCTGACCTCCCTGGATTTGACCTTTTGGCTTTGGACTCTACTACGCTGCTCTCTGGAACCCCTTGAACTTCGCTTTGGATTGTCTACGCTGCAGACTTCTACTACCCACGGACACGGCACATGGACAATCTACGACGCTGCTCTCTCCACTCCTCAACCCAGGCTTACGGACAATCGTATACGCTGCCCTCTCCAAACCCAGGACCATTGGCTTATGAACTCTACTCTTCTCCGCCGGAGCTGTTAAGTACTGTACCATTTACAGTACATTCTTGTTACCAGGACCATCTATGCTACTTCCACACTCCGGCCGTGCCCCTGTTTACTGCTAGGTGTGTGGTATTACTCCTTTCCACCTCTGGCTTGTGGGCAGGCCGAGCGTTACATTGTGTAATTGATTTGGATGGTATTTTAATTGTTTTGGGATTTGATTAATTAATGGTAAATTATTTCTGTTGCCTTGCTTGGTTTAAATAGTATACTTGTTAGGATTTCATTGTATTTTGTTTGGAAAATTTTATTGTTAACATTGATTGGCAGAGTGTACATGGTGCACACTCTACTCTAATACTGTATGTGTTAGGGGGGGTGTATTTATTTATATGTATTTATGTGTTTTTAAATTATTTTAGGGGGGCCTGCAGGTCCGCGGGGACACCTGCGGGTAACACCCGAGGGCCACCGCCGACCTATAGTATCATTCCTGTGCATATACTGTATGTACTGTTTGTTAGGTGGGTATAGGGGTTGTTGGTGTAATATATATATATATATATATATATATATATATATATATGTAACGGGTATTCCACCCCACCCAATCGCATATATAGTGTGGGTGAGTAGAACATGTGGTGTTACCGGTGTGATGCGTATACCTGCAGGCTCACAGGAGGTCTGAGCCTCCGCTAGTGAGAGCCTGGGGTGAATCCTCTGGAACGTATCTTCTTTCAGCGCCTCCACCTATGTAGGATTCTAGGGAAGTGTAGAATGACCCTAACATAGGAACCCACTCAGAAACCACACACACAGTGATTATATAACTAATGACTTTACTAACAAATAATAA
Organism: Ascaphus truei; assembly: GCA_036426205.1. NCBI lineage: Eukaryota > Metazoa > Chordata > Amphibia > Anura > Ascaphidae > Ascaphus > Ascaphus truei. Next base: position 361,064 of record CM071571.1, on the reverse strand, counting down.
TAACTCACGAGGAGACACTAACAGTGACGTCTCGCAGGACGATTCCCCAACACTAGGTGATCCCACCCAGTGTCCCAAGAACCCCACCCAATGTCCCGTACTCCTACAGAGATAGTCAATGGGTGACTGCGCAGTCACTAAGAACCTCTAGGCCTGTTGGTGCACATATGATGGTATAATACCTGCCGAGCACTCCGGTGCTCGCGTCAGCAACAATCTTCTCAAAGGGTCAGTCGGGCGAGGCCTCCTTCTGATCCTCCAACTGCACTCCTTGTACGTGGACCGCTAGAGTGGTCCCACTCCGGAACAGTCTCTGTGGACCCCAACGTGGGTCCAACCGCTTCACGGGAACAGCAATACTTCTCTGTGTCCCTACCTATATGATGGACACGTGCTGCACTATAGGCCGTCCCTATAATACAGCAACCTATGGTGGCTTGGGATACTCCTATGGGCCTAAAGGGTTAGGACCTGTCCCACTCCCCTAACTACCCACGTCCCTAAGCCTCTCTAACGCTAACAGCCAACGTGCTGTGCAACAAGGTGCCTGCCTGTCAGGCCTCACAGCACTAACAGCCGTGACTCTGACAAGGCAGAACTCTATGCTAAGGGCAGCGTCCCTATCCTGGGCCTCCCTAAGCACTTACCCACTAAGCTAGTGGGGAGTTGGGACCACCCTGGGGTGTAGGTACCTATATGGGGCAGAAGCTGCACTCGCTCCCCGCACCCTTCCTTCCCTACAGCTCCCTGACTCCAACTCACTTAACTGACTGACTTCCAACTACTGGAGTGACAGGGTCCCTTACTCTAAGGCAGTCCCTGGCAACACTCCTATCATAGGGTAACTCAGAGCTATCTTGGACCAAGGGGGTGCTGGCCTAATACGGGGGAGTCCCTCTCTCCTGCACCCTACCTCCTTCCCTTGTCTGCTCCTTCCTCTGACTAAACAAGCAGCTCTCTGCCCGTGAAACTGTATCCAATTCCTCTCAGACTCTTGGCCCTCATTGGCCACACTGTACCACCTGGTGTGCCTGGCCCTAAGCCTCATGGGAATTGTAGTCCCGGGGCACTTACAATAACATTGGGGCCGCGTGCACGCCTTCCCTCTGCCTACACTAAGCCCTAATGGCCGCCACAACCTCTCACTAGCTATCCCTACTCTCGCGCGACTCTCCTGCGCCTTCCCTGCCCTCACGCAACTGTTCCCTGCCTCTCGCAGCCTCCCTGCGCATGCGCGAGCTATCTGGGCCGCCGTGGACCTACTGCGCTTGCGCGAACTGAAACGCAATGGCGGCGCCCTAGGCAAGAGCCGCCGGAGATCTCCTGCACTCCGACGAGCTCCCTCTTCAGCCCCCACCCTCCGGAATGGCCGCCGGCCTCTGGCAGTACCCGACAGCGTCCGTGGCCACGGAGGCTCCCTGGGGGGTCGGAGGAGAAAAAAGGTTGACCTGGCTACATATATATATATATATATATATATATAGTATATATATATAATATAATTATATATATAATTTATTTATTTATGTGGGGCGTTGTGGTATTTTTTTTATTGTGGTTAGCGGGGGTGGCGAAGCGGGGTATTAGCCCCTACGGTGGGTGTTTAGGGCTTGCGGGTGGGTAGCGGGAGGGCTAACCCCTTCATGACCGTAGCGGTACTAACCGCTACGTTAATGAGGGGGTTAGTCCACCCGCAAACCCCCCCCCGCAAGCCCTAAACAGCCTCCAAGGGCCAAATACCCCCTTCACCCACCCACAATAAACCTGGAACGGCTGGTTAACCCCTTCATTGCCTTAGCGGTTAGCCGTTAAATTAATGAAGTGGGCTTTAAATGCATTTTTCCTGCCTGATTTTTTCTAAGTGTTGACATAGCCGATGCTTCTCCACCACCAACTTGCCAACTTTAGTTGGCGGGCCGGATTGCCGTAAAAATATCAATTGTAGAGTGCCGATCAGCAGCGAAAAGCTGATCAGGGCTACTAGAATTGAGCGCGTTTCAAAAAGTGCCGATAAGTGCCGAAAAGCCGAAAAGTTTTTTTCGCCAATAAAAAAATGCCGATATTTGGAGCTTATCGGCGCTTATTGAATCAGACAGGCAATATTGGCGAGAAAATGGCGAAAAGCAGCTTTTCAGGGCTTACTGCATGAAGCCCTTAGTGACCTGTTTAGATGATGAATAAGGTAGAACCTCCTAAAAGCCCATCAACAATAAATGAAACCTAGTGTACTTATACATGGTAACATCAGTCTATTTGGGGAATATTACAAATAGATATAGTTAATCTATTTGTCCTAGAAATAGATTTCCCACTCATAAAGGATTATATGCTGGATTCTTCAGGTGAAACTGAAGCAAGCTATTTGTTTCATTGTTGCTTATACTGTAAATTAAAATATTGTTCACCTTATTTTATGTAAAATTTGTGGATTACTTAATTAATATTTAAAATATTATTTTGTATCTTCATTATAGGCTACAGAATATTATTTCCTTTCACTTAACATGATTTATACATTACTGTATGTATTCATGCCTTTTTGGCTGAGCATGTTTATTATTTTCAAACTCCTAATTCTCCATGGCAATGATAACTGAATACATTACCAAAGGGAACGTTTTTTTTTTTTTTTAACATGGTGGGCTACACATGAAACAAACAGAAAATGTGTCATTACCTTTTTTATAGCATCTACAGTACTCATTCAAAGGCTCTTTGTTCAACTCATCTCCTGGCAGTAACTCTGTTACACACACAGGGTCTTCCTAAATGAGGTATCATGAGCCAGACAGCAGCAGCAGCTCTCTGTGCCAGACACCACAGCATGTGAAGTGCTGACAAGAAGAAACTCAAGATGATGTATGCAGACTACTGTATATTAACATTCTGCTTCAATTAATCTCCGAAAGATTTAAACGAATTCCACGGTTCATCAAATTCTACCAAACAGAAAGAAAGAATGACTGAATACAGGAAACTTCTTTGCAGATAAACAGTTATCAACAACATGCTCCAATTATCTGCATAAAAAAAACATTACCTTATTATACAACCAAGATTTACCAGGGCATTTTAATAATCTTTTGCTGTAATATGCTTAGAGAGAAAAATCATTCCGATTTTCTAACGACTAGTTCAACTTATCCATATACTGGATACTCATAATGTGTTGTGGGAGGGAGTATTTGTGTAGCAATGTAAATACAGGTTACTTAGCACAGTCTTAGTTACACTAATGTTTTTCCACTGAATACCAAAAGAGCAACTCTTTAGAAAATCAAGAAAGTTTAGTGGGAAAATACAAGCACAGCCAGGATTTTAGTTGAAAAATTTCAAATCTTTACATTGTAGCGTACTGACACAACAAGCAGATGGTTGTGATATCTAGTGGGTCTTAAATGTACATTCAGACTTCATTTAGTTACAATGTTAATCATATGGTAGTGCTTTTACTAAGCCCTACTGCTGGTTTCTTTTCTTAGCTAGGATAACTCGATAAGAGCACTTCAGTGGCCTATAGACATACAGCGTATGCCATGAAGGTTGGCACCCTGGGGACCCATATGACGTATGCTGTACGTCATGGGGGTTTACTCTATTTTCTATTACTATTTTCAATTTACTGGATACGGTCCTTGAACCGTGCCTCTGGGCTCTATACATGCATATTTTATGCTAGCCCTTATTAGGATCCCATTCTTTCATCATACTGTCTTCATTTATGTATGAACTATGCTACTTACATTTATGTAGGTGATTACTGTTCACCGGTGTGTTTGTGTCGTGACCATACGTTGTTATACAATTACACTATTACGTCACACTAGTTATGTACTTTAGGTTGGCCATCTTGGTATTTACCTTTTGCAATTAGATTATATTCCTTTGGACTTAGTACTGGTAGAGGTCACCACAGTACCCTACCGGTTTTTTAGACAATAGTGCTGCCATACTGTACGCAGCTACTTATTCCTCTGGAATTAATCTTTATGTATTATAGCCTATATACCATATGGTAATACATATATTGGTGTCCCTTTAGGTCTTCTTCCTTACATATTCTATGTGGAAGTTTCTTTTGGTATGTCATTAGGGGGTGGTCCTGGACCTTCTTACCACGCCCCTCTGTACGGAATCTTTTATTATTGATATTCAATAAAAAATATTTTTAATTACATCTCACTATTCACACCTTATCATTTTGAGTGCATTCATGAGGGAATCTTTCTGTTTGTTTTGTTCATTATCACCGCCAGCAACAGCAACCAGGATGTCCCCAACATGATTGGGTACGGAGGAAGTATCGGCCGATACCTCTGGGGTGTCCAGAGCAGCGGAATCCTCAACAGATAGTACCTCCCTCTCGGAGCAGCTTACCGGAGCAGCAGTAGAACGCACCTCATAATATGGTGGTGGGGCGGTTCCGCAAGACTCGGACAGCAGACCACTGAGCGCAGGTGGCACAGGCTCAGAGAGGGACGTCTCCGGAGGTGAAGACGTGTAAGGCACCCATTGAAAGGCAGTCACCAAGGCGGTGGGACCCAGCTGCGAGCCTTCTTTCTGACCGCCATGCTTTACGGGGGACGTTCCATGATCGGCCCAGACGATGGGTAAGTAGCCACCACCTGCAAATCTGGGTAGAACAGTTCATATACCATGGCTAGGTAATGACGAGTAGCGTCATCCACCAACCCCTGGGCCAATTGCTACAATTTACGCACCAGCTGGTATAGAGTGTGCAGCTCCATGGTGCTCATCGCGATGTCCAGCGCTTGAGGGTCTTCGGGTCTAGCCCTGAGATAGGGCACATGGCAAGCCGGGCAGCTCCCCACTAGCTGTAATTGGCCACCTGGATAATCACATAGCGGGCAGACCCCGAGGAGTTGGGTCTCATAGGAGTCCCGGGTGACAAGGACTCCTCCGGTCAGCTCGTAAATCTGCCCACGGTTCTCCATCTGGGTAGTATAACAGTCGTTATGTGAGAGAAAGGTACCCTATGTGATGCACACTACTTTATTGAATCAAAATAAATACATTTTATTAGAAAAAATGTATAACAACAAAGAAATTTTATTAAAACCTAACATGTGCGCTATTGGTAGCGTTGCTCCTAAATCTATCCTCTGAACCAAATATAATTGGTATACTCGCCAGACAGCTCCTACAGAGAGAGTAAGTCTCTTCACTAATAAACTGTAAGTGTGGTATATATACTTCTATCTAGAAGTCAAACTTCAGGTAAGTACACAAATGCCACAGTGATTAAACATGTGTAATGGCATTGTAGTACCACGTAGACCTGTTCCTGCGGCTAAGGGCCATCAGGTAAGTGGAAGGTGCATGCACGTAATGGGTTGTACCCTGTATTATTGCATATGATCAGTGGCTGATAAAGAGCAATCCATGCATAAGTCACACTACACTCGATGTACTCCCACTGTCTATATGAAATAGTTGTTACCTGTACCCCTATTATTCCAGTTGGAATATTGATACAACAATATAAACTGATTATCGAGTAGGTATGCTCCTTTGTTCACACATAGGCATAAAGCAAGTAAGATATATGTTGTGTTATCCTAACCCCTGCTCGGTGGTTGTACCAATAGCATGCTGCCTCAACTAGTGGTCACCCGTGTGGCCCACAACTCAATTAGCTAGCTTAAAATAATGTTGGTACTAATGCACATAGACATATTATTCAGAGAGATCCCACTTGTAAGTGACCAACTGTAGTCAGTATAATGCTGACTTGTGTTCAATCCTGCTTATTAAATGGTCACACAATACCTCCTTGTTATCAGAATTACACATTGATCAGTGTTTTATGTGCATTCAATGCTATTGAGGCAGATGTCCACTGACATTGCAGACAGTATCCGCCTCAGCATAGGGAACTGCCTATAATGTATAAGGCAGTACACTGTATTGTTGTTACAAATCGGTAACTGTATTCCCTATCTTAGCTAGTGGTTGCCTTGCATGGCCCACAACTTCGTTTAGCTAGCTAGTCAGTTATCATTATTCTGGAGGCCAGGGTCATGTGTAGTATGATTAGCCCAGATAGGTTCAACTCAGCCCTCTTTCCAAAACACAGCAAGTCCTGTATATTTTCTTCACTTTATTTGGGGAAAGCAGCAGTAAAGACAGGCACTTGTGGATGAGATGTTTGTGTTGGAATAATGTCTCTCTGTGGGTGCTTTGTAGTAAGGGCAGGTGAAAAAGGATAAGTCCTTGCCAGTAGAGCAAATTACAGGAGGGATACTCACTCAGCCAGTGTAGAAGTGGAAAAGGAAGTGCCAGTGTATGCTGGGTTGCAAGATAGCCTGGGGACAGACCATCTGTAAGCAAGGCAGAGGGGGAGAAGGCAGACTAACACATTCTGACAGAAAGGCTGAGGTTGCTGTAGCAACTCACTGGCATAATGCAGAGACAGGGATCGCAACACTGTGTCTAACACACAGGCACTGTGAGTGCACAGAGCAAATACATGCAGCTGGAACTGAGAATCTGACAAGCAGAAACTGCAAAGGAAAGGGGGGGGGGTGAAACAGAGATGTGGTTCTTGTTCCATGACAATCATCAAAATGAGGATATAGGAGCACCTTCTAACTCTGACTGAAGCCTTTGTTTCAGTTGCGCTACTGACGTCAGCAAGTGACGTCAATCCCGACGCGCTTTTCGTCCCTGCAAACCGGAACTTCTTCGGGAAGTATAACAGTCCGCAGTAGAGGCACAACTGCTGTCTCTGGAGTACACGTGCGCCTAGCTCCTCACATCCTGTGTGCTCCATCAGGGCACACCCAGCTCCTCCCCCTGGTGGATAGTATAATCCAATCCGGAGCAAGCATGGGGGAGGGGTTTCAGCAGTTCGCTCTGTTTCTGCAAACTGTAATCCAGCAAAAGCTTGCAAGTTGATGCAACTTTTGCAAAAGAGCACATGGCTTCCCTGGTAATTGCGGGAACCGCCATTTTGAGGTAGTAAAGAGTCCATGCAGTCCCCAATTAACTGGAACTGCCATTTTGAAAGCACAAAGTCCAGCACCATGCGGTCTCCTTCAGAGCAAAACCACCATATTGTGAACACATGCGTGACACATTTTCTTCAGTAAGGAGCCACACAAAATAAAGCACAAATCTTTCTTTCTTTTCTTTGAGTACCACGCACCCTAGTATAGCTTCAGGGAACACCTCACGAACAGGATTGCAATAGTCTCCTTATTGCTGAGTACACAGGGGTCTCCGATGCCACCTCAGAGGCCCTGTCCCCTTGTTGCTAGTCTATGTGGTGGGATACAGAAGGGTCACCACTCCTCCGTAGTGTTGCCTCAGGTAGACGCCCCAACAGCAGTGCCAGAATGGTCTGCAGACTCCCTGATGTAACCTCAGGAACCTGATCTCCAATTCTTTCTTGGATATTCTGATAGGCAGGGTCACCACTGCTCCCTGGTGTAGCCTCAGGTAGATGCCCCAACTCCTATTTATGATGGAGTGAATGTGGGTATCCACACTCCCTGGCACATAGCCTCCAGGGAATCACCCCACAGAATAGCAAGTCCATATGAGGGTATCCACACTCCCTGGCATTCTGACCAGGCGGTCATCCCACATAGAAAGGTCCTTTTTAGGGTAACCCCCTCCCTGGGGAAGCTTCAGGGAGAGATTCTCTTATCTTCCTTCACTGAAGAACCTGTTTGCTGCTGTCTGTGCTGCATAACAAAGTCCCAAAACTGCTGCACAGTCTGCTGTCTGCTGAAAACCTGTCCTGTTGGTAAAATCTGTCTTGTCCTGGGAGCAGTTCAATCTCAGCAGCGCCTACAAATGTAGCCCTTGTTCCACCCCCCTCCTCCCCGCTCCCAAGTGAGATATGGGTGGATATGCCATTATCTGCTACTTCTAGGTGCTGGTGCAATCCTGTAGGTAACAGGAGGGCTGAGCGCTGCGTGGTGGTGTGGGGAGAAACAGGACAAGAGGGACAGGTTACCTGGGTCTCAGTTGGTGCAGCGACTCCAGCCAGCAGGAATCCTCTGGGGATGTTCAGGGGACGGGCCCCTACTGACGTTCCTCCATACACAGAGACAGTAACAGACAGTCTGGTCTTTTCTGATGGTTTATTTCAACAGCTACACAGGACATAGAACATACTTTCTTCATAGCTGAACTTCACCTCTCATGCTATTCTTTATCCTCCTGGTCAGAGCCCTGACTCAGGCCTAATTCTCTCCCCTCCCATCCCCTCATGGGTGGGAGGGAGAAACTCCTTTTTCTTCCTCCTTCTACGCCATTCCTGAGAGTCACTGAACAGATCAGAACTGACTAAATTTGGGAGGATGTCAGAATTTATCATCTAGGGTTAACCCTAACCCTAACCCTCTAATAAGCAATCTTCTGCCAATCCATTTATTTGAATAGGCTATTATGTATTCCACCACCGAAGGTGCCTTATGACAGAACACTGCTTAGTAAATGTGGCCCACTGGCTTTAGCATTTATAATATTAGAAGTACGAATGCAAGTCACTAACTCACTTCGTTATAATATTTTCTCTCGGCATCTGCTTTAGTCTCTGTGCTTTATCTTGTTTCTACTTGTATGTGTCAGAAAACCTGTGTTTTATTTAATCTCACCTGGCCTCAGTAACTCATAGCTCTCAGTACATATTATTACTTTGTTCTTGATGCCCTTTCAAGGTTACAATCAACAAAATAGATATCCCTTGGGGGTATGCTGTTAGTAGACAGTGTGCACTGCTAGCCATCAGCTGGTAGCTCACACTACTAGAGCTAGGAAAGCAGTGGTGGTGGGTTCTGGTTCTGCTGGGTCTGACACCATTCTAGTCATTAGGTTGGTGCTTTAAGCTTATCAAATCTATATAGTTGGTATGGAAATTATTTTAGGAAGTGAGGGATGGGACTAATTTCAATATACTTTCCATAGCCGTTAGAATATCTCCCAGTCAGTCAGTTACCTCAGGTCAGCTCCTTTTTTAACACAGGCATGGGTCCCTAACTTATTTAGAGGGACGTTTGAGGGGATATATACTGTATATATACAACTGAAGACACAGGTGATTGAAGTCTCTCTCTCCAGATCTGCGGACCAAAGGAAACGGAGGATCCACATTCTCCCATCTCTATCCATGTTTCAAAGGAGACTATAAAAAATATCAAGGAACATTAATCAGTACAGTAAATGCTTTCAATGGTTAAAAGACAGTGGAGTAATGTTGATGATGCAGCATGTGGAAGCTGTGGTGAATTATAATGGACCTCTGAGAATATTCAAATTAGCAATCTGGTCTCCATTCTAGTTTCTGTGTTATCCACAATGTTAACTGAGGTTTAAGAGTTGCTCTAGCAAACTGGACTACATGAAATCATTTTAATATGCTCTTAGAGTTTACAGATGCAGCGACTGTTATTCGAACATATCATGCGTTGTATACCTCAGAATACCCATGTTATGGCGCGTCATGACCCCTTGTTGACTCGTTTTTATCGAGTGCAGAAAATTGCATTTTAGTGTTCTGTTTTTTAAACACCTGAAAATTGACACAGTACTGTACTGTACACATTACAATTCATTCATTTCTGCCACGGAAACGCAAAGAATTGCACTCGAAGAAAACGGGATCCATGAAATTCAAACAAAGCAACCGCATGATTGGTCACGTGGAATACAGCAGCGCACACGAAAATTGCTCCGTGATATGTTCGTATAACGGCCGCTGCATCTATATGCTCATTATGACTGTACATGAGGATCCACAATTTCATTAAATCTTGTGATACCACCAAATTGAAATAGGTGTACAAACCCTTTCACTTTATTTATAAAGCCTCTTATTCACAATGATTTGTACATATGAAAGTTTATTTATTTTTTGGCATAGAATCATGTGCTAAGTATATTTTAAATAAAAAAATATTTTGCGCAATACTTTAAACTCATATTTAGCAACTCAGTATTAAGAATAAAATGCTCACAAAATAATTTAAAAAATGGTTGTCGGTATACGTTAGTTGGATTAATTGTAAATCGTGACAAGCCATGTATATTCAATTAAAGGGAATACTAGAGCATATGGAAAATGGTCCCAACACAAAGAATGTTATGTGCTGTGTCACTCCTGCTGACCTAAGTGTGCTCTGTTTGGAACAAGTGATGTCATTTTGACCATTAAAGCTGAAGCCTGAACAAGGTGTACATTTTTAAACTGCTGTAGATGCTAGACATTAATGCTGTTACCAAAAAAATATAAAACAAATTGATATGAATTAGTTATTAAAGTCAGATATAAAACAGCAAGAAAAATGTATCATTATTCTTTTTATCTTTTTAATTCCAGTTTTAAAACAAATTCCCGTACTGTAATCACATCAACTATTGTAAAAAAAATAGTAAAACTAGAAAATAACCTTTCTCATGTGTTAATCCAAAATACATAAAAAATTTCATTTAAAAGCAACTAAACTCAACCCATCCATCCTAAGGAAATGTTTGGTTAAACTCTAGCTGGACGATTATGACTGATAACATTTATTAAAAATAAAATAAATTGATATTACAAATTTTGTAGTTTTGTTATGTCTACTATACTGTCTGTGTTTTGATGCATTTTGGAATGCAGTCTCTGCTAAATATCGTATTTTGAATGAAGTTCGTTAGATATTTCACAGGAAGTTATTTCCCATTTTTAAAGAGGAGCTCCATGTCGGGTTTTTTAATTTTTAATTTATAACCCCATTAATTTCAGCTCCGGGGACCCCCTTCTGCTGGAGATTCTTACCTCCACAGGGGGTGATGGTACCCACTCCAGGATTCACTATATGTCTGCTTTTCAATGCTCCTGGGCCATGCAGGCCAATTGGAAGCCGTGACGTCACCATGTTCGCCTTCCTATTGGCGCATGTGATGAGGAAGATGAAAACTACAGAAAACTGCAGAGATACCGGCACCTCCTTCAGAGGTTAGGAGCTTGTAATTTGTTGCCAAAAATATTTTATTCGGTTGAACATATGAGAAGTTAACTGGAAAACCTCAGTTCCCACTACAATGGACTCATTCCACAACAATGCACTGATTTAGCTGAGAACATGTTAAAAGACACAACCAAAACCTTAAAAATGAGTAAGTGCTATAAGAGTAGTAGAAATGTCTGCCATATGGAGACACCCTGGGCCTGGGTGGTCCTGGGCCACCCCCATGAGCATCTCTAACCGGTCTCGGAGATCTACAACATACAGGATCACTGAAGCATCAGTAGAAGTAGCCTCCCTTTCCCATCCCTCCTGGAATAGGTCCAGAGGTCCACGTACCCTGCGGCCATATAGTAGCTCGAAGGGGGAGAAGCCTGTAGATTCCTGCGGTACCTCTCGGTAGGCAAATAGCAAGTGCTGTAAATGAATCTCCCAGTCTTTCGCCTCCGCCTCTATAAAGGTCCGAAGCATCTGCTTCAGGGTACCGTTAAACCTCTCACATAATCCGTTTGTCTGGGGATGGTAAGGGGTAGTGCGCCGGTGCTGTACACCGCATGCATCCCAGAGACACTTTAACAGTTCACTCATAAACTGCGACTCTTGATTGGTTAGGATCTCACTAGGGAAACCTACCCTTGCAAAGATGTTCAGTAACGCTGCCGCTACTGTCCTGGCATCTATGGTGCCAAGCGCTACCTCCTCAAGGTACCGGGTGGCAAAATTAACCACCGTGAGGATGTAGCGCTTCCCTGACCTGCTAGGAATCATAAGGGGTCCTACAAGGTCCATCGCTACCTTCTGGAAGGGTTCCCCTATCACCGGTAGTGGGTTCAGGGGTGCCTTCACATGGTCACCCGCCTTACCTAACCGCTGGCAGGCGTCACAGGAGCGGCAGAAAGTGCCCACATCCCGGGATGCCCCCGGCCAGTAGTAACGCTGCAATAGTCGGGCTCGCGTTCTGTTGACCCCTTGATGTCCCTCTAGCGGAATAGAGTGAGCTACCCGTAACAGTTGCTGTCGGTACCCCTGGGGCACTACCAGCTGTCGCTTACCGGTCAATCCCTCCTCTATCCCTGGGATCCCCGCTTCCCTGTACAGGAGTCCACGGTGCCATAGGCAGTGCTCAGTGCCCTCCCCTGCCTGAGACTCCGACGCCTGAAGACTCATGCTGGCCAGGCTGGGGTCTGTCTTCACTGCCTCCCTAAACTGGGCTCCTAATTCTAGCCACCCCCCAGTCATGTCTATGTCGGGGAATGGGGTACGGTGAGGGGACAGTAAGTCAGTCTGTGGTTGCAACTGTGCCTGGCTTACCTCCCCGGGCGCCTCAGCGCCCTCCGCTATCGTTGGTCCCAAATGCCGGGGGACTGGAGCCGCCGCCATCGCCACCATCTGGCTCCGGGTGACTGCCGCTACAGTAGTGGGTCTTGGTACCCGATCATAGATGCAGGTCATCGGTCCCAGATCGTTGCCGAGGAGAACCTCCACATCCATACCGGGCAAAACCCCCACCTCTCGCACACCCTGTCCCTCCCCCCAATCCAAAAAGATCCTGGCAATCTGCAGGAATCGTGGCTTTCCATCCGCCATGGTAATCTGCATCCCGGGTCCTGGGAACAATTCCAGGGTTACTGCTGCACCTGAATCCACCTGCACCTGAATCCAGCAAGCCGATTGCTTGCCGGTTATGACTGTGACCGGGGTGAGGTGTCTGCTCCGGCCATCCGTCTGCTGTATTGCGGCGCTGGGATGTCCTCCGCTCCTGGCTGTAGGCACCGAAGAAATCGGGACAGGCATTGCATGGGACGTCTCGCTGGGAGTTGTTTCCATGATCGGCCCGAGATCCTTGGTGGAAGCCACCCGCACGCAGGCTACTAGCTTCGCAGCTGGGGTGCGTTGCCCCTGATGGGGTCCGCCAGAACGCAGGGGTTCCGGGCAATCCGGTTGGATGTGACCAGTGCAGTTGCAGTTGTAGCACCGGCGCTGGTGCCGGAGCTCTCCCGACTTCGGTGGACTGCTGCCCGCAGGCGGCTGCTGAGTCCATTAGGGAGTACTGCCAGCCTTCTTGGCTGGGGCTGCTGCCGCCGCTTTGGCCGCTGCCTTGGCGGGCATCAGCGCCCGGCTGGAGACGTAGTCATCCACGAGCCTCACTGCCTCCTGGTGAGTCTTGGGCTTTTTATCGTACACCCAAGCCCTCACCGCCTTAGGACACTGCTGCATGAGCTGCTCCTGGAATATCAGGTCCAGCAGGACCTGGTAAGTCTTTGCCCCACAGCCCTCCACCCATCGGATCCCGTACAATGCCATGCGGGTATCGTAAGTCACATAAGACTCCAGGGGCTGTCTCTCTTCCAGCCGGAATTTGCCCCGGTAGGCTTCAGGGGTGAGACCCTATTGGAATAACAATAGCTCTTTTAAATGATCAAAGTCATCGGCATATTCCTCCGGGAGCGCCATCATGGTCTGCTTAGCCAGACCAGACAGCAAGGGGTCCAGTCGCATGACCCGGTGTTGGGGAAGCACTTTGTACCACCGGCACTGTGTTTCAAAGTTCTTTAGGAAACTGTCGATCTGGTCGGTGCCCTCCACAAACTTGGCGAGGCTGTGATGGTCCAGCTTGGGAGTATCTTGGTCCTGGTGGACAGGGGGGCAATAAGCGGGCCGGTTCACTGCCATTGTGAGGAACTGTAGCTGCTCCTCCGGTGTCCCTCTGTCACCCCACGCGGTGATCAGTGCCAGCATTTCAGGGGTGAATGGACTGGTAGCCGCAGCGACCAATACCCCTCCTGCTGCACTGCTCCCGGGAGGTGCTCCCGCTACTTCCCCGGGATTCTGCCATCCCGGAGCTGGGTCCATTCCCTGCTCTCCAGGCGGTTGCAAGATGGCGAGCTGAGCTGTACTTGGGGGCTCCACAAGCCGGGTTTCGTAGGCTCTGATCGCCTCCTCCATCTGCTCGACATCTTTTCCTTCCGTGGGCAGTCCGTATTCGCAGCACTTGTCCCGTATCTGATCCCGGGTCCGGACAGTAGATGAGCCGGCACCCTTACTCATGGTTCAAGGCTGGTAGGTGTTCGGTCTGAACAGTGAGGTACTTGGGGGCTCCACAAGCCGGGTTTCGTAAGCTCTGATCGCCTCCTCCATCTGCTCGACATCTTTTCCTTCCATGAGCCGGCACCCTTGCTCATGGTTCAAGGCTGGTAGGTGTTCGGTCTGAACAGTGAGGTACTTGGGGGCTCCACAAGCCGGGACAGTAGGCTCTGATCGCCTCCTCCATCTGCTCGACATCTTTTCCTTCCGTGGGCAGTCCGTATTCGCAGCACTTGTCCCGTTTCTGAGCCCGGGTCCAGACAGTAGATGAGCCGGCACCCTTGCTCATGGTTCAAGGCTGGTAGGTGTTCGGTCTGAACAGTGAGGTGGTGTTATAGCTCGTGTTATATGTTGTACACCCGTGTGTTCAATATCTTTAGCCTTAGGAACTCGCAATTCACCGGAGTTCCAACTGTATTACAGAGTCCCGCAGTAAACTGTAATACAGGTTCAATTCAATCCCGCCGCTGCCACCAGTTTATTTTATGCCTGTCACGGTAACTTGTGATAGGATATAATATACACAAATAACTGGGTTGAATTGAACACGACTTAGATATAATAAAGAGAGTTTATTCCTTAGATAGGTGAACACACAAGATAGTACAAATAACAGACAAGAAATAACACTTACTTAGGGGTTGGGTAATGAAGCAATCAGGTACAGGATTAGAAATTCATACTGCAATCAGTCATCAAGTAGTTGGTAAAATCAAAGACTCTGAGCATAGGACTGACACTAGTTTATATGTGATTCTAGTCCTATACATTGTCATTGAGTGCCAGTCATTGGAGAACAATTAACTGCACCCAATCTCTACCGTGGGAACATTGATAGATCATGCCCCCTTGCTAGTTGGCACATGCATACTTCTGGCCCTTGGGGTTTCATTTCTTTAGCCCCACACAAAAGTCGGGGCGCCTACATATCTACCAGACCTGGATCTGGTCAGGAAACCCTTTGTCTGTAAGTGTGAAATACAGCACTTACAGACCACTCAAGCCCCGCGTTTCTCCGCCCTAATGTATACAGCCAGAGTGGCTGAGTGTTTGATCGGGGGTCTGTTGTAGACAATGGGTCGCCCCCCCTGAGCATTTACATTAAACAGAGTCAGAAACCTTCGCAGGCTTTTATCCCCTCTTCGAAATACAATACATTTTTCAATATCAAAATATATTAAAATAATCCGTTCGGCTGGGCCGAGAGGGTTGAAACTTGCAAGACCCTCCATGGTGGTCAAGTTTCAGCTCGCTGTGACCCACCGGACCGGAGATACAAAATTACAGTTTAAAAACCCTTTTTGAACATGAGGCTTTTTTCCGCCATGCAAGTCAATGGCAGAAACCCAAAATTTGCAATTACCCTGACTCCGTTCTCTTGCCCCGAGAGGGTCGATATTTGCTATGCAATCCTGCCGGAACTAGGACTACATGGTGGCCAAATTTCAGCCCTCTAGGTTGAACAGAAACAGAGTTATGGGCTCTGGGTTTCTGCACATTCTGACATAGCTGTTTTTTACGCGCTGCTCTTCCCTCCGCCATTGGAGTCAATGGCGTGACCCTCGTGGTGAGCGCGACCCTTTACGGGGGTCCTTAATTCTCGGACCTGGTGGTGGTCGAGTGTGGAAGTTCCTAGGGTCTAGGGGCAAAAAGAATTTTATTCCTGGGTGCCCTAGAACCTAAGTTTCCCACGCCAATTGTGTTTGAACTTTAACTAGTGTGATCAAAAGCTCTCTTTTAGATATTGTATCCGCTTCTGCGGTCTGCGGTTTGGATGGCTGCCAACCCATTCCTGAAGGTCGGCGTCGAGGAGTCCCCATTGAAATGAATGGCTCCATTGACTTACAATGGGGAACCGCCGCTCCTCCTCTCGGGCACCACCTGCTGGTCTTCTATGGAAACGGGCCCAAATCGCCGGATTCGCCATTGGAATGCATGGAGCTGCAATGGCGACCTATGGAAAGCTGCAAAATGGAGCCTGTAAAGGCGGGAACATGGAACAAAGGGCTATAATCACTTCCTAACTATTAACCCTTCTCCTCCCGAACGGATCCCAGTGTGAGTGTTGGTGCAGACACTGGAATGGGGGAAACACATTGTTACAGGGGAATGCACATTTGGGTACTGAAGCAAGGTAAAAACACATTACTGGACCGCAGTCCAGTTAACCCCTTGCCTCCCCAGTGAGGTCAGGGAGTGGCCATATGGGGTGCAACCCCTTTAATACTGGGCCAAACCCCCTCTCCCTCTACAACCATGTCTTTATGTTGCTATTTTTAAGCATATATAACATTTAATAAATAGCCTGTCCATTTAGCCTGGGGACTGCCAATGAAAGGACTGTAGGAGGTATTTAAATGCAATGTAGTAATCTAGAGACACTCCTGAGGAAACCGGTCAGCCGGTGAAACGTGTAGAGTGTAAACAAACTTCTGTTGTGAGGGACGCTCCACACAGTGTTGCTTGCCAGCCTCCTGACATCCGGGACTCCAACCCGGAAGTGCGAACTGAAACAAGCCAAGACGAGTGACGCGAACCCAGCAGAGGAGTGGAGAGACGCCCCGGTGCCCAGCTGATCGTGCTCGTTGCTAAGCTCACATATGCTTGAATATATCTGACACCATGTGAGTGTAAGAAAAAGTATTCCCTTTTAGCAGTGCACTCTACCTCTAGTTCAATATAGGAACTTAATTGTGAATCACTGGAAAGAGATGGTTTCCCATCTCCACTGATACATTAATATTTATTAAACAAGAAAATTTGCTATTTAAAACCTAAATCAAATTAGCGCTGTTAAACAGACATGTACATGTATCTGCACTATCTGTTAATGCTGCTATATCCCTATACGATAGCTAGAAAGAGGATACAG
This sequence comes from Ascaphus truei, assembly GCA_036426205.1. NCBI lineage: Eukaryota > Metazoa > Chordata > Amphibia > Anura > Ascaphidae > Ascaphus > Ascaphus truei. Next base: position 344,129 of record CM071571.1, on the reverse strand, counting down.
TAACGGGTCATGAGCAAGGGGGAGCAAGGGGGTAATACATTCGTATTAATAGATAATATCCAATATCCAATATCGCTGTACTCTGCAATTCTAAAGGCTGAATTCATAACAACGTTAACATCACAGCAAGGTATAAATACTTCTGTATCAATAACGTAGCCACAATGCTGAGTGCAGGGTATGGGCGGCTGACTTATATCCTACAACTATCCCTGACAATTATCAGTATAGTGATACTGCCCATGTCACTATTGCACCCTGTGAATAAGACTGCTGTATGAGTAACAACTATAACACCATAGAGAAATATAGTACATTGTGAATTAAATAATTACAACAGTAGTTTTCATGTGTCTATTTTCTAGGGTCAATACTAACATCTAGTATAACATACCTCTTCATCATATTAAGAGGTTATATTCTCATAGACAGTTCATCAGTGTATCGCTATACCTTATATTTCACTTATTTATGTTTTTATATTTGTAGCCACTTTAGATATTACTGAATATAGGGTTTCTTATATCAGTACACCTACTCTGTACTTTGTATACAGCACACACGATCACTTTGTTTAGCGATTACAATGAATGTATACCTATGGGGATATGACCCATTACTCTTTCTAGCTATCGTATAGGGATATAGCAGCATTAACAGATAGTGCAGATACATGTACATGTCTGTTTAGCAGCGCTAATTTGATTTAGGTTTTAAATAGCAAATTTTCTTGTTTAATAAATATTAATGTATCCGTGGAGATGGGAAACATCTCTTTCCAGTGATTCACAATTAAGTTCCTATATTGAACTAGAGGTAGAGTGCACTGCTAAAAGGGAATACTTTTTCTTTCTTCCAATACAGCCTTGATTCCCAAGTGCACCACTCACATCTACTAGCAGAGCGGGAACTGCTCTTTCTTTATCTAACCATGTGAGTGTATCCTACTTTTTATTATCTGGATAAAAAAGTTTTTTTAGCGTCTGCAGTATTTGGCTTGTCTTTGCCTTATCCCACGAGGGTATTACATCTACAACTCCACTGAACACAGACAGCTACACAACTTAAAGACACCACAACATTGCCACTGTTATATGGATATGTGTAAGGAATCGGGGGAACACATCCCCCGCGGTGCGCTCCCTCCTTACCTTCCACTGCACAGCCTCTTGCTGCAAGGATATTCAGGGCACATCCCCCATGGCGTGCATCCTCTTTGACCCCTGCTGTGCAACCTCCCGCGCACATTACAGAACGTGCGCGCCCACGGAGGGCTTTCAGGAATCCCACTGAGCTTTGCTCCACCCCTCCGCTTGTGACGCGCGATGTGCACACCGCTCTCCAGCTGCGCGTCGTATGTGATCACCCTCATCTGTCTCCTGCACTGTTCACAGCCTATTCCTGCCTCCGTTGTGCACACACCTCTGCTCCTCCCCTCTGTCCAATTGGTTCCCTCATGCTATATACTGTATGCTCAGCTAGTGCATTCACACTTTGGCTGAGCATAGTCATAGGCAGTGTTCGACAAATCACCCAAAAATCTACTCGCCAACAAAAAAATCTACTCGCCACCTAGTCCCGCCCCCAACCCCGCCCTAGTACCGCCCCAAACCCTGCCCTAGTCCTGCCCCCAACCCCGCCCTAGTCCCGCCCCCAGGCCTGCTTTAAAAAAAATGAATAAATTCATAGTGAGAACAACATTTGTTTTTGACATTAGTTTATTTATTGTATTACATTATACTACAATTATTAGTCCTTGTTCCGTGTGTGTGTGTAAATGTTCCTGAACCCCATAACTAGTGCCTGGATGCCCCCACATCACAATATCTAAAGCAGCAATCCCACCTGGGATCTTACCTGATCCGCAGTCCCTCAATGTCCAGGTACCTCATTCCCGCAATGTTATACATTGGAGGGGAGGTGTTCCTTACCTGTCTTCTGGTTCAGGGGGATTCCGATGTCGTCCGTGTGAAGCTCGAGAGTTAGATCTGGAAGAAAGCAGTATAGGTTATTTCGGTTTAGGTATAGGGCAGTTAAGATATATAGGGTAAATAAGAGATCCAGAGTGTGAGAGAGAGAGAGTGTGGGTGAGAGACAGAGAGAGAGAGACAGAGAGAGAGACACACACACACACACACACACAGAACGGCACGCACACACACACACACACACACACACACACACACACACACACACACACACACACACACACACACGGAGAGACACATACACACAGAGAGAGAGACACAGAGAGAGAGAGAGAGATAGAGACACAGAGAGAGATACACCCCACCGAGAGAGAGATACACAGGATAGAGAGAGAGATAGAGAGAGAGATATTAGAGAGAGAGAGAGAGAAGGGGGGGGGCGGGGGAGAGAGACACAGACACAGAGAGAGACACATACAGACCAGAAGATAGATAGAGGAGGGAGAGAGAAGAGATGGATATAGAGCCATAGACAAGAGAGCACAGAGAGAGACATGACGTCATCCTTAACTTATGGGCCAACCATGCCACAAGGCCTCGTTGCGTGCCAAACTGGTTCATAGGGGTTTCGTCAAGAGGCCAATAGTCAACCTCTACCACGATGAGCTGTGGTATTCATCCGGTGTCCGGCTGTCCTCGACTTCTTTGCACCCCCGCCCTGCCCGACTTAGTGCATTAAATGACCTCGCGGCTAACCCAGGGGATCACTGCGTCGACAGGATTTGGCTGCCTATCTAGTTGAGGTACTGAATACAAACGTGGGTAGTGTGCCGTGGGATGTTGAAGCAAAACGCCAAAATTTAAATTCCCGCCTTTTGAACCATATATCAGGACCAGTCGATCTACCGCGTGTGCAGATGTAGGAGCGCTCTCTTCAGTCAACAATTCCTGGAGTAAGGATATCAACAACTTGGTCATCGTCCATCTCCAACCAAGTGTAATAGGCAGGCCGAGTCCATTTCTGCCACTGCTCACGACCCCTTCTTGCGTGTCCCATGCTGCGGAATACAGCCACTATACAGTTCCCCCCCCCCCCCCTGGATGACTAGGCCCCCCCCCGTGTTGGTTCGTGAGCGCGCCCTGGTCTGGCTCTTCACACAACTCAGCTCTCCATTTATCTGCGACGTCGTAAAGAATGATCACCCATCATTACTATTCTTCCACTCTGCAGATTATGAATCTTAAAGCCCCCTGTGCTCACCCAATGCGTACCAGTTTCACTCTTTTGTAAAATTTTGGGTTAGGGACTGTATATAGCGAATCTTGTGTCGTGGATCTCTTTTGGCCTCCACCGATCATTGGTTGGACCCATCACAAAGATCCGCATACACCACCCGGCTTATGAAGACCTACGGCATCCTCTCTAACTCCTCCCCTGTCAAACTATCTGCGGTCTCCCCCTTTCAGTGAGCCTTAGTTCTAGTATGTGGCTCAGGGAAGCATAAGGTAGCGTCAGTTCCAATTTTCACACTTGCGTGTGGCTGATGCCACTATAGATAAAGCAGGGTGAGTGCATTTAAATATTCGAACAAATTCACATCTAGCAGCAAAAATTGCTACTTCGCTCGCCCAAACCTACACAATAAAACCAATCTTTTTCTCCTGCCACCTATTCCCGCCCCCAACCACAAATCCGCCCATTCCCCCTACTTCCCGGCCCAAAGGCCGGGCCCCTCGTCGAGTCATTTAGCCGTTGCTCCTTTACACCCCTAGCACGGTCCCGATTACCCCTGCCTCTCGCTCACAGCAGGTAACGCTCGTTCTCCCTACGTCAGCGAGGCGCCGAGGACCAGCCGGCACCTCCGCTATTCCCAGAGCACCACCACGGACTATCGGGCATTTAATACACGGCCCACGTTCCACCACATACGACCTCCCTTCCATCCAAACCTGCGCGTCACCGATTCCCCATTCCGCACCGTACTACGCCTAATCCAAAGAACAAACTATTTCTGGAAGACAAGTACTCCCGTTCCCCGAAGTAACCCGACAGTCACCCAACTACACGTCACGTCTAGTCCCAAGCTTCCCCCCCCGCCTGAGCCTTTAAATAAAAAATGAATAATTCATAGTGAGAAACAACATTTGTTTTTTTGACATTAGTAGTTGTATTTAATTGTATACATTTATACTACAATTATTAGTCCTTGTTCCCGTGTGTGTGTGTAAAATGTTCCTGAACCCCATAACTAGTGCCTGGATGCCCCCACAAATCACAATATCGAAGCAGGCAATCCCACCTGGGATCTACCTGATCCGCAGTCCCCACATGTCCAGGTACCATCATTCCCGCAATGTTATACATTGAGGGAGGTGGTCCTTACCTGTCTCTGGTTCTAGGGGGATTCCGATGTCGTCCGTGTGAACTCGAGAGTTCATCTGGAAAAGCAGTATGTGTATTTCGAGTTTAGGTATAGGGCAGTTAAGATATATAGGGTAATAAGAGATCCAGAGTGTGAAGAGAGATAAGTGTGGGGTACATGAGACAGAGAGAAGAGACAGAGAGAGGAGAGCACACACAACACCCCCACACACCACACACCGCCAACGAACACGCACATCCCACCACACACACACACACACACACAAACCACTCACACATCCACACACACACACACACACGACACACACACACCACGCACACACACACACACTCATCACATCACACACATCACCAGAAGACGAGCAGAACACAGACACAGTTATAGTCGAGACAATCAGAGAGAGAGATAGAGATTCGTGAACAGCCGAGAGAAGACACACACAGGGACCAGCTAGAGGAGACACAGAGAGACGAGAAACAGAGAGAGTCAGAAGAGAGAGAGAGAGAGAGATGATGAGAGAGCGAGACAGACATCACAAGAGAGAGACACAAGAACACAGAGAGAGAGAGTCCGACGAAGAGAGAGAGAGGAGAGATCGAGCAGAGCAGCGAAGAACGAGACAGAGACAGAGAACGAGACAAAAAACGACAAAACATAGTTATCAAAAGCCAAGTAGACACTACAAGATTAACACAAGAACAAATGTACATCACCATAATTTCACACTGTGATTATATTATACTAATACCACTACACCGACTAAACAGTACAGTAGAGAACAAACACAACAACTCATGTGAGTGGGGTAACTTGTAAAAAGGAACCGTATTCCCCTCTCCCCTCCCCCCCTCTTTTTCCCCCGCCCCATCCGGCCCCCTCCCATGCATGCCACGCCTAATAGATATACCACAACACCCGCCAAAGTAAATCAAACAGGTCCCCAGCTTACCAAAAATAGTCCCTCACCGTAGGTCTAGCTGAGAGACACACTCCACCACCAGAGAGACCGACGTTATGGATACATACACACAGCGCTGGAGGGTCCCAAACGAGAGAGATATACTCAAAGCACCGTTTCCTGCGATTTGCCAGGCCTACGCACACCAACACAAGAGAGAGAGAGACACACACACAAAAGAGAGAGAGAGACATACCATGAGACAGGCAAACAAACACAAAAAGAGAGATAGAACAACACCAAAGAGAAAGACAGATATAGAAAAACCCAAAGAGAAAGAGAGACCAGAGAAAGAGAGACACGAGGGGGAAAGAAGAGACAACACAAAAAGAGGGAGAGGGTGACACAGGGATAGTGTACACCATGGACAGGGAGAGGGTGACACATGGAGAGGGTGGAGGGTACAGGGAGGGGGGTAATGTACAACAGTGAGAGGGCTACACGGGATAGGGTGACACAGGGAGAGGGTGACACAGGAGAGGATGACACAGGAGGAGATGAAGCTTAGGAGAGGACGACAAGTAGAGTTACAATGAGGTGACACAATAGGGAAGGGTGACACAGGGATAGGGGTACACAGGGAGAGGGGAGAACAGGGAGAGGGAGACAACAGAGAGAGGGAGGACACAGGAAGAGGGAAGGGGACGAACACAAAGGGAGATGAGATGGTACAGGGGATGTACCAGGAGTTCGGGACACAGGGAGGGGTGACGGGGTTTTTTGAGAGGGTGACACACTCACGATACACACAAACACAAAATTCCACATACAAACCACACTCACAGACTCCCCATCACACACACTCACATCACTCACTCACCACCCACGAACGACACAAACCCTCTTTCACATCACATCACCACAAACACAACAACCCATCCCCCACCCCACCATACCACCCACGCACCGACCCCACACACAACCACAACACACACACACACCACACAAATCACACCACAAACAACTCACATCCACACGGCACTCCCAAGTCACACAACACACCAACACCACTACAGACACAACACACACCACAAGCACACTCATCACACTCACCACACCCACCTCCCACTCCCACCACCCATACCCCCTCACACACCCTCACAGCACAACAAGCACAGCAACCCTCACATACACAGCCCTCACCCACGCCACTCACCACCATCCCCCCTAATAGGATCCCCCGCAACAACCACTCATCACCCCCCCCCCCACCCACAATGGCACTCCATACTCCCCAGGCCCATCCCCCCCCATACACCCTACACATACCCTCACCCGAGACCCCAACGTCTCATATCACCCCCCGCACCCGCCCTCCTCTCGCCCCTCCCCCCTAAAAACAACCCACCCCCACCGTCTCCCTCTCCCAAGTCCCTACCGTCCACCTGGATTCTCGCAGGACAATCAAGACCACACACTCAGGACAACACACACACATGGGGTGGTGTGATGGGTGGGTATTCCATTGGAAGGGAGGGGCACAACCTGTTTCCTCCAGGGCTGCTTTATCCTCACATGACTGCTCGCAAATGCCATGGGATCATGGCAGAGCTGGGCGGGGCGTCGATGCAGGAGTTGCGGGACGGATTGGGGGGCCAGCGGAGATTGCATGGGCCAGCGGGGGAATCGTGGGTGGCCGCAGGAGGAATCAGGGAGCCAGTGGGAGGATCGGGGGCCAGTGGGGAGATCGGGGGGCCAGCGGGAGGATCGGGGGGCCATCGGGGGGATCAGGGGGCCAGCGGGGGGATCAGAGGGCCAGCGGGAGGATTGGGGGTCAGCGGGAGGACAGCCGGACAGGCGCACGGCCACACCAACCTCCCCGATGAAATTTGCCAGCTGCGCGTGCGCCCAGGCTGCAGCCAGGAGGGGGGTCAGGCAGCCATGCTGGGGGGGTCAGGCAGCCATACTGGGGGGGTCGGGCAGCCATGCTGGGGGGGGCAGGCGGGCATGGGGGGGGGGGCGGGCAGCCAGGCAGGAGGTCGACATTAGTTGCGGGGGGATTGGGGGCCAGCAAGGAACAGCCGCACGGCCACACCAACCTCCCCGATGGGAAACGTGGCCGGGAACCTTGCCAGAACCCCCCCTCCAGTGCGCATGCACACATGCCCCTCCTCTACCTCCCGCCCAGGCTGCTTCCATTCTTCCCCGCTCCTATTACCCTGCCCGCACTGGTGTCAAAGGAGCGTGGGACGGAGGGGAAACGCCTACCTTGTCCTCCAGCCCTGGGCAGCAGCCACGGGGACCCCCCCAGCCTACATCCCACCCTGGGCAGCAAGCGGGGATCAGGTGCAGGGGGGTGGAGGGGCTGACCCAGAGCTGCCAGCCTCACGGCAGGCCAATCAGGGAGGGTGTGTGGTTATCATTAATTGTCGAACACTGGTCATAGGTGACCTTGTGTTCCCACTTCCCTGTGCCTTCCGTGTTCCTGTGTCCTGCTTTATTCTGTTGCTGCTTGTCTCCCTGTGTACCAACCCGGCTAGACTTTGGATCATTCTCTGGATTACTGACCCCGGCTTGCCTCTGACCTTCCGTTACTCTCCATCCCTGACCACGGCTAACAGACACCTGACTACTCTTCTGGCTCTGACCCTAGACCACAGCACTCTGGACTTTGACTACTCATCTGGCACCTACCTATGACCTTGGCAAGTACTATGACTAACCCACTCTCTCCAACCCAGACCTGGCTATCTTGACTATCCACCCTCCAGGCGACCCACCGCTGCTGTGGGTGCGCAGTTTCATACTTTCCCACATAAGTACCGGGGTCCCGCCTTGTTCGTGGTGAACGCAAGCGTTACAATATGCTTCAAAGAACTTGGGTTCTGTGAGTATTTACTATGCAGGATTTGACCACTATGATTCACTAATTATTTGGAACATATTGCACTATTTTTGTATGTTTCTTATTTTTTCACACAGTTATGAGATACCTCGACGCCCAAGGTTGCTAACCGGGCTTGGGTATGCATTATTCGGTGTCCTTTCTTTCTTTTCTTTCATGCTGAGCTCCTTTGAAATAACTTTTCGGGGCATTGCTGCTTTAGAAAAGAAATGAAGCACAGTTACTGTATGCACTGTACTGTACAGAACTTATCATGTACAGTACTGTACCATTAACATCTACGCCCACTTTTAACACCTGTATCATCGAATCAGGGATACTGTGCATAAACGGGGAACGAAATTGCATAGCCTCCCTCACAAACGCTTATCTTTATCTGAACCAACTGTTGTCCAGCTACTGTATCGTGCTTCATCTTCTGCCATGGATCGTCCCCGATTCTATGGACTCACCAACTGTCTTACTGCTGATGTCCCATACATGAGAAAGAGAAAGGCGGCAGCTGTTTCCAAGCAAAAGGCAAAAGTGCCTAAATAAATGGCACCAAAAGCTCCAAAGGCAATGAACCCTGGACTGGGCTATAGTATGTGGAAATGGTGAAACATCATATTAAAGGACACTGTATCCACCGATGCCCAACCAGATGACCCTCGCCCCACCGAAGCAGAAGCCGAACAAGAAATCCCCTGCCCCATTAATGCTCAAGCAGACGCCCCACCCCTCACAGCTGAAGCTGAAGAAGAAACCCCCCATCCCATTGATGCCCAAGCAGATGGCCCTCTCACAACTGCATCTGAAGAAGATGCCCCTCACCACATCAATGCCCAAGCTGACGGCCCTCTCACAGCCAAAGCTGAAGAAGGCACCCCCTGCTCCATCTATACCCAAGCAGACGTCATCTCACAACCGTAGCTGTACAAGATGCCCCCCACCCCATTTATGCCCAAGCATAAGGCCCCCTCCCATCACCCAGCCACTTCAAAGCCCAATCGGATGACACCCTGTCACCTTTCACCAGGTCCAGCTCCATCGGTCACATACTGGATGCTGTAAGTGGTTACGAAAACTCTAGCAACATAAACAAGTAATACCGGGAAACAATGGAGGCAAAGTTGGATCTTCTTTTGGAGAGAATGGAGAGGAGGGAGAGGGGCATGGGGCTCTTATTTTTGATTGTTGTCCCTGATTGTTGTACAGACTGCCTCGGTATGTCTGATGCAGGTCGGTAACCAGGAGGAACCGCATCTACCCTTTCCATCACCTGAATTGACCTGCCCGCCACCAAGACAATTTACACCACCGGAGGACTCTCGTCCACCTGAGTCAATGACAATCCCAGAAAGAGCCCAGGAAGGACAGGAGGAAAGCATCCTCCCAGACACTCTACTTTCACATACTGACAGAAGCACCCCCAGTCAATCACATGCTGCACCCAGGAGAGTACAGCTGCAAATGCCACCGGTGATACGAACCGAGCCGATCGCGGTCCCAGACATGACGGTAAATGACCTCCCTCAGAACATACGGGAAAAATACATAAACAGATGGGGAGGACTACATGTTTAATTACTTTTTTCTTTTAAATGCACCCAGTAATGACCTGTACTCCATGCCATGGTTTCTCCCCCCTCCAACCGCCACAAATATCCTGGTTTCATAATGTGCAGTAGTAACTTTATTTCCAATTCTGCTATGATGAACATGCTGTTTCCATCCAAGTCCCCCCACAAAATCAGGTGTTCTTTAAGTAAAATGCGATTATTAATCTTGAATTAATCTTGGTGGCGTGACAGTCAAAATGTAATATTGTCTCTATCTTTTACAGAACAAGATGTCTAAGAACAGCGAGCCGGTACAAAGAAGAAGAAAAAAAATGAGGATTATTCACTTGAAAGAAGAGACGACTTGTATTTTTTGTATTATTCTTTTCTTTTTTATTTAATTCTCTCTGTGAAAATAAACATTTGATTCTGTATAAATAACTTTTGGTGTGTTCACGTTTTACTCTTTATCAGTAAATTAAATAAACTTTCAGTAGTACTGTTAGTACTGTAAATAAAGTACTATGGTAATTTGTGTGGAAACAGTACATACAGTGTAAATATGCATTACATTAAATGTGCTTTAGGATACACAGAAAGGCAGTAAACACATTGAGTATCAATGTGGTAACCTACTATATACCACCCTGTGAACATCCATCATTTAATGTACAGTACTGTGTACACACTGGCATCATGCCACATACAGCGTCACACCCTCCTCCAGCTGCTGGCATCATGTGACATACAGTATATAGTGAGGGTCACACACCCCTAGCTGCTGGCTGACATCATGTCACATACTGTACACAGGGGTTTCAACCAGTTTCCACAGTGACACATGGGTGTTTCAACCGTTCAATACAACACAGTACAAAACATCTGTATGATATCGGATTGTGCACATACTGTATGAACAGGAATAAGTTACAGGACAGGTTGAGCCACCTGTGCTGAAGCAGGGATAACCCTGGGTGGTTCTTGCAGACTGCATTTGAGAACCTGTGCTTCAAGGTTCTTCAAGTGCTCTTTTCCCATCTTTGCTGATCAGCTGCAAAAGCGTCTCTAAAATGAAGAGTTGGGGGTCAAGTCACTAAAGCCCAAAAAAAACAGCGGGTCTGTGTGGACTATCAAATTAGATTTTTAAGACACAATAACTCACGATCACCGACTTGTGTTCCTTGCCGGTATTACAGACAACGACAAATTTACATTTCGGTCCGCCTTCTACCCACTGTTAACCCAGGTTAAATCGCGGACTCGATTCATTTTTTTTTCGAAATCTCACGACAGGGACAGGCTCGGCTCAGGATGCCGCTCGGCGAAATGCAGAAACAAGTATATCAGGTCTATATTGTACAAGAATGTTCCCACTATGTTCCCACTCCTATGCACCACATGGATAAGGGGGCGATATAAATAAATAGGTGTCCTTTGTGTTTATCCTACATATGCTTTCTGAGAGTTACACTCAATCCCACTCCGATAGTTGTATGCATGTATGTCTTTATTTATATAGTGCCATTAATGTACATAGCGCTTCACAGCAGTAATAAACGTGATAATTATATAAATAACACATAATACAAATAACACATAGTGGGAAGAAGTGCTTCAGACATAAAAGTGACATTTAGGAAGAGGAGTCCCTGCTCAAAAGAGCTTACAATCTAATTCGTAGGTAGGAAGAAGGTACAGAGACAATAGGAAGGTGTTCTAGCAAGTGCGCCTGCAAGGGGCTAAGGTGTATGTATGAGAATCAGTAGCAGAGCTACTCATATGCTTTGTTAAGGAGGTGTGTGTTAAAATGGGTCTTAAAGGTGGATAGAGAGGGTGCTAGTCGAATATTGAGGGGAAGGGCATTCCAGAGACGCGGGGCAGTCAGTGAGAAAGGTTTAAGGCGGGAGAGGGCTTTAGAAACAAAGGGATTGAGAGAAGACATCCTTGAGCAGAATGCAGGAGTTGGGATGGTGTATAGCGAGAAATTAGGGTTGAGATGTAAGGAGGGGCAGAAGAGTTCATACTCTTGCCTGCAGAGTGGCAATTCCATTACCCCAACTTTTCTTACTTTATCTCTTCAAATTATCTGACAAGAGAAAAAAAAATTTACAGCTCTGATTGCAAAATATTGACCAGAAATTTCACGCAAACCATTCTATTTTCTATTCTAAAATCACCAGACTGTGTTTAGTCCACTGCCCCCTCCCAAAGTCTTACTAATTACATAAAAACTTACAATTTAAAACAAGTACTTTTATCAGTATTAAATTCTACAAAGTAAAAGCAGTTATCATTTGTGTCTCCATTACATGTGTATCGGCAGTGTCTAGGCTGCCATGAGTTAACAGAACACTTAGAATGATTTACCTCTTAAATTATCTAATAATACATTATATTGATCAAATGTCTGGGACATATCAAAAGACAGGTTTCTCCTATTCTAAAAAATAACAGCTTGGCACATACATTAACCTTTCAAAACATTACCTTTCAGGCTTTTAAAAATTCCACCCACCTTAACATAGTCCTAGCTTTTCCCTCTTTGCCTTTGGAACAAATTAGGTTTTTGTTTGAGGCTTTAAACATAATTACCACCTTGTGCCCTAAAGCAGTGGAAATATGAAGCTTTCTAAATACGATAATAAAATGGCATTCCTATGACATAGTCTTTTATCAAAAAGTTAAATCATTGCCAGTTCATTTTAGGAATTCTGGTTGCCAGTAAAGTTGCATTCAAGCAAATTCAAACAAGCTGTTCAAGCCATTCACTATACAGTGCTTTTCTCTAGCCTCCCTCGCCCCCACCACACACACACACACAGAGTATAACAGGTTACATCTGTATTGTAGCACTTTGTACCACACAGCATCTTAGATTTCCCTTTGTGGAACCCTGCAATTTATTGAGGCATACCTATGGAAATCACAGGTTAGATGCTGATTTTTTAACACGTTGCATTTATCCCACTAGGATATGACACAGTACATAAAACTCTTTTTTTCAGTGCTCTGCTATAAAACTTGACTAAATTACACACACATTGTTGGTACTAGAGTATGTCTTACATGATTAATTCAAATAATTGACAGAATGTATAATAAAAATGACACATAACATAAGCTGAAAAAGTTGACAAGTTAAGCCTTTTTATATACGGTATGAACAATATATTTTTGTTAAACAAAAAATAATTTTAAACAATTACTCTTTTGTACAAACTCCCACTAAAACATATACCTGTTAGCCAAGTTAATTGATTCACCATAAATCGTTTTTTGTCCACTAAATCAAGTTTCAAAAACAATATTTCTAAATATTAGTTATAAATACATATCAGGGCGATATAATATTATTATTATTGTATAGCGTTGACTGGTCCATCTATCTCTCTACCTTTTCCTGTTATGTATGTTGTAGTAAGATACAGACAGTGACAGGCTATCCTATGGTGATTTCCCCCTCCTCATGTTGACTACCTGAGTGACAGGAGTGGTGGTGCAGATACTGGGCCCTCCCTCTTTGAGCTCAGGAAGGAAGTAGCTAAATTATAATAAAGTTCAGCCGCTTAGGTGTAGGACCTCATTGTGTGAGAAGAGTTCCAGACTACCCCTTCATGGGGTAGGAGCTATCCTTGTCTCCTCCCGGCTTGGAGAGAGACATGTGCTCAGCCCCTCATTGTAAGGGTTCTGGTCCTGGCTTTGGCTGGAACCCACCCTTACAGGGCTATAGAGCTTCTAGGCAAATCCCTCCCAGTACTAGGCAATTGGAATCACCTGGTTCTGGACTTACACTGCAGTCTGCTTCATGCTGCCTTCTATGCAGCTATGTCCCTATTGGCTGTAGGGCCGCCAACAGGGGAGCTCTGCCGGGTTGGTGTCCCAGGCTCCATGAGTCAGGGGGCCCCGGCCCCCTCCACGGCCATGCCACTCGACAAATCCAGTCTCCTGGCGACAGCATTTTGCGACCTGGTGAACCGCCAAGCAGTGTGGGCTTCTCTCCAAAGAAAAAATAAATACCCCCCCTTGATTCGCTGGCCCGTGCCAGGATTTTTTTGGGGGGGACCCGCACCTAGCTCTATCCGATCTTACAAAGCTAGCTTTCTCCTGCATGGAGCAAGTAAGGTAAGTACTGCTCCATACCTCCCCTTTACCTCCCATGCTTCCATGCCCTGATTGCTCCCCCATGCCCCGATTGCCCCTCCTTGCCCCCTCCTTGCCCACTCTTTGCTCCGATTGACCCCCATTGCCCCCTCCTTGCCCCTAATTCCCCCTCCTTGCTCCGATTGCCCAATCCTTGCTCTGTTGCCCCCGTGTACCCGTATGTGTGTCTGATTGTGTTTGAGTGAGAGAGTGTGAGTGAGAGAGTTGAGTGAGAGAGTTAGAGTGTGAGTTAGTGTCTGTGTGAGAGTGTCTGTGTGAAAATGTCTGTGTGAGAGTGACTGTGTGAGAGTGACTGTGTGAGAGTGACTGTGTAAGAGTGTCTGTGTGAGAGTGTCTGTGTGAGAGTGTCTGTGTGATTGTGTTTGTGTAAGAGAGTCTATGTGAGAGTGTTTGTGTGAGAGTGTCTGTGTGAGAGTGTCTGTGTGAGAGTGTCTGTGTAGGAGTGAGTGAGTGTGCATGAGTGTGTGTGAGAGTGTCTGTGTGAGTGCTGTGTGTGTGAATGAATACAGACACCAACCCACAGTCCGTCATAGTCACCCACCCATAAAAGTGTCAATCACTCACCCAAGTGTCAGTCACCCACTCAAGTGTCAGTCAGTCAGTCACAAACCCTCCCAAGTGTCAGTCACTCACCAAAGTGTCAAATGTGTCAGTCACCCACCCAAGTGTCAGTCAGTCACCCACCCACCCAAGTGTCAGTCAACCAAACACCCACCCACCCATCAAGTGTTAGTCACCCACCCATGAGTTAGTCACAAAACCACGAGTCAGTCACCCACCCACCCACGAGTCACATACCCATGAGTCACCCACCAAAGAGTCAGTCCTGTTACCGGCAAACACGGGTACAGGCTGCGGCCCCCTTCTCCCCCCCCCCCCCCACGTGCAATTCCCGAGGCATCAGGCCCCAGCCCTACCTTCCCGGTTCCTCCTCTGCTGCCGCCCGGTACAGCAGGCTGCAGGACCACACGTGGCCTTCCTTCCCCACTCCAAATCCTCCCACCCGTGCCCTAACCAAGTTGATCATCCAACTCCCCCCACAGGTCCATACTGAATCCCCCCCAGGCCTTTTGTCACATTTGATGTAGCATTGGGAATCTGTATTTTGTTGAAAATATTCAAATAAACAGATTGCATTGTAATGCTTTTTTTTCCATATTAACAATAACAAGAAAACAGTTAAATAAAAGTTGCAAGCTAAAAAATTTTTTTCGTGATAGGTGCTCTATGGGTGGGGGGAGGGGACTGTTCCTTTCATTTGTCCTGGGCCCCTTGATTTCTGTTGGCGGCTCTGATTGGCTGCCTGTGGGAATTAGGTTCAGCCCTTCCATCAGGAAGTGGCTGAGCATAATTCTGGAATCACTGTATTCCTGGTAACCTGTGCGTGCTACAAGCATCTCTGTTTGACCTACCTTCGGTCTTCCCATTCCTGTGCAGAAGCTCTGGATTCTCAGCACTAAAGCTTCTTGGCTCCTGTGGCCTGTCTGCATATCCTGCTTCCAGAAGCCTTCATCCCTTCCTGCTGCTTGGCCCACCTGGCCTTCGTGTGTTGAAGCGCCTACGCTGAAGCTCTATGCTGAAGCCTTCCTTGTTCCTGAGGACCTCCCATGCTGGTACATCTACACTGGATCCCCTGCGCTGGAGCTGCTCTGTTTCCGGAGACATTCCCTTGGGCTGAAGCGCCTATGCTAAAGCTCTAAGCTGAAGCTCTTCACTGAAGCTTCCTGGTACTGACCCCGGCCTTTGACCTCGACCTTCGGTCCTGTGCCGCCTGCCTTGACCCCTGCCTTGTGTAACGCTTGCACTGCCGACAAGCAAGACAGGACCTGATACTGGGGTGGGGAACTAGTAAACCATGCACCCACAGCAGCGGAAGCGTGCCTGGCAGGCAGATTGGCAAATGTAGGTGGGTCTGAGCTGGAGAGTGTGGGTTAGTCGATTCTTGACTTAGAAACAGAAGTCTTGGATATAGAACTGGGTATTTCAAGCACAGAGGAAGGATCAGGACAACACGAACTTGATTGAGGAGTTGCAGTCCCAGAGTCCGAGGCTTCACGCGATACTGTAGGAGAGACAGTACTGAATACATCTGTATCGAACACAGGGTCCTTTGAAGCAGTAGATACATTAGGTACTAGCAAAACCTCACTGGAAGGTAAGCCTGAGTTTGCGGCAGAAGTAGAGCAATTTGTAGTAGGTACCCCAAATATTGTGGAAGAATCAGAGGAGTATATCTCAGTTTTGAACACTGGATCCTTTGAATCTGTAGGAGAAGCAGGTACTGCAGAAGGTTCCAAGAGAGATAACCCTGAGTTCGTAGTAGCAGACATGCAGTCTGTAGCGGATACCTCAAATACTGTGGGAGAGTCAGAGAGAGATAATATTATCTGAGGAGTGGGAATCCCAGATTCAGAGGTTGCATGGGGTACTATGGGAAAAATAGGGAGGGCTGATGCTTTGCTGTGGGAATCTTAGGATCATCCATGGTTATAACAGGACCTGCAGAACAGTCAGTGAGAGATATGTTTGTTCCAGAAATGAATGCCTGAGACACAGCAGGGACTGGACTAGGTTCTTCGATTGAATCAGAGGACGTTGTGCTCTGAAGTAGGTATCTGAGAAACAGCAAGAGCCAGACTAGGTATTTCGATTGAGTCAGAAGGCATTGTGCTAGCCTCTGAAGTGGGTATCTGTGAAACAGCAAGGGCCAGACTAGATGCTTCAATTGAATCAGAGGAAGCTACGCTTGTCTCAGAAGGGAATATTTGTGGAACAGCAGGGACAGGCCTAGATACTTCAATAGGATCAGAGGACATTGCGCTTGTCTCTGAAGTGGGAATTTGTGAAACAGCAAGGACCAGACTAGGTACTTCTATGGAATCATGGGGATATTGTTCTTGTTTCTGAAGTGGGTATTTGTGAAAAAAACAAGAGCTAGATTAGGTACTTCAATAGAATCAGAGAAAATTACGCTTGCCACTGAAGTTGGTGTCTGAGAATCCATAGTGGGGGCATCAGGCTCTATGGGAGACTCTGTGGCAAGGGTCATGGAATCAATTAACGAAATAGCAGGTATTACTGTACAGACATAACAGGAGAGACACCATGTAAAACAGGAGCTTTAGCAAATGTGATGGGCATCTCACAGACTACAGGGGAGTCGGAGGGCAGGAAGCCTGGCGTTACATCAGGAGTTAAAGTAGTGGCACAGGTTAACACAGGAAGTGCTGGAGAATCCTTAGAAGCAGTAAGGGGAGACTCCGAGTGTACTAAGGGATCAGAGGCAGATAAGCTGATCTCTGAAGTGATAGCCTGAGGGGCAGTAAAAGGGGAACAATCGCTGTAAAAGGTTCCAAGGAGACAGACTTAGAGTCAAGGACAGGTATTGCTAAACTCTGAAACACAGGAGGAATAGCATTAGTGATAGGTGTATCGCATACTACTGAAGGGCCAGAAACAGGGTGACCTACTTTTGCAGCAGGAGTTTTAGCAATAGCACAGGTTAACACAGAGTGTGCTTGCGAATTCTTAAATGCAATAAGAGAAAATTGAGGGTTTACCGGAGGAGGGAAAGGGAACTCTGACTTCACGAAGGGAACAGAGGCAGGTACGCTGACCACTGAAGTGGTAGCTAGAGAAGCAGCCAAAGGGGGACCAACCGCCGTGGATGGCTCCAAAGAAGGAGATTTAGAGTCTAAGGCTGGAATTTCAACTCTCTGGGAAACTGGAGGGGTATTACTAGGTACCGTAAAAGTTTTAGTGAGGGGGGAATCTGCATGGTGGTTCATGGCTAAGGCGGATTCATGGGTATTCCCTTTAGATTGGGCTAAAGTTTCAGAAGAAATCTCAGGGAACTCAGTAGCAGGAACTTTAGCTGGGACAGGGGGATGAAAGCAATGAACTTCAGGGTTAGGGCATAACGTGCAAGGTCTGCCTTTAAAACCAGGGGTTGAGAACTATCAAGGGTTAAAGCAAGCAGTGCATGAGAGTCAGAGGGAAGGGGATTAGACTAGGAAACTGGAGCTATAGAAGGTTCATCTTCAGGCTCTAAGATGGTGACATTGGCTTTGGGGTTACAGGAATGCACAAAGGGTGTCTCAAAGGGTTTACAAGCAGGGGTTAAAGCAGGTAAAACATCAGAGTCAGAGAAATGAGAGGTAGAATCAAAACCAGGGATCGTGGCAAACTCTTGTTTTGGCTTAAGAGGAACAAAATCAGGAGGCGCATGCGCGAGGGCTAGGGCTAGGGGAATGGATGCTTGATCCGTGAGCTCCATAACCCACGGCCACTACATCGCATCATACGAGTGCAAATTTAAGCAGAATCACACCGGAAAGTTACATAATACACAGGGGATGCCGTGGAGATGCAAACGAGACCGGAAACAGGGAGATCTACCACAGTTATGACAAGATCTTTAACAAGGCTGCAATGGCACGTTCGGGGAGAGTGGAGGCACCAGCCCCTATGGCGGGAACAGACTCAGATGAGGATGAACTGCCGTTATCACAGATAAGGGAGAGAGACAAGGAGACAGTCACTAGAAGCGATCTGAGAGAAGTATGCAATTAAATAAAAGATTGCCTACGCAAAGAACTAGCTGAGCTGAGGAGGGACATCAACCATATTGGGGTCAGGACGGAAGAATTGGAGAAGAGGCTGGATACTACTGTAGCCATGCTGTAAAATGGTCTACAGTTTCCTCTCATGCTGGCAGTAAACCTGGTAAGTTACAGGGTTGCCAGCAGTAATCATGGAGGTTTGCCCTCACACCCTGGTGAGGTGTCATATACATGGATGGGAGTGGCTGCATACTCTGAGTCCACCGTTAGTGACATCAGAGATGTGCCAGTTCCTGAAGTATATAAGGCACAGCACTGCCAAAAATTAGTTGTTGGATAAAGGAATAAGTCTGGGTTGAGACTTGCGAGTGAGGGGTCCACTAGTGCAGTAACTAGTGGCCCAATTCTAAGTCAAGCAGCAGCAAGGCTGACAAGGCCACACTTTGTCCAGGGACCTGGCACAGGGGTGATCTCCCTGAGGGGAGAGGGGGCTCCCACTCCATTGGGAGGGACCTTTATAAGGGACAGTACAGAAAGATGTGCGGTGAGATGCCAGCTGTGAGGGGCAGCTGGCCCATACCATCACAAGCAATATAAATGACCTTGATTAAAGACACCCTCATGTGTGAGTCTGGAATTACTCTGCAGAGGAAGGCACCACGGAGGAGTTCCTCATCAGAACCATCCCCTTGCGGACGTAGGGATCCTGATGAGGTGGAGGCGCTGCACTGGATATAGGTAGGACTCATGCACACTACCTCAGCTGCCTGTCTGGGTTGAAAATCCCCACACAACATCATGCGGGAGACTCAGGAGTCCTGTTGCCAACAGGTGTACCACCAGACACGACATGTAATGGGGACTGGTTAGACCACATGGGCCAATGTGAGATTGGGTGGGTCAGGCCAGGCCAGAAAATCCGTTACATTTGGAGGTGCTGCTGAGATAACTGTCAACAGAACAGGCTTTTTCTAGGCACACTGGGAAACAGGAGAGTGTATGCTGCCACTTTGTGCTGTTTGGGACGGGACCCAGGGGTAGTCAGGGGGAGCTGATGGAGTTGTCAGATCGCAGGGACGACCTGGCAACCTGAGAGGAGTTGGGAGTCTGGCGCCGGGCTTTAGCTGTCCTAGTCACCTTGAGGTAGTGCTAGTGGTAGGATGCCTAAAGGGATAGCCTGTTAACGTGGTCAGGAATCCTGGAGAGGGTCTGCGCTAGGCTGGCCAACAGTAGGTAGACGCCCAAGTACTGCATGGAAGAGCCAGAGTACTCTAGCCCATTCCAGACCACTTACCGAAGGGAGCACAGACTGGGAGGAAGGAGATACAGCAGACACAGAAAGAGTGAGCCTAGCCTGAGGTAGTGCAACACGAGTCAGACCTACATTAGGTACACTAGGTGGTGCATCTAGGCAATCTTTATTGTATCGGTGTGGCAGCTGCCCCGCAGAGAGGAGCTCCATGTACAATAAAAACATATACAGTAACCAAATGGCGACCGCAAGAATGGAGGATCCGCGTGGTGCGGAAGGTCCAAAATGGCGGACTGAGGCTGATGGAGAGAGCGCACATGGCGTGTGTGCGGGTGAAGAGCAAGCTACGGAAACGACTTTTGTGAGCCTGCTGTGGAGTGGCGCGAAAGCTGTGGCCGCGCCGTTTTTGTCCTGTCTAGGACCTAGGGGTACTGCCCCTTAGGACATTGTGGAGGACATTGTGGTGATGTGTGGGGAACATGATGGATTTGCTTGTCAGTCGGCGTTCAAACAATCAAAAGCTACCTCAACTGTTAAAGAGATTGACAGTGCAAACCAAAATGGCGGCTCCCGCTTCCCTGGGAGACCGTGTGGGCCAGTTGCAGACAATGAATACAATACTGGACTTGCAGAGAGTTGGCCAGGAGTGGCGCCAACAGGAAAACCCCACCTTGATGGGGAGCATGGTGCGAAAGCTGCAGCCGTGCCCTCATGGACTATGACTAACTCAGCCCCAGTGCTGGGTCATCCGATAAATTTATGGGAGCTCCCCCTAATCTCAACCAGGGAGAGTGGTTTCCAATTATGCCCAGTGGGAACGGATCCAGCTGAGCGAGGAGCTGGTGAACCAGCTGCACCCTTACAGAAAATAGTTCCTGTAATCAGTGCTGCCTGTGGAGAAGAAGACAAAGAGAATGCAAGAAATTGGCCGGGAATGGCGCCAAACAAGGAGTGGTGCTCAGGGGGGGGGTGGCGCGAAACCGGAGGCCGCGCCCCCTAGGACTGTGAAAAGTTCAACACTTATACCAGGACACCCAATAAATTTGTGGGATCCTCCCCTAATCTCCACTAGTGGGAGTGGTTTCCAGCTTTGACAGATGCGGGTGGAGTTAGCTGAAGGAGGGGTTGGCAAACCAGCCCCTGCACTTCAGTCGCGAAAAACTAGCGAGCAGAGCAGACCACTATTGAGAGTGCCTCCCATAGTGACCATGGCCTGCAAACCTGAAGAAGGATCCATGATATCGACCCAGCTCTATTCGGCCCCAGGAGGCTTCCTGGTACTTCGAATGGCGGGCACCGAAACAGTGGCGTGTCTATGTCTACAGTGCCGACTGCCAGGGGGTGCTGTGAGTATCGCTGCGTGATGCTCGCAATGTGGCCTTCAATATCTGTGGCCAATGCCAACATTCGTGCCGGTCCAGGCCGTAGAGGCAGCGGGAGACGTAGCCATGTTATCGGCAGAACTCCCAGGTGCGCTCTGGAGGGAGTCTGCGGATCCCAGAGCATGGGGATCGGGCCGGTGGAAAAGGACAATATCAGATGCAGTGCTGGGCGAGAGACCCACCGGCGGTCGCCGAGTGGAGTGCCCCTCCCCAAATCGGGGTTGGATTCCTCCAATGAGGAACCCGTGGTGTCGACCCGACAGCCGGCGAACCACTGTGGCGGTAACGCCAGAAAGATACCACTCACCTGTGTCGTCAGTGAGCGGAGTCGAGTGTCGCCCGTGCAGCGGCAATCAGAGAGGCGGAGTCCCACGGCCATTGTGACCAGTGGTTCCGATGGCGGCGGCAGATCCACCCCGACGCAACGGAGCGGTAAGCATAATCCATGCTTCTACCAGGCTCCGAGGGTGGCAACGGCGGAGGAGGGGTGATGCCAGGCCCAAGCAGTGCCGCAAAAGAAAACTGAGCTACCGGATGTCGTGGTGGAGGAAGAGGTCTCGCTTGGGGACTCAATCCAAGATGGCGACGCATCCAGTACAGTCAAGGACGTCACTTCCGGTGGCCGTGGCGGAGCCGATGGAAAGATGACTGCGCCTTTCCGGTCGAATAGTGTCACCCGATCGCCTGGGTCGAAGAAGAGCTGGCAGGCCCTGCGGAAGCCTGAGACTAGCAAGACCGGAGAAGCGGAGAGCCCCTGTGGTGGCACCGGACGAGGTAGCGGTGAAGAGCGGGTCGTAGCCCCGCGGATGCCGACAGCCCGTCCCTATGCCCAATCCCCGGCCCTAGCTAAAGCCCCGACCCCTGTCACCTTTTCCTATGGGTCATCTTCAAGCCCAGGGATGTCTGGGGGGTCCCGAGTCACCTCCGAGGAACGGACTGGGGAGAGCCTGGACTGTTTTACGTCGGATGACGGGTCGGCGGGTGGGAGGTACTCTCGGCACATATCCGTATCAAGTGACTGCCCAAGAGTCGTCAGTGTTACCCTTGCATGTAGGCCCAAGAGGTTAGGGTCTCAGTCTCAGTCTGCCGGGACATCCGGGGTGTCCTCAGGGGGGGAACCGGAGGAGGGAGAGTCAGTCGAGTCAGCTCCGGAAGAGATCAGGGAGACCCGGTGGTGGGCCCCCTTATTTGAGGGATATGAGGCCTGGCTAGATCGCACCCGGTTCCTCTTGGAGAAAGATGGGGTGGTGGATCATTGGTGGGCCAAGGAGGAGTTTACAGAGGCGGGGCGAAAAGAGGCGTTGCAGAACCGTTGGTATTAGATTAGTCACGGGCTGATAGAACCATTGGGTCCAAGTAAATTGGAGGATCCGGTGGACCCGGAAGAACCCCTATCATGGGTGTTGCCAGCGAAAGCGAACCCCTTGCAGGAGATAGATAACCAGAGGGATGGATGGCTGAGGGAAACCATAGAGCTGTACATGGTGAACAAAGGGGGTGCGATTACTGGGCGTAAGGTGGAGGAGAGGATTTCCCAACTGATGAGGGTGTGGAGCATAGGTCGTAGCATCTATATGCATAAGGCTGTATATAGACACGAGAATGGCTTACCACCGGAATACAGTATAACTGTCACTGACATGGGTGGTCGGGAAATAAAGAAACCAGACCCTCGCCACTATTATTAGGAAGACAGGATAGTGAGGTTTTGTTCTAGCTAGTGCCACCTGCTGGTCAGTGCGCACCATGATAGTACTTATGGAAACTGATGTTATAACCAATTATGTTTATATTTTACAGTGCTTCCTGGACAAAGGTACACCAAATTTAGGCCCCAGACGGGCCGTTGGGATTCACCAGGGGGAGAATGTAGCCACACTGTAAAATGGTCTACAGTTTCCTCTGATGCTGGCAGTAAACCTGGTAAGTTACAGGGTTGCCAGCAGTAATCATGGAGGTTTGCCCTCACACCCTGGTGAGGTGTCACATACATGGATGGGAGTGGCTGCATACTCTGAGTCCACCGTTAGTGACATCAGAGATGTGCCAGTTCCTGAAGTATATAAGGCACAGCACTGCCAAAAGTTACTTGTTGGATAAAGGAATAAGTCCTGGTTGAGACTTGCGAGTGAGGGGTCCACTAGTGCAGTAACTAGTGGCCCAATTCTAAGTCAAGCAGCAGCAAGGCTGACAAGGCCACACTGTGTCCAGGGACCTGGCACAGGGGTGATCTCCCTGAGGGGAGAGGGGATCCCACTCCATTGGGAGGGCGTACCTTTCTAAGGGACAGTACAGAAAGATGTGCGGCTGAGCTGCCAGCTGTGAGGGGCAGCTGGCCCATACCATCACAAGCAATAAAGATGACCTTGATTAAAGACACCCTCATGTGTGAGTCTGGAATTACTCTGCAGAGGAAGGCACCACGAAGGAGGTCTTCATCAGAACCATCCCCTTGCGGATGCAGGGATCCTGATGAGGTGGAGGCGCTGCACTGGATATAGGTAGGACTCATGCACACTATCTCAGCTGCCTGTCTGGGTTGACAATCCCCACACAACATCATGCGGGAGACCAGGAGTCCTGTTGACAACAGGTGCACCACCAGACACGACCATGTAATGGGGACTGGTTAGACGACAGTGGCCAATGTGAGATTGGGTGGGTCAGGCCAGGCCAGAAAATCCGTTACACTACAGTTAAGGCATTGCGTAAAAATGAAAAAACCACGTTGCATTTAAAGATCCTAATAAATGACATCTCAGACAACAAGAAGACGCCGAAAATAGGGACCGGCGCAACAATATAAGGGTGAGGGGGTGTACCAGAGGAGGTAACGGACCCTGAAGAGTTCATCTCAATATGGCTGACAAGCCTGTGCCCCAATAAGCACGAAGCAGACCTGCACATGGACAGATGTCACAGGGCACTCAGATCCAGACCTCAAGCTGGTGATCCCCCACGCAATATAATCGTCAGACTGCACTATTTCAAAATAAAAGAGCCAATTTGCCACATATCTAGAGCCTCCGGTGCAGTTGAATTCGAGGAGATCAAACTGCTGATCTTTCTAGATCTGGCCCCAACTACCCACGTAAAAGGAGAAACCTCTTTCCTGTTACCAAGTTGCTGCGTGACAGGGGAATATAGTACCGCTGGGTTTCCCCTTCGGCTTTCTGGTGCTCAAAAACGGCGCTGCCATTACTCTAAGGCTGCGTCCAGGGTCAGCGCTTAGGTGCTGACCCGTGCTGAGGCGCGCTGACGCTTCTCAGTGAGCCCCTGCAGCCGCAATGAGAGCGGCTTTAGCAGGGGCTCGCACACGCTTCCGCAAGCATGCGGAAGCGTAAATCTTATTCAAATTATAGATTTCCATGCTCACGGGAGCGCAGGGCCGGTCACGTGAGCGGTTCGCCCAATGAGGTTGAACCAGCTCCGTGACGTCACAGACCCCATCCCCCCCCCCCCCCCCCCCCCCGACACGCCCCCAGACGGCGCGCGGACCAAGGCCAGGGAAAGCACTCGCTTTCCCTCAGCCTCCGCGTGCCTGCAGTCCTATGGATGCAGCTTAAGAAACCCAGAAGAAAAGGAGCCATTCCTAAAAAATTGGGCCTTGGGGGCGATCCTACGGACCAGGAAGCAGAAGAGGCGTCCTCTCGGATCCAGCCTGGAACAAAGTGAAGGGCTCGGCGCGAAAACGGCAAGAAAAGCCCCTTAATTGATACCAATTCAGAACCAATTAAGGCTTAAAAGGGCATTACCACTGTAGTGTCCGTTTGTTAACGAGTGATCCTAATAAAGTTTGTTTGATTCAGAAAGTTCAAAGTTGCAGCCAGGGACGGCGGCCATCTTGATTCCCCACAACAGACAGTACAACAGAAGAGATGCTGGCAATAAAGAACTGAAAGCAGCTCAGCACATGCAGCCGGTAATGTCGATCTAAATACCTGACAGAGACAAAGATACCCCCCTCCTAGTGCACCCCCCAATAAATAAAAATAAAGATAACGTTGGGCCCGAATGAAACTTTGGGACAGCAGAAGCGACAGATAGATGCTGTTAAGAGGGGCACAATACACAATCAACATACACAGTGGGGAGGGGGCTTCAGAGTGCTATGACCCCACAAAGGGACATCCGAGTGGACAGATACAATAGATCTGCCAGGTAGGATCGGAGCAGATTAGGGGCTAAAGACCGGCATCGAGGATTCAAAAGCCTTGACCCCCCTTACAGAGGGCATGTGATCAGGAAATTCGGCATGACCCCAGAGGGAGATGGGCAGACAAAGATCTGAGTGGCAGCGACAACAATAGTTATACCCAGGCGGTTGGGCAGATCAGTTCCCCCTGAGGCATCAGTGAAACTTTGATGTACTGTTTGGTCCGAGTTAATTTTGTTCCCCCTTTTTATACGAGACTACTTTGGGATTGGGGAGATATACATGATGTATAGAATTTAGTGGGTTAATTACTATTTTTGTTATTTGACTGTTATACTGTTAAACACTGTTATTAGACTGTCATACTGATATATACAAGTTTAAGGTTCAATAAGGTAACAGCCTTTCGGAGGCAATAGGCGTGAAATAGTACTCATCTGCAAAAGGAGGCATGTATAAATGGGTCTCTTATCTCCTACACACTCTCTAAGTACCCCAGAATAGTCAGGTTATAGAGGGCAGTATAAAAAAATACAGCTGACACTCATCGTATGTACAATTATGTACACTGGTATAGAGGGTGAACCCAAAGATACTGCAAGTGGCTACATATATGCAAGTATAGATGGGTGAAGACGTAATGATTAAAATAAGATATTGGATATTATGGCTCCAGAAAAGGCAAGAAAAGTGCCATCGCTACCTGGAATGACAATCGTATGGTAAACCCTGAAAATCTACACACTTTACACTCCACTTTGGAATCAAATATACATACAACCCAGCCATAATGGGGTTGACACTACTATCCCACAATGTGAAGGGCTTAAACTGCCCAAGAAAAGAAGGTTGGCGTTTATAGAGTACCATAGGAGCCACGCCGACATAGTGCTGTTGCAGGAAACACATTTCAGCATCAGCAGTTCCCCAAAATTCTTAGACAAACACTTTAGGCAATACTACATGGCATCATCCTCCAAGAAAAGGAAAGGGGTCACGATCATCTTTAACAACAGGTGCCCATTTAAGCAAGATTTGGTGATCAAAGACAAAGAAGTTAGATATCTGATCCTACAGGGATCAATAATTGGGCAACCGCTTACACTGGCGTCAATCTACGCTCCATGTGATCGCGACCCCTCCTTTTTCGCTTTGGTCTTTAACAAATTACACAAAATAGCGAAGGGTCCAATAATTGTAGCAGGAGACTTTAACACAGTCCTCAACCCGAAAATAGATCGATCAGGTCAACCGCGAAAATATGATTGCCCCCCACGCTAAAAGCGGCCCTGAAGGAAAACAATTTAATAGACATATGGAGAGAACTGCACCCGTTAGATATGGATTATACATTTTTTTCACACCCACACTCGTCCTACAGCAGAATCGACTACTTTTTTGTCTCGTGCAGACTGGTTCCAAAGATCTCCCACGTGGGAATCCATGATATTTCGTGGTCAGATCACGCGCCTATAGAGCTGAGGTGCACCCAATTAAGCCTAGAAAAGCCAGGAGCAAACTGGAAACTAAAGAAGTCCCTTCTAAGAGTCCCAGAAATTGCCCAAAAGATAGAGGAAATAGGCCAGTATTTTCAATTAAATGTTGCGTCAGTAGCTTCCCATTCCTCGCTTTGGGAGGCGCACAAAGCCACTCTTAGAGGTGTATTGATCAACCTAGCAGCTAGAAGAAAAAGGGAAAGGGAAGCTAAGATAGTGCAGCTGCAGGCCAAATTAAAGGACCTACTAGAAAGACATAAACAGGATAACAATCCAACTGTCCTCAGGACAATCAAAGATGTTAAAATTGAACTGAACCTCCTGTTAACCTCCCAGGCCGATAACTCACTGAATTGGTCAAAGAGGAAAAATTTTGACAAAGCAAACAAGCCAGATACTTTGCTAGCAAATATATTGAGAAACAAAATACCAAATTACAGTATTCAAGCGATAAGGCGAAAAATGGGAGCCATTTCCGCAAATCCTAAATTGATAGTTGAGGAATTCAAACTATATTATGAAAATGTATATAATGGGGAGAAAGTGGTATAAAACCATAGTACTAAAAGAGCCTTGAAGAATTTTCTAACGGGCCCAAACCTAATAAAACTGACAGACGGGGAGCGCGTGGCGTTGGGGGGAGGGTTCAGCATGGAAGAGATCACGCAAGTGATCGAAAATGTGAAAATATCTAAAGCCCCAGGACCGGATGGGTACTCAGGCCTGTACTACAAGAAGAACATAAAACTATTAGCCCGACATCTTTTGTGTATGTTCAACGCGGTATTAGCGGGAGTCGCTTTCCCAGCACAAATGCTGCAAGCGTCCATATCACTAATTTATAAACAAGGAAAAGACCCATTTGATTGTAAGAATTATTGACCTATCTCACTCATAAACACAGATATTAAACTGTACTCTAAATTGATTGCCAACAGGCTAAGTCAGATCCTACCTAGACTCATACACCCAGATCAAGTCGGTTTCATAAGAGATAGACAATAAGCAGATAACACCCGAAGAATCATTGATCTGGTAGAGATAGCCAATGCACAGCAAGTACCCATAATGGTGTTGAGTCTAGATGCAGAAAAAGCGTTCGATAGGATTGACTGGGCATATTTAAAAGCTACGCTTGCAGCGTTTGGGTTCGGTGAAAAGATAACATCGGCCATCTTAGCTCTCTATTCGAACCCAACGGCTATGGTTGTGCATCAGGGCTTCCCCTCAGATCCCTTTAAGATCAAAAGTGGGACAAGGCAAGGCTGCCCCCTCTTGCCTCTTCTATTTGCCCTGTGTATGGAATCGCTAGCGGCCCAAATTCGTGATAATAAGGATATCACAGGCCTTGAGTTTAAGAACCAAATTCATAAGTTGGCCCTATATGCAGATGATGTCCTCCTGGTGCTGTCCCGTCCCGTCCCCTCACATCGCTCCCCAATCTTTTTGAATTGTTGGGTCAATTTAATAAAATCTCAGGGTTTAAGATTAACTAATCTAAATCAGAAGCCATAAACATAAATTTGCCCAAACCATTAGAAAAACTAATCTCCATCAATTTTAATTTAAATTGACAGCATAAAGCGATTAAATACCTGGGAGTATATATTACCAAGGACTATAATTCGGTGTAGTGGGCAAACTACCCCAGGTTAATCAGGACCCTACGGGATGATATAGGTCATTGGTCAAAGTTCAACATTTCCTGGATTGGCAAAATATATACTGTAGCATAAAGATGAATTTACTAACACAAATTCTATATCTATTCCAAACGCTCCCAGTGCCACGGAGATTGAACGAGATCCTCAGCCTTCAATCTTCAATTTCCAAATTTATATGGGGAGGCAAAAAAGCGAGACTAAATAAACAAACCCTCCGGAGACAAACTGCGGACTAGCAGTACCTTGCTTGTTATCGTACTACAGAGCGGCACAATTATGCCAACTTTCTCAATGGCAGACAAATCCAGATTTGAGACGATGGGTAGCATTAGGCTGCGGTCCCAGTGATCACTGTAACACGTGCGCCCGGCCGGGGGGTGGGGGGCGGCGCGTGCACCGCGCTACACGTGATCTGCGGTCTTTAGGGAGAGAGGGAGATTGCGACGGGAGGGGGCGTGGTCGGGGTTTCGCGGGGGCGTGGTAATGACCTCACGCGGCTGGTTCGCCCTAATTGGGTGAGCCGTCGGCGGGGGCGTGGCCACGCCTCGGTCGCCAGTTCTGAACTCAATTCCATTGAGTTAAAAAAAACTGCGAGTACAGCACGGCTGCACCTTCAGCGGGAAGGTGAGTACTGTGCCCAGCCAAATTGAGGGGCGATGCTTACAAGCACAGTGCACGCCGAGGTGTGCGCTGTAGCAGTGACTGGGACCACAGCCTCAGAGAGTGCAGCTTACTCACCATTAGAGCTAAGAAATTTAATATGGAACCCAAAGATAGCAAGGAAAGCTATACCAGCGCCGCTATCCTCAATGACCAATTCATTATCAATTTGGGAGGCGACCAAATTTAAATGTAATCTAACTACCAAAAATACACTGATGATCCCGCTCTGGGATAACCCATCTTTTGCTCCTGGCTTAGATAGAGCAAACTTCTCAATTTGGAAACGAAATGGCATAGTGAGACTTAGAGATCTTGAAGGTAATAATAAAATTAAGTCATTTGTTCAAATTAACTCAGATAAAAATATCCCACAATCAGAACTGTATAGATACCTTCAGATCAGAGCTTTCTATAATAAATTGAATCCACATCCCCCATTGACTACATTCGAAAGGCTCTGTCTAAGAGAGACGTCAACGAAGGGAATCACATCGCAAATGTATAAAGAGGTGGTCGGTTCTGCTGTAAAGGTAACACACAAATTAGGTTACATGTTGAATTGGGAAAAAGATCTAGACGAGAGACTCTGGTGAAAATTTTCTAAAAGTATGGACACCCTGGCTAGCCCAGACGGACATCCCAGGGGTAGAGATAACCACAATAATGCTTTAATAGTTACAGGTGCGTTCTCCTGTGATGATATCATTGGTCGAAAGGCTTTCAGTCACTGGCGCGTAGATTAGAAAGAGAGACAAACAAACATATACACAACACCGGCTTCAGAAGCTAAGACTCAGGTGAAAAAAGGTTTGAGTGGACCCTCGGCCGTCCTCACCTCCCTTCCCCCGCCTATCCCTCCCCTTCCTTCCCACTGACCCAGTTAGGTTATTGTTCCTATATTGTACACAGTTGTTATATATATGGAATGTTGGTAATTCATGATACTACAATGGATATCAGCTGTATTATCTTTGTGTTTTGAAAACCAATAAAATATAAGTTATAAAAACAAAAAAACAAAAAGAGGAACAAAATCAGTTTGGTAATTTTCAGGAGAAGGTGGTACCTCCAAAGGTTTAGTAACAGGACTAGCAGCTCAGGGGAACCATCCAGTAACAGCGTAGCTGGCGAGGAGAGGCGAGGAGAGGGTCATGCTGTTTTATGCACTGATCCAAAACTAGGAACAGTTCATGGAGCGAACTTTGAGCCTGCGCCAGTTGCACAGGATTCACTTTCTCCCAGGTAACAGGGGAACCAGGAGGAGGGACACAGGAGAGCAGGGTCTGTTTTGACACCCTAAGGTGCTAGGCCTTAATAATGAACTCTTTATGGAGCAGTCTTTCAGATGGAGTTAGACCTTCATACAGGAACGTGGTTTCAGGTGGGGGCATTATTTCAAACAGGAACCGGTCTGCAGACAGTATTTTGGACAGGAACATTCCCACCCTCACCACAGGGCGATTCGAGTTTGTGGGGTCGAGCATACAGTAATGGACGTGCTCGCCACACACCGGGACTGGACCGCGGGGCTGAGGTGGGGATATGAATACACCGACCGTAGGCCGCGAAGCCGGTTCTGGATTGCACAGTTCGTAGTCGTTCATAGCAGGGTCAGGGTTGGAGAGGCCAGGGTAATCCTTTGACATGCCAGGGTCTGGGTTACAGACAGTAGAATTGTATAGTGGTAAAGTGAACACAGGCGCAAACAAATAAAAAGTTGACACTGATAATAAGTGACTAATCCAAAACTCTCACCGTTTAACTCCGATCCAGCTGTTAGAAGTACATGACAGGGAGATACTGTGTCGGACGATTGCAGCCCAATGCTCCATCCAGTCACGCAGTCTCAGGGGAGTGATATATGTACTAGCTATCATAGAGTTTAACCCCGATCGAGTTACAGAGGTAAATAATCAACTATAGGGCTGACCAATGGGGGGCTTTTTCCTCTCGGTCTTACGCGTAAGACGTTGTCATAGAGACATCTCTAGTCTGTCATTCTGTCCAGATACGCAGCCATATTACAGTCACTTACCTTCATAGTAGCTCCTATCATCCCAGCATGGATTGTAACACCACTGTGTCTATGATGCAATGCATCTTCTAACCGATAGGGGCATGATTCACTACAAATTAAGACACATTGCTATAGGCTCACAAGCCTGTCTATCTGTCTACACACTGTTTCATACAGATACGGTACTAGGAGATTCCCTTGTGTGGAATTTTGACATATATTCCCAATGATCCTATTGTAAGGAGGATATATACCCCATGTCCACACCCACCTCGATTTTAATTCGCAATTGGTTTTTAGTTTGCTTTATTAGGCTCTTGTAATTTTTGACCCCTATATTTTATTTGAGATATTCTCCTATTAAAGATCATTTTAACCTACTCATCATTTCATTGCTGTAGTTATCACCCATTCAGTTCCAAGGGTTTTACTGGAGGTATCAGTTTCATAGCTAACATTTGAGTGCTTTCATTATAGGGGATTCCTTCCCCTCTTTGTTTATCTGTAACTAATTTGCCCCTGATTGTAGCACCTCAGTGGCTGTAGTGAGGGTATTTCTTTCCCTTTCACCCCCCCATCCTGTGTTTGTTATATGAAAAGGGTCCAAGATTTTCCTCGCCCAAGAAAAATTACTTTGTGCTTTTTAGTCAATCTGGTCTGTAAACCTTAATTTTTCAATTTGTCTTTTATTACCGTCTTTGTAGATTGTTAAAGATTTCTGAGCAGCTGAATCCAAAAGCAACTATCTGCTGCAAAAATTCTGCAATCTTTCACAATACTTTAAAGCAATAATGAAAGAGGACCGTTTTTATTTTTTGCATTTTTTTACATGCGATTGAAGCAGGGGGTCTCTATAGCGGAACCCCATTAATTTCAGCTCTGGGAACCCCATGCTCCCTATGATACATGTCTCCATAGGGGGTTCTAGTATCTTGGGTCATGGTCATGCGGGCCAATAGAAAGTCGCACCGGATGACGTCACGGCTTCCTATTGGTCCGATGGACACAGAAGCCTTGAACACCACCATTACAAAAACATCAGCTACCCAGCTGGAGCTGTTATCGGAACTCCCTACAGAGGTATCGCGGGAAGCAGGGGGTCCCCGGAGGTGAAATTAATGGGGTTCAGCTGTGGAGACCCCCTGCTTCAATCTAATGTTATATAAAAAAAAAAACATGGTCCACTCAGATTGCTGCTTTATCAGAAGATGGTACCATATTAGTCTATAGAATAGACAAAGAGAAATACGGTAGAAGAGATACCCCGTTAATAGCTTCAGTAACTCGTAGTTTAAAAGAGTGCAAGCTGTTCGGAGAACAAACGTCCTTTCTTCAGTCAAATTGGGCAAACACTCTGCATGAGGAAAGGAAATTTGTGGTCCTTAAAGCTCTTTTTAACTATGAGTTAGCTATTAAAGGTAATATTACCTTCATATCCATATTCAGTGCAGAATTGGGAAATCAAAAACAAACAATGCACGACTCTCACATACAGCTTAAGTTTATCAGTTACTACAAATATTTTTACAGTCAATTGTATTCTATCCATTTTTATGGGACAGTTACTCTAAATATGATAAATGTAGATGTATTTTCTCTTTACTCAGATTATCCTTTGAAAATGTGAACAAACTCTGCTTGACAACACAAAGGAATTTTCCCATGGATCAGCTAAAGCTGACTCACATGAAAGACTTGCCCGAAGTGGTCATGCCCTCTGAACAAATAACACAGGCATGAGGAACTCTGCTCTTGGCCTAACAGCAGTTTTAGAATTCCACAGACCCAGCCTAAAAAGTACAACCTTATTGGATAAAAACAGGGCCATCTACCTAAGACTGAGCCAATCTGCTCCTCTATTTATTCTAGTTGCAGACCTAAGAATTAGTGAACTTTCTGAGCTGTCACAGCATGTTGGAAAGATATTTCCTGTTCTGCTCAAGCACTACAATGTACAGTAGCACACGTGCTGTTTACTTAGTCAGGTACAAGTTTTGTAGAGA
This sequence comes from Ascaphus truei, assembly GCA_036426205.1. NCBI lineage: Eukaryota > Metazoa > Chordata > Amphibia > Anura > Ascaphidae > Ascaphus > Ascaphus truei. Next base: position 311,117 of record CM071571.1, on the reverse strand, counting down.
AATACAACCTCCTCTCAAAGCCCAATAAAGAATAATGTATTATAATGAAAGATTCAGCTTTTACAAGAGTTGTAAATGAGAACTGTGGAAGCAGGATGTATATATTGATATATTTGTTGGCAAGTGTTTTAGTCTCTATATTTCAATGTAAAGAAAGAGGATACAATGATAATCTAATGACATGAACAGGCACAATATATTCTCTGTACAAATACTGTAGCAATCATATTTCCACAGGTATTTATACTCAGTGCCGCTCACAGGGGGGGGGGGGGAGCACTGGGACATTTGTCCTGTGCCCGGCGGAAGAGGAAGACCCATTCTGGCAGTCCGAAACTGCAACTTAGGCCCAGCTGGACGTTGGACCAAACTTTCTCTTTTGACCACCTGGGAGGACCCCCCTCTGCCGCTGGAAAGATAAGAAGGAGGAGAGTGAGAGAGAGAAGATTAGAGAGAGAGAAGAGGGGGGAGAGACAATAAATTAAGAAAGTGAGAGAAGAGGGGGAGAGTGACAGAAGAGTGTGAGATTAAGAGAGAAGGGGGAGGGAAAGGGAGAGCGAAGTGGGGTGGATTCACAGGGCTGTGAACAGGGGGAATCTGTGAGATAGGGTATTGTGAAAGAGAGAAGAGTGGGGGCGAGTGTGAGAGTTTAGAAGGGGCAGAGTGAGAGAGATAAAAGGGGACAGAGGGATAGAGATGATGGGGGAATGAGGGAGAGAAAGAAGAGGTGAGAAAGGGTAGAGATGGAGAGAGTGAAATAAGATGGGGGAAAGTGAGAGAGCGGAAGGGAATGTGAGAAAGTGGAGGAGAGTGAGAGAAAAGGTGGAGGGTGAGGGGGGGAGTATGAGAGAGGTGGAGGGACAGGACTCACAGGGCTGTGAACACCTCCCCCACTAAACAACTGGAGTTACACCTCCCTCACTCAACAACTGGGGTTACGGGTGGAAAATATGGGACTTGGCCTCTGGAAAAGCTGTCGGCGGCCCTGATTATATTAGCTTTGAGCCACATTTGCCTCTGCAGTAAAACTATTTAAGTTCACTTGTAAAATTTAATCCAAGCAAGAAATTACATTTAGGACCTATTCAATAAACTGCAATAGTACCCATGCTGCATTGCCGCATGGAAACTCCCATTCACTTCAAGGAGAGTTTCTGTTTGGTAGTGAGGACTTGGCACTATTGCTCTTTTTTTACTAAGCCCCTTAACTGTTTTAGTGCTACATGCACTATATTCTTGAATTTGTTGCAAGTCCCAATCCTACATTAAACAAGACAAATCCTTAAATCTACCGATTTTACCTATCTTACCTAAATCAACTTGCATCATGGATTGTGTGTCGAGGAAGAGTTTCCCTAATAATGCAGCTCATTGTTTTGCACAGGGATTTACCGGTCATTTAATGTACCAAAAGCAATCAAAATGAAATATTAATTTCAAAACAGGCTATTCTGATATGGCTATAACACCCAGAAGGAGCCCCATCCCGTCTGACCTCAGAAACTAAGCAGAGTAAAGATTGCAAAATCTGCTTAAAGGACCCTGGTGCGACAGCCCTCATGATGTACAGGGTACGTCATAAGGGAAGTTAATGATTTAAAAACAAGGATGCTCAGTTACTGATGCAGCGGCCGTTATTCGAACACTTCACGCGTCATGTACATCGGAATCCCGATTTGAAACCCCAGGATGAATTCAGCCTTCCCGCATTAAGATGCGAGTGAGGCGAGTGCAGAAAAACGAGTTTTGGTGTTCTGGCTATTAAAAACATGAAATTGACACAGTAGCACAGTGACACAGTGACACAGTGACACAGTGACACAGTGACACAGTAGCACAGTAGCACAGTGACACAGTGACACAGTAGCACAGTGACACAGTGACACAGTAGCACAGTAGCACAGTACTGTACACATTACAATTCATCCATTTTTTTGCAAACGAAGAAACAGAATCCATGAAAATCAAACAAAACATCCACGATAAGCGCGGGTGCCTGAGGCGATTGGCCGCATTCATGCTGCGTGGGGAACAGCAGAGAACTCAAAATCGGCGCCGAGATGTGTTTGAATAATGGCAGCTGCATCAGTACCATCGAAAATATCACATTTCCAATATAGACCACGTTCTAACTTTCATCCAAAAAGCTAAGGTGTGTGGGAGGTATTTTTTCTTTAGCTGTCCTGTGATTGGCTTTTGGAAGGACACATGCTGATCAACAAAACAGTTAACTAATGTTACAAAACTTCAGAGAATTATTTTAACTGAAAATGTATTCAGAATAAGCTCCGCATTGAACATTTTTTTTTCTACGTTTTACGATACCATTATCCCTTTTGTAATTCAGAAAATAGTAGAAGACTATGACTGATTACATACAGAATTATAGTTTGCTACTATGGCAGGTTATACGTTCATCTACTTAAACTTCAGATAATCTATAATGCTGATTTTTTTGGCAAAAAAACTCCGGTGGCACACCATATCAATACATTTCATCATGGTGCTGCCACATGTCATAAATTTGTGGGAATTGAAAATCTTAAGAACACCATGAGAGGGGGTGAGATTGACAATGGGTTACTCCAAAGGGAATCAGAATGGATATATAGGCTCAAGACTTTAAATCCATCAGGTCTAAATGAGGGATTCACGTTCACCCCTTTAATTTAATAAGATCAACAAGTTAATGGACATTATTAGTATCCATTGGAATAGCATGTATCATATTCTGATATTCGCAATGGGATGTGTTTACATCCATATACAGTACACATACTGTATATATACCTGTTTGAATGGAGATCTCAAGACCGGACTCCAAGGCATTGTGTTCTAATAGGGATGGATGGTCCCTCATCAAGGAAATCACATCATGTCTTAACTGTAAGTAGGCAAATAAGTATTTATTTAGTAATTGATATCTTTCACGGAATTGTTGGAAAGTTGGGAAAGTGTGTTGTCCTGTGTTAAAACAGTCTGCGACATGAACAAGTCCTCTACTGGCCCAAGTCCTGAAAACTGCGGTCTCTTAGGCTGCCATAAAGTCTGAGTTCCTTACAATCGGTAACAACCTGGATACTCTCAGTGGTAGTTTAAAATATTTTCTTACTTTACGCCAGGCTCTTACAGTATCTCCAAACATAATGCATTCAGAATGTTATTTGCATTATCCTTATCTTGTAGGAAAGGCAGGAATCCCAGGGAGTGTGGGAGAGCAGGAATCCCAGGGAGTGTGGGAGAGCAGGAATCCCAGGGAGTGTGGAAGAGCCAGCTGTCCCTCTATTCCAGAATTCACAAACTCTGCCTTGTCAAGTAGCCAATCCCTAATGTACGTAGTCAGCACCACCACATTAAACGCTCCCACATCGGGGAGGTTCAGACCCCCCTGTTCTCTATCGGTCTGTAGCCTTTGTTGACTGATCCTGTGTTTTTTGTTGTTCCAAATAAAATTGGAAAAAACTGTATGTATCTTTGTGGTTTCTTTTTTCTTATAAGCAGGGGAAGTGTCTGTATTTAGTACAGAAGCTTCGGGAAAGAAACCATCTTAATTAAAGCAATCCTACCAGACATAGTTAATGGTAGATTCATCCATCCTGCCAACTCTGTCAATTTGTTTATGATAGGAATATAATTCAGCTCATATAGCTTCTGTAGGTTCAGGGGAAACTGAATACCCAGATACTTAATGGAATCCTTAGCGACTTTAAATGGTGTTGGTGGGCCTATGAAATCTAGAGTTCCCTTCCTCAGCCAGAGAACCTCAGATTTTGTCAAGTTTATTTTATAGCCTGAAAAAGTTTGGGAGTTGTCAATAATCTGCATTATTAGCGGTAACTGATTAGCCGGATCTGCACAGAACAGAAGCAAATCGTCTGCATATAAAGCCAATTTTATTATTTGGTTCCCAATTTGTAACCCTTTAAGTGATTCTCTCAAAGTGATAGCCAGAGGTTCAATAGCCATATCAAATAGCAATGGCGAAAGTGGGCAACCCTGTCTGGTCCCTCTATAGAGTTTGAACAGTCCCGATAATTTACCGCTGAAAGAGATTGAGGCGCTTGATTGGGCATAGATAGTTTTTATGGGATTCTGTAAAGCTCCCTCTAAGCCCGAACCTCTCTAGGGTCTGAAACAGGTGAGGCCATGTTATCATATCGAACGCTTTATCCGAATCCAGACTTAGAACACAGGCCGGTCCGTGGTCATCTGGGCAGAGGAAGGTCCATTGGCCTCTCCATAATATTGAATGGCCGTCAATAGTTTCTGTATATTGGTGACTGAATTTCTACCCTTCACAAAGCCAGTTTGGTCTGGGTGAATCATCTCGGAGAAAATGTTTAAGTCTGTCTGCTAGAATTTTGGTGAATATTTTGTAGTCAAGATTAAGGAGGGAAATTGGTCGGTAGGAAGCCGGCTCTTCCGGGTCTTTATCTTTTTTGGGGATTAGTTTGATTACCGCTGAACAAAGACCCAGGGGCTTTCTCCTAGTGACATTATTCGATTATATACCTCTACCAGATGTGGTGTTATTTCTACAGTCATATGTTTAAAATATTCGGCCGAGTAACCATCAGGTCCCGGTGCTTTAAGTGTTTTAAGCTGTTTAATGTCTCTAGCGACTTCTTCTGTGGTGATGGGGCTGTTTAGAATATTTTTGAGCTCTCTGACAGCTGAGGGATCCTCAAATCTCTCCAGAATCTATCCTGCTGATCTACGTTAATGTCTGGATGATTATATAGGTCTCTATAGAATTTATGCAAGATATCTGCTATTTTTTTGGCGCACGTGTGCCTAGTCCCAATCTGGTCTCTCAAGGCCGCTATATGACATGTGGAGCGATTATTTGATACTAAGTTAACTAGCATTTTCCCAGCTTTATTTCCGAAACACATGAATCTTGCATTTCTATCATTTTGATTCAGCAATTCTCTTTCATGTAGAAATACCTCCAGCTCCCTTTTTTTCACCAAATACTCCTCCTTGTTTTGAGGAGTTGGTAATTCTTTGAATTTAGAGTATGTTTCATTACATTTTTGGTTACAATAAAGATATTTCTCGTTATGTTTTTTTCTCTGGTAAGAGACGTACGATATTATGTCCCCTCTTTGGACTACTTTAGCTGTTTCCCAAAACAAAAAGAGGTCTCCTATATGTTCTGCGTTATTTTCTTTGAATTATGCCCATTTATTATGGACTGCAGCTCCAAAGCTGTCCTGAGCTAACAATTTGGAGGGGAATGACCATGTTCTCTGGACCAACGTATCAAGGTCCAACTTTAATTGGAGCCCTATGGGGGAGTGGTCTGATATACAGGGCTTATATATCTTAGCTTTGGATATTTTCTGGAAAAGAGGGGACGAGACCAACAGATAATCAATGCGTGACATTGAATTATGTGCACGCGAAACACAGGTATAATTCCTCTCTAATGGGTAGAGCAGTCTCCAGGGGTCTACAAGATTCAATTGTTTTTTAAGAAATGTAATGTCTGTCTGGCTTTTGATCTTATATTGTGTCCTTTTAGATTTGGTTGTGGAAGATGTTTACCTATCCAATATTGGGTCTTCTACTACACTGTATATTAAAATCTCCCCCTAGTATGATTTGGTGATCCGTGGCTAGGGGTGCTAGGTTACCCAAGAGGGCATTGAAAAAGGTTCTGTCATGAACTGTTGGCGCATATATGTTTGTCAGAAAAGTCTTAATCCCCCTTAATTTTCCCAAAATAATTATGAATCTACAATCAGGGTCACACAGCTGATTTTCAAGTTGGAATGGGACCCCCTTCCCAATGAAGATGGCGACCCCTCTCTTTTTACTGTTGTAGTGTGAGGAAAAACACGATTGGACCCAGCCCTGTTTCAGTTTGTCATGTTTGGCATGTTCTGTCTGTGTCAGGTGTGTTTCCTGTATCGGGTGCCGGTATCCCCCTGTATTGTTTAAATTTCCTGCATCATGTGACCAGGACATTTTGACTTGCAGGAGATCCCGGCACCCCATACCAGGGCCTGTAGCTAGGAAAGCAGGGGGTGGAGGGGGTTCTGCTCCGGAGACCTCCGGCTTTGATACTGTTATTAAAATTTTAATAAAAACTGTGCGATCGCCTGTAAGAGCTGTGCAAGGAGATGCGGCTCTCTCTGTGCAGCTCTTACAGACTGCGGGATGATCACAGCGGTAGAACTTAGAAAAAGGCTGAGATAAGGTCATCCCGAGCGGTATTGAAAGTTTCCTACCTCACGGTTTGTGACTTGTGGTAATGCTTTCTGATTCTTTCTGAATACCGTAATAACACAAATGTCAGACCGTGAGGTAGGGTCATTCCAAACCATTCGATTTGGCAGTGATTATCCACATATTGATAATAGTGCATTTGCCCATTTAAAATAAAACATCAATCAGCAGTATAAAGTAAAAAAAACTTGCACTCACCCCTGCCAGGATGAAGGGCGTCATCATCCTCATCCCCATCCATGTCCTCCATTACCAGAAATAATACAATAAAAAAATACAATCTGATGGCCCCTAACCCCTTAACCGCCTTAGCGATTATTAAACGCTAGAGTAATTAAGGGGTTAACCCACCCTCCCCCACAACCAATCAGAGAGAACTAACCACCAATCAGGGCCCATTATACCCACCCTGTACCCATTGATTGGTACACTGGTATATCATACCCATATAATATGGGCATAAGCCACTATAGCATACAATGGGCAACCTAATCGAAAAGCACGAAGGCCATAAATAAACAATAATAAAATATATACACAGGCACCTAAACACCCCAACAATAAAATAACTAAAAAGCCTAATTGTAAGCCACATCATTAACATTTATCTATCTCCAATACAGCACAATAATAAAAAATCTGTTATTCCAAAACGAAAGAATACAATTCAATAAACACCTAGCCAAGCAAACTATTCAAGAAATAAAACCACTAGCCAAACAAGCAATTCAATACATAAAAGCACTAGCCAACAAATCAATGAATTAATAAAACCACTAGCCAACACATCAATTAAAACCAGTAGCCAAAAAAAATAATTAACTAAACATGCTAAATAATCAGAAAATGAAATAAAAACAAGCCATCCAAATTACGAACAATTTAAGCCAAACAATAAACAGAAAAAGAAAAAACAACAATCAATAGAAAAAAAGCATTTACGAAAAAATGCATTGGCTGTCAGTGTATTTATCTGTACCCTAAACGGGCACAGATTAATACATTATCAATCAATGGGCAATGAAAAACATAAAAATAAAAAAATACAATAAGAAAACCTGTAAAAATAAAATTACATACATTCAATATTGTTCTTACCTTTAGAAGCATTGGCTCTCCGAATCCCGGTGTTTCTGCAAGCTCTCGTACCGCGACGTCATAAAAGTCATTCCAACGCCATCCACCTTGTAGATCCGGAACAGGTAACAAAAGTCTTCTTTCTTTTATCTTCTATCACATTCTTCTATCTTCTGTCATTATTTCTTTCTTTTCTTTAATCTTCTATCTTCTTTCTTCATCTGTCAATCCAACCCCATGGTAAATCCCAACGGATGTTGTCTCGTCGTTTTCTTCCTGTCAAATGAGGCGTCCAGGCCTTGTATAGGTCTGTGACGTCAAATTTTCAGGTCATATGGTACAGCTCCAATCTGATTGGACGCTGTATCATGTGCCCGTCATGTGACGTCATCTCCATGGGAGGTAAATCACATCCTTAAAACCACATGGCTATATCACATAGTTTTACAGCCAATGGGATTGAAAACAATCCCATTGGTTTCTGTACCATGTAATAGGTCACATTAGTTCAAAAGGATGTGACATCATCCAATAAAGTGATGTCACATCCTATCGAACTCATGTAACCTATCACATGGTACAGCAACCAATCGGGTTGTGTAAGAGACGCGTGCAGAGGTACCCAATGGAGACTGGTTTTAAGGTGAAATTAAAATAAGGCTTTATTGCCTGTTCCTTTAAATAGCACAGCAAACAGAAATATAATAAAAAACACCTATCTCTGTGTAAGGGCTAACTTACTTCTCCAGTCCCTGTCTGCAGGGCTGGAGGGATAATCCCATTACCACCCTATTCCCCAAAGTCTCAAGAGATACCTTAAAGCAGGTGGTCCTTCATGTCAGCCTCTGGTAGGTTGCTGGTTCCCTGTGTCCAGGAATATAAGTCTCTGGGTGTCTTGATCTCAGCAGAGCCTTTGTGCTCAAGACCGCTTTCCTCTTGTCAGCACCCTTGTGTACTGAGGAAAATCTCCTTCCTGTGTCTCACATGACACTATTTCACATAGCTCTGATTAGGCAGGTGGGGTTGGCTGATTGCAGGTGTGCAATTAACCGGCACACTGCTGGATCAGAGGCAAGTTTCTAAACAGGGATAAGTCCCTGTTACAGGTTGTCTTCAACAATCTGATCACCAAATGCTCAAATCTTCTGATGCATTCTGCATATCAAGACTTTCAGTACCATTGCTTTCTGTCTCATGTCAAAGCTGTTACCCTGAAGAAATGGTCTTATATCAAGTCTGGTACTACTTGGAGGAGTTTCTGCAACAACTCTAAGTTGCCAAGCTCATTGATCAAGCCAGCTCCTAGAGC